>VZZY01008935.1:26873-75262 GCA_013400335.1 Eurystomus gularis | reverse complement strand
AGCGAGCGAGCGGGACGGGGCCCGGCCTCTCGCTGCCCGTGGGGCTGCTCTCGGCAGCGCTCGGGAGCCCCGGCACGGTTTCGGGCTGTTTCCTAAATAAACCCGTCTTTTCTCGAGGCCTTTTGCAGTCAGCCAGAGAGTGGTTTTGTGGCCTGTATTAAAAATAAGTTTGCGCAGCGGCTGCTGGTTTTCAGAGGCGAGACAGAAGCTGTATGGTAGAGAAATTCTGACATGAAAAACTTGTTGGAAAAAAAAAAAAGAGGAAAATCCTACAAACTAAGGGCTATTTCTGATGCTTTATAGCGTACCTTTTGCTATTGCTTCCCAACTTCATGTTTAAGTGACTTGTGGAAACGTGGAACACAGTGTGTCAGTTCCCTGTGATTTCCCTTGCTGTTTTGTTTGTACTTCCAGAGCCCCCCCTGCCCCCCCACCTTCCATCCTGGTTTTATTTATTTCCTTATTTCCACTTCATTTTAAACAGTTGGCATGGCAACAAAACCAGCATTTATTCCTTTCTACTCCCTCAGTGGCCAGCTCTCCGATGTGATCGATGCTGTTGCATAACCGACGGTAGGTAACCTGTGGTCTTTCTTGGATTTCTTTGGCAGTGAATAATTTTTAAATAAAATAGTTTGCAGTGAAGCTTATTCTTCTCAGAGACCATTCTGTGCCCCCGCGGCGGACGCAGGCTTTGGTCAGGATGGTGGACATCTCCTGTCCTACCCTGTGAAACTCCTGTGAAGGTGCCAGCAGGCAAGGATCAGTTGGTTGGCAGGGCTGAACCCATCTTCTTTACCCTCCCTTCCTCTCCCTCCCTGTTCTACTGTTGGCAGAATATCTGAGAACTTCCACGTGGGGACCCAAGTTTCTGCCCTCCTGCACAATTCTGTAATTGAAGCACAGGCTTCTTTTTTCCTCATAAATCACGTCCCTTTAATTGGCCTCCATCACCGGGAAAGAGGCAGCCCTTGCCACGGTGCGGCACAGCGTGGACAAAGTGGTCGTTGTACGGCAGGCTCGCTTTGATTCCATTTAAATCAATATTGTTATCTGTGCCTCAGAGATGTGGAGGGGGAGAAGGAGCAGTAGTAAATGTTTGCAACAGACTTGAAAGGAGTGCGTGGCTGTCCTGGGGAGGGTCAACAGGCAGCAAAGCTGCCTTGAGAAATAAGTTTCTATCAGTGACTCCTGAATCAAAATCAAGTTATCTTTTTGTGAAGAGGGGAGAAAAGGGATTGGGACAGTGGTTCAGAGAAGCTCTCCCCGAGGATGTTGTATGCTGACTGCAGCTGGGTGTCTGCTGGAGTAGGCTTGCATGCTTCAGCAGATGCAGCCCAGGCTGTTGCCCTCTCACAGGTGTACAGCTCACCAGGTAGAACGTAGCAAAGCAGAGCAGTCAGTAGCATGGAACATCGCTGGGTAAACATCTTCTCTTTTGCAGTACAATGTGCATTTTACACTATGGTGTCGTCATACAGTTATGGCTGGGCAGAGTTATAGTTGCCGCTGCTCATGTAAAAGCTCAAAATCTTATTCAGCTTGAGCACCTGGAAATAAAACCTCGTTGTTCAATGGTACAGGGGATCTTGTTATTCTTAGTCTGTCTTCCCCACCTCCCTGCGAGATTTGTTGAGTGGTCGTGGAGCTGCACAGATGGAAGAAACACCTTGTATGTGCAAGAAAGTGGTACCAGATGATCATCTGAAACTGATTTTATTTTTAGTGATTTAATTACATTGGTGCAATCTGCGTTTGGGTTTCTCACTTGAGTTTACCCTAACTTTATCTTGAGCTGAACTGAATGACAGTCCATGTCCACACGTGGGTTTGTGCTGGTTTAAGCACATCTGTGGACAGCCGTGTCTGTAGTTAATGAACCTGCTGTGACTTTCTCCTGCAGAGAAAACCTAACATGAGAACTGTGCCTTTGTGAGGAAATTAGTGTAGCATCCGATTTATTTAAGTAATTAATTTCCTTGTGAATTCAGATCGCCCGTCTCTGGTAGTATTAACCTCCTCACATCTGTGGTGGTGTACATCACCCTTCACTGGGAAGACTTAAATACAAGGTTTTTTCACCTAACTCTGAGCACTGCAGGACGCAGAGAGTGGAAGCGGGTGCTTACTGTAGGTAACAAACGCTGCCTGAGGTACCTCCTGTCCCACTCAAGTCATCCAGCTCCTAGAGCACATACATGGCTCCAATGAGGGAATTCATGACTGAGTCTGTATTTGCACTGGAAAGTTGTGTTATTTCTGGAAGAAAAGTGGCCAGTTTATTGAAAAATATTCCCGTGTGTGGATTTGTTTTCTCATGGAACAAGATCTAAGACAGAAGGTGAAGTTGAAGCTTCAGTAACGGGGTTAGTCTCCCTGGAGTTTCCTTTTGCTGTATCTCAGGGTGGCAAAGTAAAACAGCTTTATTTAAAATTGTAGCGTGGTGTATCCATGCACTCGAACCAGGTGCAGCACAGACCAATCCAGGCCTCAGCTCACGCTTGGAAATTGGAAGGGAAGAAGGTGGGGATCCCAAATCAGGTGTGAACTTGAGCTTCATTTCTCTCCCCTTTCATAGTGTGGGGGCTGGCCCCAGGCTCTGGGCGTACCCCCTCGGTGTTTTGGCATCACAAACTAGAAATTGCACATCAGCAGATTATTTCTTAGAAGATTGCTTCCAAAACATTCCTCTTCCCAGATGCTGGAGGGAATTAGACCTCATTTTAAGCAATTTGCTCATTTTAAGCAACGATGCGATGTACCCTGCTGTTTTGCCGTTACCTCAATTCCCTTTTAGAGTTGTTTCAGAATCATCCAGGCGTGGCTGAGGCTTAAAAATAATCGTTGACCAGAAAGAAGGATCCCTTGGTGTGCAAAGTTTCCTAAAGAAACAGCACTGGTTTCCCGGGGGCTTTAGCAGCGCTCTCTGCCCCATGCCATCGAGCTCAGCAGGCAAAGGAGTACAATGGAATTGGGTCTCACGTATTTTTGACTTCTGAGCTCCCACCATGTTACAAATCCAGGGTTTTTTGTTTGTTGGGTTTTTTTTTTAGCAAAATGGCTTTTGATTCTGAGGGCTCCCAGCCCACTCCAGACAGCCCGTCAGGTGTTGCAAGCTCAGGATTACTGGGGCATAACAAGCAGGGTCAGGAAAGCAATTTATGACATGTCACCACTGGAGGCAAACAGGGAGAAATTACGGTTGGAAAGAAACAAAGTCGAGGTTAGCAAATCTTTTTCAGGGTCAAAAATAAAAGCCAGAAGTTCTCATGGGGGGTTGCTTTTTTGTCTTCCAGTCCTGCAGTTTCTTTGTTTGAACTGAGCTAAAACTTATCTTCAGTCTGTCTCTTTCATATTGAAAATATCCAGGTTCTGAGGATGAGTGGGGACAGGGGATGATTAATCTAAATATATAACCTTCACCTGCAGCGGTCTAGCTTTAAGCTGCTAATTTTTCACTTTTAGCTTCCATATGTTTATTGGTTGTTGCCTTTTCCATTGTGACAGCTGAGAAGATGCTTTTAGGAGTATGCTTCTCATACCACATGGCATCTAACAAGACTGCTAGCAGGACAGCTGAATTCTTTAAAGCTGATATACCATGACTTCTCCCTGGGAAGCCTGGACACCAAGATCTTTCTCTGATAGAAGTGTCAGTGCAGCAGGAACGCAGCATGACTTGCATGAGGAGCTCCAAACTGGCTCACAGCGAAGCCGTGGGGGTGAAGGCTTCTTACAAACGGGGAATTGCAAATTCTTTTAAAACTACATTTTCTTGAGGATATAAGTGTGGATTTAGCGCAAACCTCAGTGCAAGCCTCTGCCCCCCATCCCAAAGTCAAGTGAGTTTAGGGGTGGTGTGGGAGCGCTCCCCTCTCACCCCCCTCAAACGCCCTGCCTCTGCTGGGGCTGGACGGAGGTGGAGCGGCTCTGGCTGGGTGACAGTCACAGCAAGCTCTCTGAAATACTGGCATCCTCTCGCCCCTGGGACACAGCCATCCTTGTTCAAGGAGATATTAGAGGATTTCTGGGTGTCCCAGGCGGCTGTGCTTGTTTATTTGTGTTCTGGCAATCTGCAGAATTACAATGAACTACATCCTGCAAGAGCTGTAAATAGTTCCCACCTATGAAATAAACAGGAGTCTCAAATATTTGACCTACAGCGCTGGATTATCAGTTTATTACTAGTAAAAGGCCTTATCGACCTTAAGGAGTCTGAGTCACACTTCTCCCTCTGATGGTTTTCTTTCGTTGGCAATGCTGGCTCTAGGAAATAATGGTTAGGAATGAGCAGCTCAGTCTTTTGTTTACCCTAGGTGGTAACGGTAGGATGGTTCATTTAATTAAAAATGGATAAAAGGAAGTAAATTGTACGTAATGCAAATTCCACCCATGCAGTTCCTTGCTCAAAGGAGAGAAGTAGAGTTCAGCGTAGATAATTCTTCATGTGCCAGTTACGTTGCATCAGGTGGAAATGAGTAAGGGAGAAAAATCCTTGTGCATTGTTCTTTATAAAAGGAAACTGAAGCCTTAGCAAAACCCTCTGTAATATTGTGGGTCTCATACCTTCTTCAGAAGCAGTGGTATTTCTGAGGCTAAGTGCAGATGAGCAGAGTTCACCCGCTTCTAATGTGGTTAGCGGAGCATTTCCTCAGTTACGCATTCCCCACATGCACTGAATAAGGGAGTTTACTCATTTTTTTGGCTTAGCATTGTATTGTTCTGAAATATCTTCTGCTGGCTGCTCTCAAGGGCCTGGGCTAGAGACCTTGCTCTGATAAATTCCTGCAATTCCTGTGCGCCTAAGAGCATCTCAGGGCCATTCTTGATCAATGGATGCCCTTCGCTGAAGCTGCCCAGGGGGAGGAGGAGGAGAAAGATTTTAATGAAACAGCTGAGATTCTCATCGTGCTGGACCTTATTGGAAAGTGTAATGTGAGACAGTGACTGAAACTGAGCAAAACCACCCAAGGCTGTGCTCACAATGAACTGAGCAGCGTGTTTTGTTCTGGGCTGCACATGAGTGAAGAGCCATCGCCAGGGTCAGAGCTGCTGTCCTCCAGCCTGCCCCTCGGGACCTGGTTATTGTTGGCACCAGCTTCTCGTTGTTGTGTGTGAGGTGGGAATGGCACGTTGTGTTGTGTACAGCCCTCGCTGAATAGAGAAAAAACTGTATGAAGTCTGTGATTAGCTGATCTTGAGTAATTTTGGCATTTGGAGATAGGTGAGACAAAACCAGCCTGGCTTTGGCAGAATTTAACCTTGACATTCTCTGTGTGATGGTAACAGATGTGTTCATACACGGGCTGCTCTGGGAGACCACAACTGCCTGCTATGTTTGAAGTTATTCTTTATCTTATCAGCTGTCTCTCATCTGAAGGCCTTTTCTACATTACTTCATTGCTTAGGAGTTTTTTGGGTGGGAGCAGTAGATCTGTCTGCTTTCCTTTCACTGGGACAAGTCAGACAAAATATCATTGCAGACAGTGCAGCCACGGCATTTTTAGTGGAATAGCTTTCCAGAAAACAATTCTATTAAATATATTCTCTGTTCTCATAGCTCACAGCTGCTCTTGGTCTGCGAAGGACTACACAGTTCATACCTACAAGTGACATACTGCAAATGATGAGAACGTGATGCACCTTGGAAGAGCTCTGGTGATGCTGTGGAGCTTCACAACGGCTGACCAAAAGGCAGGTATTTTATATATTTATTTCATGACAGTGCGAGGGAAGATGTGAGCACTCTAACTGAGAAACAGGGTCAGTGGTGTGATTGTGGCCACAGGCAGAATATGCCCGGGTCTGGCTGTCTGCTGTTCAGCCGTGTGCCTGGTCAGCAGGACAGCCCTGGGCTGCCTCAGGAGCTCCTGAATTTCCGTGTGAGGGTTACACAGGCTGCACCCGCTGTTACCCAGCAATTTGATACTTTAGGAGCGGTGTTTGTAGGCTTGTGCAATACCGTTCCTACCTGTATTATTGCACCTTGAGGGCTTGTCTGTGTGTAAAAGGGAGCACTTACATCAGTCGAGCTGCCTCAGGTCTAAGTGACACTCACACATCTGGCTCCCTTTGGCCACAGCAGCCCCATCGGCTTGCGGCTTCCCAGCAGAAGAAATCAGATGGGAGCAAGAGTGGGGCTGGATTCCCCAGCGTGAGACAGGGAGAGGCACAAAGGCTGATCACAGACTCTGTACAGGTACGGCAGTTTTAGCACCGAGCCTTTCTGGTACTGGTAACTACAGCATGTATTGGGAGCTGTGGTATGACTGTGGGTGCCAGGACCGCATCCATCATTCTTAATACAATGCTACTCTTGGTTTTGACCTGCCCTACAAGAGCTGTCTTGACTAATGAGGGTATTGGGAAGTGTCCACACATTGTAAAGTGAAAGGAGGTTATTTCCTTACATTGTGACAGGATATGTGATAAAGGGGTATGGATGGATGCAAGCAGCCTTTCCAGCTTGCTGCTATTTTCAGCTGGCTGTGAATAGCCTTGTGAGATCAGTATTATCTGTTCCGGGTTTTGTTATGTTTTGGGTAGGGATGTTTTTGTATCTTTATTACATGGACCTGTGTGCAGCTCCAGGTCTCAAAGGGTGAGGTGGGTCTGGAAGGTCCTACACTGACCTAGGTGATGATATTGGGTGTTAAGTGCTGTCATAAGTTGTGTCAGGTTACATTTCCTAAATTCATTATCTTCCTTTGCATGCAACACAGTGTCCAGCCAATGAAGTCATGGAATAATAGAATGGTTTGGGCTGGAAGGGAACTTAAAGATAATCTAGTTCCAACCCCCCTGCCTTGGGCAGAGACACCTTCAACTAGACCAGGCTGCTCAAAGCCCCATCCAGCCTGGCCCTGAACACTTCCAGAGATGGGGCATCCATCTGCTTGGCCCATGGTGTATATTATTAATCTGTGCACATTCCAGCCCTGAGGAAGATGTGCAGCACTGGGAAGGAAAGGTGCAGGCTGAGAAATGAGAACCGAGACTGGAGTGCCCCGCGGATGGTCTATAGATAATTTGTGTCTGTAGGCAGGTGACAGCAAGAGCACCGAGCTGGTACTGCGCCTGTGAGCAGTTTGTGCTCGGGTTAGTTTAAGAAGAGCATTACCATAGTTCTGCTTTGAGCCGAAGCTGAATTAAACCTCCCATGAATAAAATGAAAATGCAGCACAAAGACACAGCAGTCCCTTCAGCATCTGCCTTTCCAGAAGGGGCTATGTTTCATGCCTGCTAGGCTAAGCAAGCAATTAATTTTCACTTGATAAAACTATTTGAAAGAGAGTTACTTTAAAAACCCCAAGCAACTTCCTGAACAACACCATTCTCCACTGTACTAAAAACAAAAATTTGAAGAGAGGGGATATATTAATTCAGGTGAGAGATCTGTAACATACCTTCTTCATAAATAGCTCTTACTGCTGCAGAAACCCTACATGGGGTTAGACAAACTATTTATTTTGGAAAGCACTCCAGAGCTACACCTTCTCGAGCTTTTCCTTGCGGGCACAGCTGCACGCCCTGCACGGTCTGCAGGCTCCCCGGGAGAGGAGGCAGGACTGTTGGCACAGGTAATTCACTTGGTTCTGATCACGTGTGTGGGGACACGCTGCAAAGCACCAAGGAGCGAGGAAATGAGCATTGTCCAGGCTGCAGGCTGTCCGAACGCGCTTCCACTCGCTGTGCCCCAATGCAGCTATGCTCCCTGCCAGAGGATGCTCTGCTCTGCTGGAAAAGGTTGGTGTTTGTTTGCCCCTTCCCTTTTAGGGCTTGGATGTTGGGTTGGTGCTAGGGGAATGCGTGTCACACCACCGCTTGATGCTTTGCTGAAGGGGGAAAGGGCAGTTTTGGACAGATCACAAATTTCCATGTCTCAGCTGGTGTAAATGGGAGTCTCAGCCGAGCCATGCTCAGCACCTCACCTTTCTCTGGCTGTCAGCTCCAAAACGTGTGGAACTGCTGTTCTCCGTAAGTAACACTGTTCTTTGCTGGTGCACAGTCCAAGCAGCTGACAAAGGGAAGGTTTTTGTTAGTATCCTTCATAGCTTCTGCGCAGGAGATCAGAGCTCTCCTCTCTCCGGGGGATGGCAGAGCTGTTAGCTGTGCCCCATGTGGAGGCTGGCATCGCCTGTCTCCTGGCTGCAGAGCTGCAGCCGGGCATGGCTTGCACCACCTCTGCTGGCACTGCCAAACCAGTCTTGCAGGTAAAGATACCAGGGGTTGCAGCTGCTTTGTTGCCTTTTTGCACTGAAACACTGCTCAGCAGTCCTGTAGTAAGCTAGATGGGGGCAGAGAAGGGTGTGAGGAATGGTCAAAGCTCCCGGAGTAACACTTAGAAAGGGCAATCAAGAAACTTCCCCTGGAAGAGAAACTGTGGCTGTGACACAGGTCTGCAACATGGAGTAGGTGAATGCAGAGTAATCCTCACTGGACTTTCTAATGAAATGGTTGGGGCTACCAAACTGAGCAAGCAAGAGGCAGGTCAAAACAAACCAAGGGCAGATACCTTTGCATCTAAAGCATAGTGAGGCTGTGGGGCTTTGAGGATACTGCAAATGCTCTACATTAATGTGAGCTCAGAAAGTAATTAGAGAAATCTGTGAAGTGCAGAAACATTGCTCCTGCTTCGGGGAGTCTGTGCCCTGTACCTCGCAGGAAGCTGGAATGTGGGACAGCTCGTTGTACTCTTTCTTAGCCCTTGGTGAAGATAAACCGCTGCGTTACAGGGACCTTCAGTCTAGCTCTCTATGGCCTTTCCTGAATTTTCAAACTGGACACTGGAAGTCTGTTGGGAGTTAAGATGTGCACATCCCAGCTTGAACAGAACAGGCCTTACTTCTCTGCCCATGCCTGGGCTCTGGGTTTGACAAGCTGCTCAGTGGTGTAACACACCATCACAGATCTTCTCCAGTGACTGGAGCATTCACTTCTTCTTGGGGAGGTGGCCACAAGGAATCAAAAGTTATCCCAGTAAGAGATGCAGCCAGTTACGTCACATGAGAGGTCATGCTTCTGCTTGTCTCCACACCCAGCATTTGTCAACAAGTGTGAGTCAATCTCTCTGTGATATTCTCTTCCCCAGAACAGCAGAGGGAAGAAAGTCCTTCGGACATCCAGTCAGCTCCTCTGCTCAGATTTGTGGTCTTTCCTGTAGCCGTGATAATCCATTTTGCCCATCTGCTTTGTCGTGATAAGGGGCAGGACCCAGCAGGGCTGCTGTGGTGCTGCTGTGGCTGAGTTCGCTCTGCGTGGTGTGCCTCAGTCTGTAAACAGATGCTGCTAATCCAGACACAAACAATTCACCCTTTCCTGACTCTCCATGTTGCTCCTGTGGCCAGAGAGCAGCTCTCACCTAGGAGGGGTCTCCCACCGGCTGGAGAGAGGGAGAGCGCCACTTGCTTTTTTCTTGTCACAGTTTGTCCAAACCAGTTAACGTCATCGGGTTAATGAAGGTGAGTGCACTTGAGAGGTCCCAGTCTAGGCTAAAACCTGCCCCAGTGCTGCCCGATGACTCCCATCATTGCCCTACAAATCTACAAGGCTGTTTGCAGAGGTGAGCAGGGCTGGCAGAACACACCGAAAGTGAACCCATCTATGTGAGACCCACGGGGTTCTGGCTCTCTTACGGATCTGTCGATGTGGGTGTTTGTACTGCGTCATCCCTGTGGTCTCTGAAGTGTTTATTAATAAGGCTTTGAGAGGGGAGAGGATTACCTGCAATCTAACAAAGCAAATCAAAGCTGTGTGGTGCTGCTTAAGGAATGTAAGCGTGAGCTCCAGGGGGAAGCAATGTGGAGGAGCGGGCGATGGTTAGGTACAGCGCGGCGTGCCTGCCTGATTACATACTCTATGTGTCAGTTGATTTTTATCCTTACTCTACTGTGCTTGTAGACCCAAGTAAACAAATAACAGGCTCTCCCTGATCGCTCTGTACCTGGGTGGTTCATGGTGGGGTTCTCCTCTTTCGAGCCTCTGCAGCATCCAAGACCCAGCAGCGCGGTGAGCCTGTCAGAGGCTGGGCAAGCTCAAGGCGCAGCAGGGCCCAGCCTCGTGGTGTGTGTGGAGATCATCTCCCAGCCTTGTTCACTCCTGAGGGCCTGGGCTGGTGGCTTTGCAGCTCCTGAGGCTGCCAGCCAAGGCTCCAGGTGGAGCGGTCTGCTGGACCAGCTTGCTCTCCCACAGCCAGAGCATGAAGTGGTTTGATTTTTAACTATTTAAAAGAAGGAGTTGGCTGTTTGGTTTCTGTTAACCTTTTCCTTCTAATGTAACTGTTCCAGCAAGATAAAACATTCTCAGGGGGAAAAAAAAGGCTCTTTATAAAGAAGTAGCTTTTATTCTTTTTCTAATTGCCTACCATACTAATGAATAAATATGAGCCTCTGCTGAAAATGTTTTCTAAAGTACTTTCAGCCCACACGTCATGGACTTGTTAAAAATAAATAACAGTTCTAGAGAAGCAAATACTGTGAAAACCGTGTCCCTAGATACTTTTTTTAAAATAAAAGCTGTCCCAGAAATTTCTGTAAATGTCTTTGTAGAAGTAGGATTGTGCCTGAGAGCCAGAGAGTAGATGGTTGGAACCAGGCATGGAAGTGCCGTGCTAAGCTGGATGAAATGTAGGTTTAAACAGTAAAGATTCATCAAGGCTTTTAATTATTGTTTCTGGTTTAGCTATTTAGGGTGGTATGGATAGTTTCTCAGATGATAAAGGCTGTAATTGTAGTGTGACAAGCGCAGCCATACTTGCCTCAAAGAAATATGAAATGTTGTTTCCTTCCCTCCAAAAATGATTTCCAAATAATTACAGACTTTCAGTGGCAATGGCCATTCCTTTTACGACCCTTTTTATGGGGTGTTCTGTGGTATTTCTCTGTAAGCATTAAGGTCAGCTGCCTATTCTTTCTTCTGACATGTTGTTACACCGTTTATGAAAAAGGCGAACATTTGGGAATGTATCACCCATAAAATCATGTAAATCTGAGAAATGATGTCAAATGAGCAAGGTTCAGCTGAAATACCTGTGCTCAACTTCGGATATGCCAGTAGAAGGAAGAGATGCAGCACAGTCCAAGGAAGAGTGACAAAAATGATGAAGACCCCAGCTCTGAGGAAGCTGAAGGAGCTGGGGTTGGTGAACGTGGAGGCTGAAGCGTAAACCCCTGTGAGGAGAGGTGCAAAGGGAGCATCCCTGTGGTGGATGGGACGGGCTGACATCTATCAGGGACATCTGGAGTAGGCAATAGGCAGAAGCTGCTTTCTCCCAGTTAGCTGAGCACTGAAATAGGTGGCCTGGGAGGGCTGTGGTTGCCATCTTCAAAGGGGCAGATTAGACAGACCTTGAGATTAGGGAATCAGCCTGGTGACTTTCAGATCATATTTGCTATGAAAGCTGGGATTTATTCATTTTTAATGACCTGACTCTCAAGGCTGTGGCTTTGGGAGAAAAAGCCAAGTATGATGAAACCCACAGTCACCTGACAGGCTTGGACTCAGTGGAAAAATCCTATCTGGTGAGCTAGAAACTGCCTACATGGACACGAGCAGAACTTCTGCTCCCTCAGAGGTGTGCCTTATTGCCCTGAAGTTAGCAAGGGCAGAGGAAAAGGAATAAAGTAGCAAAGCAGCAAAGATTTACTCTTCCTCCACGCCCTGCAGCCTCTGGCCATTTCCAGTGTCTGTTGAAACACTGAGTGATCTGCACCCGTGCTGTCTGAAGAGCAAATACCAGTGCAGCAGAAAGCAAAGGGCACGCTTATTAGGAAATGAGCAGCCTCTGGTATTTTATAGCATAACACGCAGCAATAACACTTGCAGGCTGCTGTTCTGTCATTTTCTGACGGCTTTACAAAGGTTGGCTGCTTCTCCTTGTCTCATTTAGGGCAGAAGGAAGCATGGAAAAGAAGAATGGAGGTAAAAAGAAAGCGAGCAATGTGGTAATTTCTATGCATATTTTGCTTGTAGCATGCTGGGTCAACTGTTTACCCGCTAGTAAGAAAGCGGCTAAAGTAAAATATTGTCTTGGTTGGGTTAATACGGCGTGAGGAGCTGTAGGAAAGTAGGGCGGCTTGTTTTGGAGCCTGTGCTGAAGAACAAATACAAACCCCCAACGTACACATTCGGTTACCATATGTCATGCTTATCGTGAAAGGCATCTCCGTGTTATTTCTTTGCAGGGATGCTTGAACTCCACGGAGGCAGACTTCCCGGTTGAGGAAAGCGCATGCCAGAGGTGCCAGGGTTGCCGTTGGTGAGAGGAGCGTTGGTGCCTGTTGAGGCAGCTGAGGCGGGCGGCGAGCTCGCTCCTTCCTGTGCTCGCCTGTTTGATTGGCGTTGGCTTCCAACTCGCTGCGACTGTGCCTGAGGAAAAGCGAAGGAGTGTAATTCTGCTGAGAGAATTCTCCTGGCAGGAGAAGGCATGTAGTGCAGAGAAACGTGCCAGCGAAGAGCCTGGAAGTGCAAGTCCAGGTGCTAACGCAACTTCCACCCAAGCCATGCTGTTGTGAAGTCGTTCTTCTCCAGCCGCGTCTTGCTCAGCGCACCCGGTGGGCTGCGGAGGGGCTGCCCATGGCATTGCGGCAGGCTCGGCTGGGTTAGCTCCTGGCATTTCATTGCTTCAGCTGGCTGAAGAACTGAAGATTGCAGGGAAGATGTTGGACTTGAGCTTCCTGACCGAGGAGGAGTATGAGAAGCTGATGAAGGTTCTGCAGAGAGATGCAGAGCTGAAGAAGAAGGATGGGGATCGCATCAGGTGAGAGAGCGTGCAATAACAGTAGGACGTGAGCTTCCCCAGCAGGGATTTTTAAACTTCTTTTAGAGAGAAGTGTGTGTGTGTATGTGTGTGTGCGTGTGTGTGTGTGTGTGTGTGCACTCCAAGGAGAGATGCAGGCTGCAGCAGTTCTGTCCCTTCTTGCTCAGATCCTGACAGATCTTTTCGTTGCACCGCCTGCTTTCTCAGCCATCCTGCTGCCGCCGCTATCCTCTCTCTGCAGGATTGCAGGGCTGGACTCTTCTGAGTTAATCAGCAGCCCTCAGAGGCTCCAAGGGAGATCATCCCTTTCCTGCTCTGGGGAGGAAGATGCTGATTTCTTGGTGTCAGAAGTCCAAGCAGGAGAGTAGCTGATACCTTGTTTTCCTCACTCGGTAGCACAGAAATCCTGTAGAGTGTTTTAAAATGAGACTTTACATCCCCATCTCTGCTCTGTGTCCCTCCGGTGCTCTTTGGGGTGGCTTTGTATGCAGCATCCATTGTGCAGGCAGAGAGGGGCAGTGATGGGCTACAGGATCAGCCAAAGGCTTGCAGGGAGCCGTGTCAGAGCCAGGAATCGCTCTCAGTTCAGCTCGCTTGCCACTGGCCATCCTGGAGCTCAGGTCAGGTTGATCAAGATTGCTTGTTGCTGCTGTCACTTTTTAAATGCCAACCATTAGACCATCTGGGCTGACAGTATGCATGAGGCTCAGGAAGCTGGCACCAAGCTCACCACGCAAGAAATGAGTAGTTCAGTGAGTGTGGGTGGCACTGTGCCAGCTTACCCCTGTTAAGGATGCGAGTCTTCGACTTGCTGTTGAGCCAAAAAGAAGTAAGCCTCGTGTAGGAGGCATGTTCAAAGCTTGAAGGGGGAGTGGGCAGCTTTGCAGCAGGCTCTGGGGTGCCTTGTGCCCTGATCTCTGCTTGCGGGTGGGAGCTGGGGAAGCAGAACTGGTGGTGGCACGCAAGCAGCTTGGACTTGAGCTGTATGTGTCTGCATGAATTGGAACAAGGTTTCCTAAAGCTTTTTGCTTTTTCGGTTCTTCTTCTTTTTTCTTTTCTGAAATGCAGTAAAATTTCTCCTCTGCGGCGGGGAAAAGAGTATTTGGAATATTTCAGTTTTGTTTCGCTTCTCTTTGGAAGCTGTTGCACAGAAGGTTTTCACTTGGGAGTGAAGTGAGTTAGATCCTGGCCAGAGTGGTGCCAAGCGCCCCTTGCTGTCAGTACAGCTACAAGCAGTGAGACCTTTGGTGCAAGAGTGGACACGTTTGGCCCCGACACAGCCTGCCTGCTGGGTGAAATGAAGTCAATGGCATTACACTGTTCTGGTGTCAACACATTCAAATACGTTCCTACATCTTCTCTGGCCCAGCACCTCGAGACTCTCACGGGGGCAGATGCAGCCCTGATCTTGATGGGAGCTTTGCGGCTCCCTGGCTGTTGGTCCTGCTGGGCCTGCAGAGGCTTGAGCCCAGTTATCCCATATCTGCTCCTTTCTGGCCTTTGGGCAGCCAAATGTGACCCTTCAAGGCTCTGTGGTTATCTGGAGGTTTATCCCCTTTTCATACTGGGAACTGGGCTGAGGTGGGAGTTTTCTTGGGCCTTTGGGGTCTCACAGGGACCCAGAATTGTGGTGAGCTGTGGGAGGCAGTGCCAGCTGAAAGGCGGCTCGTTCAGCAAGCTGTGGTTTAAAAACGGAATAACCAGAGGAGGGTTAAAAGACCAGGCAAACAAACAGAGCCCTGACGGGTTTAGGTGCCAAAAACCAGCCTGGGTGTGCCCCAGCAGGTTGCAGGAGGAGAAGCTGGGCTCAGGAAGGAGAGCTAACTGTTTGAGTGCCAAAATCGGCATGGCAGGAGGAGCAGGGAGAGGAGCAGCGTCCGGGGACAATGCTGCAGGGACAGGTTGCTCCCCTAAATAACAGGATTTATATCCGTGGTTTGCATCAGATTTGTTCCAAAAGGCTTTGCCACTCATAAAGGGATTAATAGATGGATAAACCAGAGAAGTGCTAGACCTGCAAATAGCCCCATCCCTTCCCAAACCCTCAGGGCTGCAATGCAAGTGGACAAATCTCCTTACCAGCTGACTGCTTTGGATTTGTAAAATTGGGAAGAGATGAGGCCAGTGTTTACAAGGTGCTGTTCCCATTTCAGATAAAGAATAAATCAGCTTTTGTTTTAAAGCTGACCTGGCCCTTGTGATTACCAAGAATAATCTCAGGGTCCTTCATAGTATCAGACAGGTGAACCATGCAGGCTGTTGTCACGAAGGTAGCTCAGAGGAAGTTGAAACCTTGGAGATCTTTTTGATGTGTAATGTTCTCATTGACTTTCAGGCGGATACAAGGCTCCATCAAAGATGAGAAGAAGAAGAAGTTTGTGACAGGTGAATGGTTTTTGGAAGTGAAGGCAAAACGGTTTCAGGAAGACTTAGAGGGACCAGAGCTACTTCGTGCATCAATTAGAAGGAAAAAGGGCAAACTAGAAAGTAAGTATGTTAGAGTGCATCTTAAGAAAATGAATTGATGGACCAGAAAAAAGTGATCAAGTATGAAGGAGTATGGAGTGACCTGTACTGAGAGCCTGCTGGGGACCAGCCTATGTGTTGTGCTAAGGGGCTTCTCAGCCAGGCTTTCAGTACTAGAAAAAAATACCTGGTTATCAAAATCAGGAAAGGAAAGGAAAAACTACAGTGTGGCAGAGAACCAAGACAAAAGGTGTTTACCAGCTCCGTGCAATAAATGCCTTTTCCACACTTCAGCTTTTCTTCCAAAGTGTCTGTTTGTCAGAGGTCAGGGGTATAATTTCTTGTCATAGAAGGAAAAAGGGAAGGGGATGATGTAGGGCAATTTCTGGCATCAAACTGATCAAACACACCCCCCTACCCCAATTCCTCAAGTGATCTGACCAAAGCAGACAGCCAGCTGCTCTCGCAGGCCTTGGCATGGTGGGGTCAGTCACATCTCTGCAAGTGGAGGGGATGCCTCTCTTCTCCTGGCAAATGTTTGCCCACTTGAGAGGGTACATGCGTAGCTTTTTGCATGGGAATAATTCCAAGGCACAACGTGGTTTTCAAAGGAAAAAGGGCTTTGGGCCCAAGCCTGAGTGGTACCCACCCTGCTGAGCCATAGCAAGGATGTATCTGGGACCATGTGCTAATTCGAAGCAGATGTATCGCGTGTTGTTGACATGCAGATGAACTCTCATGGTGCTATGTAAAACAGATCAAATCAGGTTTGTTGGCTCAGGGCAAAGAGAAGAGAAGAGATCTGTCCCATGTGAAATGAGCAGGACTGTGCTTTGAGTCCAATGTAACCGGCCTGGAGCTGGCACTTCGTGCTGAACATTTGTGCAAAGCAGACCTGGGGATGGTTCACATCCAGCCCTCAACATGGAGAAGACAGGCCAACCAGCTCCGCAGCAGGACTGTGGGACTGCAGCCCAGTCTCACATAACCTCCTGGATTATTTGTCAGAGTGGGTCATCACAGATACTCAGACATGGCTGGTGAGTTACCGGCTGCTGCTGCTCTGGGGAAGCCATGGCTCTGATAGACAGCGCTAAGCAAACTTTTTTGTGGTTCGTAATATAAGGACGCCATAACTGGGCTCTGTTCTTTTGCAGTAAAGGCTACTGTTGGACAAAGGGTTATCTTCCATCTGTCCAAAACTTAAATGTCATCTCCACAGGTTCAGTTCAGCTCAGCCCTCTTTCCCGGGCCCAGCTGCCCCTTTCTGCTGTAGGGTAGCAGCCATATAGATCGCTGCTTTGTTTGGTGGGCCTTGTTAGCCAAGATATCTCTGTAACATTAGTTGCCTGGATTTAGAATACCCCTCTTAGCTCCACATTACTTAGACACAGTCTCAAAGCTAAATGCTGGCTAGGGACTTCCCTAACTGAGAGCCTCATTTTCTTTTTCCTTTCTACTTACCCCTGACAGCTCTCATATATTAGCGTAGATTCATTGGAGCCTCTGATGCAGAACTGGCCCATCATATTTCATGTGAAGTTGCTTTTATCCTTAGTATTAAGGATTCATGATGTCATTAAATTTACTATTTTATCATCCCTCCAGAATGCTAAACCACGTAAAACCTTTTCCAGCTCGACAGAGATGCCTGGCCATTTCTGCAGAGCGTGCTCTCTGCTTTTTGAGGATGTGCATTTGTGCTTGCACCCTCTTTGCATGAAGAGACGGATGCTTCAGCAGCTCCTTTGCTGGGGCCCAGGTCAGGTGAATGCTGGGTCAGCTGCAGCCCAGTTAATGGCCAGCAATCAACTGGATTTATCTGCCTGCTGCCTTGCCAGGGGCATCAGCACCCTTAGCTTGCAGGCTGTTTCAGGAAAGCACAATTTGAAATACTGTTGGGTTTAGATTTAACTTCTACTGAGATGTGGTGTCAGGTTATCATCTAAAATAATCTCGTTATTAACATAGTAGTAATATGCAAGTTATGCCTTTGCATGTGCGTTCCTTGACTAATGCTGTTTTAAGAAGGAAGAAGCAAATGTTTCTAAAATTACTACAGTAATTATGTTTAGATTTAGCCCTCTATTTCCTTTTCAGCTTTTTTCCCTTCTCTTTCTTTCTCTTTTTCTATTCTCAGATGTATTTTGGTAAAGCATGGGTATAACGTGATTTTATTCCTTCCTCTTACTTTTCCCACCGCCATCTTACAGCACTGCTTGAGGACCAAGATTCTGCAGCTCATATTTTCACCTTGCTGTTGCCTGTTGTGCTCGGCTCCTGCAGTGGTCCCTGCAGAGATTACACCCTTCACATGTGAGGGCAAGCACTTCTCTCACTGACTGGTCAGCAAGAGTATCTCACTGCTGAGAGAAGCGTTTGGTCCATCAGGGAACAAGGATGAGGCCCCTTTACAAACCGTTCAGTCTGAAGTAGATGAGATAAGGGCCTTTGCTTGCCATCTTGACACCTTTTTTTCTTCTCCTGGTAAGATCAGAGTCATTCACCTTCTATTGGCTTGCAAGGTGATGGAGGGGTGCGTGTTCATTTAGCCAAATGAACGTAACATATTCCTGACTCCAGGGCTGTTAATCCTGATTTAAGTCTTTGATGACTGTGTTAGGTAGTGAAATGGGAAAATTCCTGCATGGAAGAGCCCGCTGAGGTAATTGCTGGCATTCCCTTTGCATGGTAAATGGGCTGAGAAGGGGGTGGAAGTTTGTGCCCACACAGGAAAATGCCCAGTGACCTTTTCTGGAGGAGGGTTTTAACCTTCAGAAGGTGGATCCCTAAGGTCTTCGCAGTTGGTATTGGTTGTAATCAAAACCACTAGTAATCGGCCGTATAAATGTATAAAATAGATAGATATCCTATATTTAAACTATAGCCTGCAGAGCAGCACAGATGGATGAATTTGGCGATAACTTCTTGAGCTTGTGTGCAATGGATAAGAGCTAAAAATCATCTAAGAGAAGGACCATTTTATCCACTCATGGAGGCAAATCAGCCCCAATGGCATGGTTAGCTGTGCTTTCCCCAAGCACTGAGTGTCTTTGCTTTAGAGCAATAGGAAAGGAATAAAACATCCTCGTGAGCAAGCTCAGGAAGTGTGAGGTAGAAGAACAGACGGTGAGATGGATTAAGAACTGGCTACATGATAGAGCTCAAAGAGTGGTGTGATCAGTGGTGCCAAGTCCGGCTGGAGACCTGTAACTAGTGGAGTCCCCCAAGGATCAGTGCTGGGTCCAGTCCTGTTCAACATCTTCATCAACAACCTCGATGAAGGGACAGAGTGTCTTCTCAGCAAGTTTGCTGATGATACAAAACTGGGAGGTTTGGCTGATACACCTGAAGGCTGTGCGGCCATTCAGCAGGATTTGGACAGACTGGAGAGCTGAGCAAAGAGGAACCTCATGAGGTTCAACAAGAAGTGCAGAGTCCTGCACCTGGGAAGGAGTAACAAAATGCACCAGTACAGACTGGGAGGCGATCTGCTAGAGAGCAGCTCTGTGGAGAAGGACCTTGGAGCAATGTGCCCTTGTGGCCAAGAAAGCCAGTGGTCTCCTGGGGTGCATTAAGAAGAGTGTGTCCAGCAGATGGAGGGAGGTCCTCCTCCCCCTCTACTCTGCCCTAGTGAGACCTCACCTGGAGTACTGTATTCAGTTCTGGGCTCCCCAGTTCAAGAGGGACAGTGATCTACTTGAGATAGTCCAATGGAGGGCTACAAGGAAGATTAGGGGAGTGGAACACCTGCCTTATGAGGAAAGGTTGAGAGACCTGGGGCTTCTTAGTCTGGAGAAGAGAAGACTGAGAGGGAATCTAATTAATGTGTATAAATATATGAGGGCTGGGTGTCATGAATTAAAGGGCAAGCTCTTTTGACTTGTGCCCTGTGATAGGACAAGGGGCAATGGATGCAAGGTAGAGCACAGGAAGTTCCACCTCAACATGAGGAGGAACTTCTTGACTGTGAGGGTTCCAGAGCACTGGAACAGACTCCCCAGAGAGGTTGTGGAGTCTCCTTCTCTGGAGACTTTCAAGACCCATCTGGATGCATTCCTGTGTGACCTGCCCTAGATTCTGTGGTCCTGCTGTGGCAGGGGGGTTGCACTTGATGATCTCCAGCGGTCCCTTCCAACCCCTAACATTCTGTGATTCTATGAAAACAGCTGAAGTGTTAGAGCAGGAGTGGCTGTGTACATGTGCACATAAATATATGTCTGGGCAAGTTAAACTGGTCAGGTTGCTACTAATTTCTGTTGGAATTTGCTTCTTATTCTGTCTCATTCTAAAGCTAGCAAGGGCATTTTGCTTGTCTTGATGGATTATAACGCACTAATCACCGGTCTGTGGTTATAGAAGCCCGGTATAGCTGTGTTAGAGGCTGAGCCATTCTGAAGAGCAGTGATTTGGATGGGAGGAAGCAAACACCTCCTGCTGCCTCTGCCAGCCCCGAGCGGGGAGCTCTGCCTGAGGAGGAAGTATCAGTGAAAACCAAATACGACACAATGCCTTTGAAATTGAGGTGACAAATGAATGCAATCTTTGGTTGTCAAGGTCAAAACAACCATGACAGGCAGAGGGAAAACATGGGAACTCTGTGTTTGGTTTCTCTACTTCCAGAGCAGCTACCTGCTGGCATCTCTCTCCCTTAGGTCCACAGCAGAAGAGGAGGACGTGGCTCACTGTGTAAATAAACACTCCTCAGTGTGCCTTCCCATGCCTGCACGTGCCATGGCCTGCACGTGCCACCAGCCATATCACAGCTTGCCTCTCCCAAAACAATGTTCAGTGATGCTTTCTGCACATCAGCGCTTACATGGACAAAGCGAAGTCGCTCTCTGAGAAATGTACTCTCTAAAACTGGCTTGTTCTTACACAACCAAACTCCTGTCTTCCCGCAGGAGCCGCTTCCCAGCTTCCCACTGCTGTGGAACTCAGGGGACCACCCAGCTGCCATCTCATGCCTGGGCCAGACAGCCCCAGGCAATGTCTGCCATGGTCCCCTGCACAACAGGGCCAGGCGCTGGGCAGGAAGGAAGAGTTGGGACCTCAGCATTGTGCTCTGTGGGGATGCACTGGCAAGGGAAGATGAAGCTCCATCTTGGGATATCCCTGTTACCTGGGGGCTGACTGTGCTGGGGCTGGATGGCACCACATGGGCAGCATCGGTGTGATATCTCTATCACAGCCTGTCCATAGGACTGGTCTGCTCTTGGGCTTAGTGCAGTTTTCTAACCAGATAATAAGCAAGGCTATATTATTTCATGTCCCCTCTGAATCCTCTGATTCTGTTGTATTGTGTAAGGGAATATATCCTAATGAGACTTGGCAGGTTTTGTAACAGGTAGATTTACTCTTTAAAATAGACCTAGCTGCATGTGAATAAATACGTGCAGTTCTTGGGGTTGTTCTGGAGAAGAGAAGGCTCCAGGGAGACCTGGCTGTGGCCTCTCAGCACTTAAAGGGGGCCTATAAGAAAGACAGAGACAATTATTTTAGCAGGGCCTGTTGCAACAGGACGAGGCCTGTTTAGATTAGATTTAGATAAATTTAGATTAGATAAAAGGAAGACATTTTTTACAATGAGATGGTGAGCCCCTGGCCCAGGTTGCTCAGAGAGGTGGAACCATTGCATGGGAACCTCGTCCCTGGCACCATTGCAGGGGAGGTTGGCCGGAGCTCTGAGCAACCTGCTCTAGTTGCAGATGTCCCTGCTCACTGCTGGGGGGTTGGATGAAATGACCTTTAAATGTTCCCTTCGAACTCAAACCATTCTGTGATTCTGTGAGCTTGTTGAGCAGACCAGTTTTTCCTCACTGTTTGGGAGTTGAATCCTTTTGGTTTTGCACTAGCAAGAAAGCCTGTTTGCCAGCAAAATGTCTCATGCAACTTTATACCCTGGCAGGCTGCTCTAAAGGTGACCGTCTTCTATTGTTTTTTCTTCAGGGTCTTTGAGAGCTTAGAAGACATAGCTGAGTCTTGTGCCAGTAAAAATAACAGGGATCTCCTCATTAGCTGTGTTGGACTCCTCCTTTGTTTGCCAAGATCGGATGACTTTGAGTCAAAACAGGAAATGGCTGAATTTAAATCCTGGAACGGATTAACTTTATTGACAGCTGCAGCAGTGTCCTGTGAAGTTTTCCACTGATGCGACAACTCCTGGCATGAGTCAAGCGTTAGGCAGCTCACTTTGGCATCTCGGACCCATGGGGTCTGGAGGTGCCTTTGCTGCGTGGGGAGCGTGGGTGATGCTGCCCTGGGGCCTCCCCCACCCATGGGGAGAACAGACAGAGCCCCCATCAGCCATCTCCTGTTCAACCCCCAGGGTCTGTGCCACCTTTTCTTTCCCCAAACAAAACACACCGACCCTTACAAGTTTAAGTAAATGTAATTTCTCGATTGTCTCTGTTATATTACAGATGAGGCCAATGAGCAGATCTGGACGGGTCTGGAAGGCAAAGCTGCTCCGAGTCCTGCCTTCCCTGAGCACGCTGCTGGCACAGGAGAGGAGAGGTAACCACCACTGCTTGGCAGTGCTCTGCCTCCTGCTCCTACTTCTAATGAAAATTGAACACCACCCATGGTCTTTAACTGAGTTTCCAAGACCACATAAGTAATTGGTTATGTAGGATTTTTTTTAAATCCTTTTTCCAGGAATTGTCAGAATATCAATACTCCTCTAATAACTAAGTGCTAATGTGCTTATCCCAGAAAGGTCTTTTCCTGCATGATTTGATAAGGGGTCAGTAAAATGGAATCTGCCTCTAATGTCAGGATATTCTGGTTAGTTTTTCAAAGTAATTATGGTTTTATTTGTTTAATTTTTGCCATGGAGCAACACTAACAAAATGAACCGTTTGAGGAAACTGCTCATTTCCTGCTGGTGCCAACCTCTGTGTCCGGTGCTCAGCAGTCTCCCTCAAGGCTCAGTAGGATTTCACGTTGTGCTGACTGAGCAGAAACACCCACTAAAAGCACTCGAATGAGCAAATCAGTGACCTGACTCAATATTCATGGACTATGGAGAAGCCATCAAAATATTCCCATATTCATTTATGGTTGCCCTTGTCTCATTTGCATTTTTTTGTCAGCAGAATTCACAGGTGGCAATTGCTCCAGTTAAATATTAAATATGGGTCTTGACAACACATCCAGACCTCTTGCAGCTGATCATTGGGTGTTGCTTAATGAAGAATCCAGAGTCAACAAGCCCAAGATGCTCCTGCTTTACCGGCACAGCAATGGTCCTAATGGGTTTTTTGGGGGTTGATTAAATCCTGAAAAGCTTGCTTTGTTTTTCTCATTCAACCCTAAGCACAAAGCACTCCCATATGAAATCTCACAGGCTTGACTGCTGCTCTCCATCTGGAGAGCAGCCACCACTAGCCACTCCCAAAGGTGGTAGAAACAGTCAAGTAAGCTGCCTGTGGTATGTGTTTCTTCCACTTATTCACCAGGCAGTTAGGAATTAACTTATATTCCAAGCATGAAGTTTTATATCCTCTGCTGTAGTTTTGCCCTAACTATTGTGGTCATAATCGTTCCTGTAGTTTCTAAATCCTCCTTTGGCCTGAACTGCGAGGTGGGGCCTGTTCCTTCCTGGGCCATAGCATGGGAATGCATCTCCCTCCTGCATGGCTCTTGGGCACTTCTGGCACTGCTGCTTCCTCTGTTTTTTTCCCAACAGTTTTATCCCAAGACGGGCAAACCTGAATAAACTTAGAAGTTGACGCTATTGTTTTATTGAGCAAGTTCTGTACTGACTGCAGTGGGAAACTTGTCCTTACTCAAGTTCAGGCCATTTAACATGTTCTCCAGTCCTTCCAAGCAGTAATGGAGTAAAGAAGTGAAGGCACCAGCTCTGGGCTGGCCTGGCTCAGTAGATAAAAGTGACAAAGTAGCTGAGCAGAACCGTGATGATGTTGAAGACTGCATGATCACTCTACCAGGCACATCGCTACCACTGACCTCCTTGCTCAGGCGTTTCTCCTGTCCCACAGATCCAGCACACCTACTGTCGATACCGCAGAGGAACGAAAAATCTGGCCAAAACCGAAGCCGAGACTTAGTGTCCCGCTGCCTGTGTCGCACAAGGTAGTATAGGCACAGCCTCTGCACTTTGTTTCATTATTCCTTGGACCTTCACACAGTCTGTACCTACTGCAGGAGCTCCACAGGCTGCCTGCCTTGGTGTCTGTGCTCAAATAAAAGACATTTTCCCAGTCTTGCCAGTTCATGTACACTGATAAAGTTTCTTTTCCATTCAGAGATCCAGTATACATGATGTCTCCTCCTCAGAGAGTGACACTGGAACAAGTCCCTTTGTGGCTGCAACAAACAGCTTGCGTTTGTCTAGAAAAGGTAAGGTTTTTGTTCAGTGAGCCCTTGGTGGTTTTGTTGTTCAGCACCAAGCACCAAGAGACAAGATGCTTTTCTGTGTGTGTACAAATAAATAACAAAGAGTATTTCTTACCTCGGCATGTAAGAATGGGCTGCCAACATTTGTATGAATTATGCCCATAGCAGCAAGGACCAAGGAAAAAAAAATCCAGTTACTACAACTTCTCCTGGCTCTCAGTACATTTTAAACGGAGTGCTTGGCTCACAGCTCCTTAACCCACAGATCCAAGTTACCTTTTCTTTCCTGCCTTGACTATAGAGTGTATTTTTGCAGCAAAGCTGCGAACAAATCCCCAACTCACAGCAACAATTTAGAGCTCAGTGGATTTTTTCCGTGTCCTGTTGCAGAGAGAAGGGCTGGGGTTTTCAGGGCTGGCTTCAGATGGAAGGGGGCTTGCTAGAGTCTCAAAATGGGGAAGAATTAGGAACGTACTGGAGGTTTCTGGAAGCTCCCTCTGGCTTCCCCTTCAGAAGCTGCAGCCCAGACCTTCCAGGGAAATACGATATGATGCAGTGGGACAGGCTGTGAGCATTTGTTGTCGTTGCAGGTCATGGAGTATCTCCATTGCCCACCAGCCTTTCAGAAGATGCTGTGCCTCAGCCCAGCAGTACGGCTGGAGGAGAAGCTTTTGATGGGGCCGCTGGCACCACAGCGGAAGCAAAAACTCCACCTGAAGAAACTTATGCTCCCAGCAAGATACCAGTTAAGAGGAGACCAAGCAGAACTTTCCCCAGATCCGAGCAGTTTGTGAATCACATGGGCCCAGCAGAGAACAGCCTCACAAACAGAAAGCTGCTGGCAAGCCCCAGACCACTGAGCGCAGAGCAGGAAAGCGGCCAGGCTGTGAAGCAAGGCATTAACTATACGATCTCATCAATGAGTAACAAAGAAGAGGATATTGGCCTTGATCGTGAACACTTCAAGAACTTGAAGAACTTCTGGGAGAAGGGAGCAGAGTCTGTGATGGTGGGAAACGTGCTGGAGGACCCGAGCCGGGTGGAGGCAGACGGTAGGCAGTTCAAGCTGTGCCGCTCCCTCTCTGTCCAGTCTGGGCAAGGCCAGAACAGTGAAGAAAAACCTGGTGCCTTCACCAAAACAAGAACCCCCTACAAAAGGACAATAACCTTGTCTTCTAGTGAGGAAGAACCAAGCTATGTAGCCCCTGCAAGGAAGGGCTCAGTTTCCAGCATTCCTAGATCTACATATGCCAAGAGCAAAGGTGGCCTGGCTACAAGAAACAACTCGCTGAGTGAAAGCAATGGGAAGCCGCCGGTGCCAGAGGAAGAGAAGGCAGCACAGCACTGCTCCAAGAAATCCAGATTGCCTGTGCGAGCGCCTTCCATCAAAATCGAGTCGCCTACCAAAGAAGTGTCTGGCAGCACGTTTGAGCCGGAGACGCCTACAGAAGAGCTTGTTGTGGCAGAAGAGCGCAAGCGCACAGCGAATTCCCTGGTGAGCAGGGTGCAGATACTGATCGAGCCTGTGCTTACAGATGATGAAAACGATGATGAGAAAGAGGAAAGATCTGATTTGGGCACGCATGACAACATGGAAGTAAATGGAGAGCTACCTGAGGAAAAAACGTGTGAGTCTTCAGGCAAGCCGACAGCCGGTGAACCAGCTGGAGAGAGAGAAGCTGTTCAGGGAATGGACTCAGCTGTTTACTCAGGTACTGAGGGCTGTAACTGCACCCCGTGAAGTCCCACTAGAGTCATCCCTAAGCCTATTTTCTTCCCTAGCCCTTCTGCATTTTGCGCAATTTCTTCGTTTGTCCATTTAGCCTGTATTGCAGTTTGTGCAGAGTTAGCGTGTGTGGAAAGCTCAGCAAACAGCTCTGGAAACCAATGTTGCGTAGCGCAGCGCGGGTGTAAAAGGAGCAGTGCCACGTTCCCTTGCCTTCCTCCCCGCTGCCAGCCCTCGTGCCGTGTCTGCAAGCGCCTCAGCTCAGGCCAGCCCTCCATTTCTAAATGGCACTGCCTACTACAGGTCACAGGAACTTACTTTATTTCACTCACTGGGAAGACTGTACTTTCTTCAGATGCGGGGCTGGAGGAATTCTTTGTGGTGGTAGAGATAAGCCTGACACAAATAGAAATAAAATGTGAAACAAAGTGTTTAATAAATACATTGGCTGTTAGGCTACTTTGATCCAGCCGCTGGCTGTCAGCGCTTAAGTGACATTTCAGGTCTTTTGGGAATGCACAAATGAGTTTGGATATTAAACTGCAACCAAAGTGAACTGAGCAAGGAGTCTGATCTTTCTGGGTTCTGATGCCGTGTTCTCGACCATGATGGTGTCAATAGTAGCACCACCTCATTGGCCTCTTCCTCTGAGTGTGATGGGTTCTTGTACTGACTGTTATTATGAGCAAAAGTTGCTGCTCATTGCAGTTTATTTGACACGTGGGCTCTGATTGCCCACAGCTCTGCTCTCTGCCAAGCAAAGACCTAGGAAGAGAGAGCTTCTTATCCCCTTTTTCCCCAGTTTCCTCTCCTCATGTACCTGGGTGAGACCTGTTTGAGAGGATTTTCCATAGACTCATCTGATTTTTATTTTTAACTGTGTAATTTCTTGGCTTCCTTCCTACCTCTTGCAACATTTCTATGAAAATCCTGAGTTGCACTTCAGATAAACATGAATGTTTCCTTTCTATACCGGATCATTCTTACATTTCTCAGGTTTCTTTGCCTTGTTAGTACATTCATTTCAGGATGGTATTAGCAGATGGCTGTGTTGCACTGGAAGCTCTTTGCAAGTGCTGGTCTCTTTTACAGACTGGGTTAATCTGGTGTGTACATTTCCCATCGGAGTGTCAAGAGTTAGTCTCAAGGAGAGACATTAAAGCACACTAATGATTTGAAAGCAGCCCTGTGTAATGTAACTGCAGCAGAGTGAAGGAGCCAGGAGAGACACACACCCACAACACACGTGCTTGTTGAGACACTGCCCATTTGTGTTTATTTACCATGTTGATTTGGCTTTTCGTGTATTCCAGAGGAAGATGGGGATCATTCTCCTGCCGCTCAGGCGCTGGCCCGAGCAAATAGCATTAACCTTGCAAAGAGCATGGTGAACATTTACACAACCACAGAGAGTGAGTAACGTTTTTCTTTCTCCTTTTGGGTTTACATTCATTGAAGATAATATTTTATGCCCGAATTCTGCATCCCTGGTGCTTCTGAGCATGTACCAGGCAAGGAAAGTGACATATTGTTTCATTATCAAATTACAGAGCTTATAGTGCCTAAAATTAAATTCAGAGCCAGGAAATTGCAGCTAGATTGATGGTATGTTACTCAGTGTCTTCAGCAAACAACACAAGGGTTTCAAAGCGTTGGCAAGAAGGTTGTATCCGTCTCTTCTCATCCCCCACTGAGTCCTGTGGGAGCTGCGTGGCAGCCTGCACAGTGGATTAATTGGAAGTGTCAGGCCTTGCGTCCAGCACACAAGTCGTGCTGCAGACTCCTGTCACGTGGTCACTGGGCTTGCAGTGTCCAGCCTGGGCTCATCACCTCACCCAGGGCAGATTCCCTTTGCTGGACTGATCTCCACAGCTACCAGCTGGGACATGCTTTGGTGACAGTTTCACCCTGAGAAGCTAAGGACAAGAAAACCAGCAGCAAACCTGAAGGAGGACATGGCCAAGAAACCTGTTTGTGCTACCAAGAAGTCCAAGAAAGCTGCAGCCAAGGAAGGGGGCCTGGAGGAAGACAGCAGGAGCCTCTGTGGCCCAGAAAGCCAATAGCTGTCCACAGAAGGTGAAAACCGGCAGTCCCATGAGGACAGCTAAGAGCTTGCCTAGAAGCAAGGTGGTAAGGCCAAGGCTGCCAGGTCTGAGGCAAGAAGGCGATGCTCAAGTAAGGGTAAAGCCACTCAGAGAAAACAATCAGGCCCATTTAAGTAAGACCTCTGGATATGGGAGGGAGGCCAGTCCACTTTGGAGCTGTCTCGACAGCAGACTGCGTATGGGACGTGCTGCATCCCCTGTGACTGGGCCCATCCTGTCCAGTGGCCTTGTGTCAAGGGCATGCCCTGTTGTGCAGTGCAGTGACATAAAATCATAGAGTGGTTTGGGTTGGAAGGGACTTCAAAGATCATCTAATTCCAACCCCCCTGCCATGGCAGGGACACCTCCTGCTAGACGAGGTTGCTCAAGGCCCTGTCCAACGTGGACTTGAACACCTCCAGGGATGGAGCATCCACAACCCCCCTGGGCAACCTGTTCCAACATATCACAGTGACTCAAACCTTCAGGTCCCACATGTATTGCTGTTCAGTGACATGGTCTTCACACCAACAACCACGGTTTTAGCCTCCCCTTATTCAAGATTATTTAGAGCCACAAACTTCATCCTTGGAAACCCACCTCTCTGGAGTTACACTTACTTGTTTTCAGTATAACAAGTAGTCTGTGGAGAGGGCTGGATTTAATGCTGGGCTCATGCTGGGAAATGAAAATTGTAAATATCAAATGAATGGTAAATCATATAGAAGGTAGATCATAGGAAAATGCCAAAGAAGCTCTTGGGTGTTTTGAGCACTGAAGAATGTATCATCGTGGCTAACGTGCTAAGCAAGTGTGTTTATGCACACGTATTTTCTAAAAACATGTTCTTCTGGGATGGAGATAGTCATCTTCAAGGGACTTACTGAGAAAGAATAAAGATGGGCCAAATAGGTTTTATTTAGGCATTTAAGCTAGTCCAGGAACTATCTTTCAAAGCTGATATGAAGCTTTCTGACTTTTCTCTTTTAGATATCTGGCTTTTGTCCACCTCTTTGTCTAGCAGAGTATTTGAGAAGTTTATGCAATGCTGAAATTGTGGGTATAAATAGTTTACAGCTCTTTCATCTAGGGCAATATTCTACAAGATGAAAATGCGAGCATGTTTTGGTTTCTTTGACAAGGAGGCAGATTTCGGTGTTTTTAAGTCTAAATCAAATCTGCACAGAGAAAAGTGGTGCAAACAATGTACACATCCTTAGGCTAATGACTTAATTAAATTAGCCACTAGAGGGAGTTTGCACACTCCCACCGTTGAATGAAAACACATCGAAAATAGCTTTAAGATGTCAGGTAGTGTTTTTGTCTTGGGGAGGGTCAGCTTCAATGGCAGATGACAGGAATGGGGCAAGTGAGTGGTACTCCAGTGTCTCCCACAAGCTTTTCCTCCTTCCTTGTGCCTTTAAACAAAAATGTGACTTTCTTATATTTTCCTAACTCTGACAAGGTATCTCGATGCCTTTTTTGTTTGTACCTACAGCATACACTAAACCTCATTTGATACCCCATCAGTTTCTTGAACCTGAAAGAGTCAAAGAGCTGAGCAGATCCTCTCCTCTCCTGTTGTCTGAGGTAGGCTGGATGCTAGAAATGGCTGGAATAATGTTCACAGCATCCCTTGAATGGCAGTTGGTTTCATGAGAATGTTTCTCCTGAACACTGACCATGCTTGCTTTAGAGCATGCCTTGGGTTATATCTTAAATAAATGAGAAAAGCCTTAAGAAAAAAAGCCCCCAGTAACCCAGACCAACCTTTAATCCTGGAGGAGTTTTAGTGTTTCCCTCTGTCTCAAACCACATTATTCCGTGCCCTTTCCAAGAGCCCAGGCAGCTGCACGCAGCTCTGTTTGGAGGCAGTTAATGATGACGTTGGCTGCCGGTCGGAGGGAATGCCTCTGGGGAGACTCCCTGCGCCCTCCTCCACTCTCCTAACCTGATCGCTGCTTAATGGGACTCTGCTGAGCTATTGGTTTTTCTCTGTAGTGTTGCAAAGTGCTCCTACGGCAAGAGCTTAAAGATGCTTGTTATTTTCTGAGCAGACTGAATCAGACACGGCTTCGGAAATCAGCTTCCAGTTTAACAAGCACAAAAAGACGCCTAGCACTGGCAGCCACTCGTCCGACATGGCATCTGTCTCCTCGGTAGGTATTTAACGCGTACATCTCGCTAGACAGGGTTTCTCAGTCGGATGCAGTGACACTGCATTTAGGCTGATGCTGACGGTGTGGCCTCTGGAGCATCCTGTTGGTTTCTGCATGGTACGTTATTAAAAGAACGGTGATGGTTAATTACGTGCGCTAAAGGAGTGTCTCCAGGTACCTTCTCAAATTAGAGACCCACTGAGTCAAATTCCCAGTAAGTGATGCCCTCCACCCCAAAACGCGAGTGCTCTGAAGCTTGGCAGTGTGCAGGAGAAGGGGGGGCCTTTTTCTAGGTGGGGCGATGAGGCACACAGCTACTGAGTGACGTGTTTATGGTCCAGCTCCGAAAGAGCTGGGACTGCAGATGGGTGCCCTCTGCAAGCTCATCCTTCACTTTATCAGCACATTGGAGAACTCGGAGTTGGGCAGCAAAGGCGTGATTTAGAGCTTCAGTTTCTAAGGAAGGCTGAAAAGAGCGGAGTGTGTTTAGTTGGGCATTTTAAAGAGATTCCTTAGAGACTGTTTTGTGGAGGGCTGCTTAAAAGTGGTTGAATTTGCTGTATTGCTGTTACAGGGCTCTCCGAGGTGTAAGATTTAAAGAATATATGTGAAGCAAGCTGGTAGGGAGAGGTCACGAATCTAGATAAATATGTTTAAAGACCCCTTGAACTTTGGGGCACACGAGTCCTTCTCCTAGTCTGGAGAGTCTGGAAGCTATAAATGGGCCCTTTGTGTCCGAGTCACACAGGTCTTCTTGAAAATCTCCTTCGGGGTTCTCTGCTGGGGTGAGTATCCTGATGGGATGGTAACTGCAGCTCTAAGGCCTGAGAGGAGATGTTGGCAGGTTCTTGTAGGTTATCATGGAATGAAATTCAGAACCAAAGGAAGTAGGGGGAGACAGAGAAGAATTGGGTTAATTACTAGGAAAGTTTTTTGATAAATGGTCATGACTATACCACAGAAAAGTGCCAAGAGGGTTAATTATTTCCTTTGTAAAGAGCATTAGCTTTTCTGTTATCCCATCAGGAATCCTGAGTGATTGGTGCAATAGAAAATTCTCTCATCTTTCTGGAGCTGTGTTTCATTTCTGCTTCACCACCTTCTACCAGTGAAGGACAAGCCTTGAAAAAGGAAGCCCAAGGCACATGGGCAAATGCAGTTTGTTCTGGGAAAGCAAGTCACTCCTGGTTTATGCCTGTAGTCAGGTTATCTCAGTATATTTCTTTCTTAGTGATGAGACTGGGTCAGGAGAGCAGCTATTTGTAAGGAGAGCGTAAGGCGAGAGAAGAGACTTGTGTGGTCCCTCAATAATATTTTACTCTAAGTGTTAGATTTAGGGGTGAAGAGTTCTCTGCATTTCTTGAACATTCAGGAGAATAGTCTTCTAAGTGCTAGTCCAGGACAACACATCCTTGTGAGACCTTCATTCAGGTTCCCCCCAGCCCTTGCTTGTTTGAGCACAGCTACAGATGTGGCCCATTTCTGTGTCAAGGACACAATACTACACCAGGACAGAAACTGCAGATTATTTCTCAGGGAATGCACTTTTCAGACTGTCATCTTTGTCCAGAAGCCAAGTCAGGAGGGTGCCTATTTCAGTGGCACTGACCTTGCTCTTCCACCTGGCAGGTGAGTGGCAGCGTGCTTAGTGTCTACAGCGGCGATTTTGGGAGTGTGGATGCCCAAGGTACCGTTGAGTTTGCTCTAGACTATGATGAGAAGAACCGCGAATTCCAGGTTCATGTGTCCCAGTGCAAGGACTTGGCTGTCGTGGATGAGAAGAAAGGCAGATCTGACCCGTGAGTGACATTTTGGTGCCTTGTGACTTCTACACTGCTGAATTTTGTGTTCTGGAGAAATTTTTTTCTTCTGCTTTCTCTTCTTAAATGTCATGGTTTCTTCCTTCCTTCAGACTTCTGGTGCATGCTTACTGCTGGGACTTTGCTAGCTGATGGTTCTGGAGCCATTGGCATCAGTAAATATGTTGCCAGACTTAAATTTGAACAGATTGAGAAAGCTTTGATCACTACAAAGACATTTTCTGTTATTACTGGAATATGTTCAGTCTGTATCTGCGTGAACCTTGATCTCCCCATAGTGAATATATTTTGGTAATAACTCTGGTGATGCAGACACATGTCTATATGAAAAGAAAATCCATAAAGAAGTGCTGTTAGGGGCACAGTGGTAGTTGTGATCTCTAGTTTGAAAGAGGATGAACAGGAGCTTGGATTTGAACCCTGAGAGAGAGACTTTAAAACATTCCACCCCTTTCCTTCTCTCTACTTTCACCTGGTTTTGAGCGCACAGAGATGCGATAGTTATGGGCATTCAGATAATGGATATATGGCCTTGCTGGCTTCCATATTGCCTAGACAACTGTCTGTTCTGAACGTTGATGGCATCCACCCATCTCCAGTGAGATTTATAACTTCACATGCAAGCCAAGCTAATATTCTAGCAGGACTCTTAATTAGGTTTTCCCTCAAAGAGTCAACTCTAGGTCCTTTGTTCCCATGTCACCATTTGCAAGCGTTGCCCACTTGTTAGAACTTGGTGATGCAGAACAACATCCAGCTGGAGTTTGTTTTCTTTTCTAGGTATGTTAAAACTTACCTGCTCCCAGACAAAGCTAGAATGGGTAAGAGGAAAACTTCAGTGAAGAAGAGGACAGTGAATCCTGTTTACAACGAGGTGTTACGGGTAAGAACAAATACATGCTCTGAAAACGTGTGTTATAGCAGGCACCCATACCAGGTCAGGTCTGCAAAGGTCCTACCTTCTTGGCCAGGCTTCTTCACCTGCTTCCTGCCAATGCTACACTGCTCTTCCCTTGGGTTTGTGAGGGCAGAGATGCTAAAGGTTTCTCTGCACCCATCTGTGTGGCACCTAAGATTTCTCTATCAGAGCCGCACAGTGATCTTTGGATGAGATAGAGACCTTCAGCATGAGCAAGGGGTGTTCTTCTTCCCTTCTCTGGTACGCAGTGACAAGCCATGGGACTAGTACGAAAGATCTTCATTATGTGATCTTACTCTTCGAAGCCTAGATGATTATTTAACAATAATGTGCTAATAGTTCTTGAAAGAATATTGGTTTTACCCTGTGTCGGTGTCCAGCAGAAAAGCTTTGTCGGGGTGGTATTATTGCTACAGGACCACAAAAGAGATGTTCCGAGTGAGGCCAGTCCATTAGTGGGCCAGAGTGTCTCAGTCAGAGCTTATTCAAGCTTTTGAGTAGTTTATTTCTGGTTGTGAAAGAAACAGGAAAAAGTTTGAACAACCTGACTTCTCTTTCTTCCTCTAGTATAAAATAGAGAAAATGGTATTGCTGATCCAAAAATTAAATCTCTCTGTTTGGCACAATGATCCACTGGGGCGTAACAGTTTCTTGGGAGAGATCGAAGTAGACTTGGCCAGCTGGGACTGGAGCAACAGGAAACTCAACTGGTACCCGCTGAAGCCCCGAGTAAGTGCATCTCAGCTGCAATCCTGGTTAGGCTTCCTAGCCCAACCCGGAAGCCTTTAGAGGTGGCAGGTCCCTCCTAACTCCTCTGAGGCCTTTAGGTGGTGTAGTGGGGCAGAACAATCTGAATTGTGCCTAGGGAAGCACAGTAAAAACCCAGAAGCCCTGGACATGTTGGTGTAGCATTCAGTGCTCTGAACACAGGCCTTCTCTGGTCTTATTTGGTGACTGATCTGTCACCAAATCTGTAGAGCCCTGATCTATAGGGCCACTTTTATGAATGCGACCTGACACTAATCAGCAGAAACTCTGACATGGCTTTGCCTCTCTCTCTACTCACATAAAGACCGTCCCTTAAAAAAAGACGGTAGAGTAGAAGGTGAGGCAGTTGGACATATCTTGAGAGGTACATACTCAGGTGCCCCATTTTGTAAAGCCTGTAGAGCTTCCTACATGCTTCTGGGCTCAGAGGTCTCATTTGAGATCCCTTTTCAGTAAAAATAAAGCACGTTTGTCTTTCAGAACTAAGATGCTTAATTATGTCCAACTGGACATGCCTAGAAGGGCAGCCTTGCTCTGAATCCTCCGGCTTTTGGTTCGGAGGGACTGAGGTTGAGAACAAGGCCACAGAGGAAGGACCTGCCCTGAGAACAGGCTGCCCTAGCCATGCAAAATCAGTTTGTCCATTTGTGCCCCTCCACTGAACTCAAAATCTATTTGCCTTGCTACGTTTACACAATTCCTCACTTAGTCAATCATAACTCTTTCTGTTTCAGAGCCTCTCTGCTGTTAATGGTGTGGATCATCGTGGGGTGATGAATTTGTCTATTAAGTATGTCCCTCCAGGAAGCCTAGGTAAAATGTGTTTCATGCGTTAAGAAGTATTGCCCGTATGTAGACATGCAACTTGCAATGCCTCATCTGCTTGAGGGCTGGCTAAAGAGTCACCTCATGAGAGCAAGGCCTTAGAGATCAGCACGAAGGCACAACAAGCAGTGTTTGATGGCACTGTCTGCAGCCTACATCTGATTTTCACGTCGGGATTTCTTGGGAAGGTGCTGGGGAGAGAGGAAGGTCTCAAGAACCTCAAACCCATCAGCTGTTGTGAGCACTGTGGGGGCAGTAGGTTGCTGTGATGTGGTAGCAGCAACACACAGCCCCTGTTGCTGTGGGGCAGGCACAAGGTTAGGTTTGCCCAGCAGTTCCTTCTCCTTTCCTGTTTGAAGCAGCACCAGCACATTGTGCAGGAGGTCTCTGCAGCTGCAGGTGTGACGGGGCTGGCAGCAGTGCTGTGGCACCCAGGCAGAGGGTGCAGAGCTCCCAAGGGAGTACACAGAGAAGTCATGCTGCTGCTCCCTCAGGTCCCCGGAGAGAAGGTCTGTCATTTTTCTAGCCATTGTAAGCACTGGTGTGACAGTTTTTCTCTTCTCCTAAATGGCAGGTCCCAAGAATCCTCCCTCTGGCGAAGTTCACATTTGGGTCAAAGACGTCAAGGACCTGCTGCAGTTGCGTCCCTCTGGAGTTGACTCCTTTGTGAAATGGTAGGTGCGTGAGCATGGTATCAGCGTTGATCCTGGGCCTGTGCCTCCACAAAGCGATATGTTTTCTTCTCTTTTCTCAGGCTCACCTAGCTGGGCCTCCAGACGGTAAAGCCTTTGTGTGGCACCGGGCTCTGTAAGAGAGAATTGCCCTTGTTACTCACCTGTGGCCAAATGAGGAAAATCCTTGCTGTGATAAAGCTCCTGGTCAATCACTGTGGCTCACTCAGTGATTTGCCTCAATAGCATCTAAGCAAGAGGAATCACGTGGGCCCTGCGCCTCAGCCCAGTGTGGTCACGTGAAGTTGTGAATTTTGCCTTGATTGGGGCTTGCATGCAAAGTTTGGGAATTTGTTAGGGAGTTGCCAGAACTGACATATGGATGGTTGGATCCTGCTTTGATCTGCTCCAGAATTTAGTATGAGCATGGTTCCTGCAGCCTGCAACATCAGTTCTGCCTGTTATATGGGAGAAGGTGCTGCAAATATTCCAGAAAATGAAAAACCTTCTAAGGGGATTTTAGGATTTTTTCAGTGCTTTGAAGTGCTCACTGTGGTTTTTGTACATTTTAAATACTTACAGAGTTCTCCTGCAGAAAGGTTTGCTGCTCAAGAAGCCTAACTGACCATTTTGAAATGCCCTCTTAGGTATCTGAATGATGAAAATCTATGAAATATGTGAAAGTAATGTTCATTTTTAATGTAAAATGGCAGTTTGCAAAAAAAAATTGTCAGAAGCAGGAAAAATAAAGCAAGTACCCTCCTTTCTGAAAATGTCTGCTTTTAAAATGGATTTTATTGGGAAAAAAAAGTTTCATCCAGGAATTATGAACATTTCCCATTAAATCTACAGAGATCTCTTATGTTGAGGCTCAATTCCACCTTTTTTCAGAACCGAGGCCTGTTTAGACTGAAGAGCTTTATAGGAACACTTCAAATCTGAGGTGATCTTCAATACTACCTGCTGTGTTTTTTCTCCTCTCAAAGCTATGTGCTTCCAGACACCAGTAAGAAGAGTTACCAAAAGACCCGCGTCGTAAAAAGAGACACAAACCCTGTTTTCAATCACACTATTGTGTATGATGGCTTTCATACAGAGGATCTGAAGGATGCTTGTGTGGAACTGACTGTGTGGGACCATGAAAAACTTACCAACCATTTCCTTGGAGGAATCAGGCTGGGCCTTGGGACAGGTGAGTGATCTCCTTTGCATTAATGAATGCTGTTACCATACTGCTGAGCCACAAGATAGACTGGGAAGTTGCAGAGCATCTTCCTCTTGGAGAAGCCAGGGATGAGGAGTCTCAGTAACTGGTGAGAGTCCTGGTACTTGCACTGTCTGGGGTGGAGGGGGAGCAATCCTCTATTCCCACATTTTCTGCCAATGTCAGCTCTGAGGTCTGGCAAAACTCAAGCGTCTCCTTGGGTCCATCAGGGAGTTTTCCTGCTGTTTCCAGAGAACAGGCTGCATTACAAATCAGCTTTGTATTGCTGCTCCTCCCAGGGAAGAGCACTCAGAGATGAGGACAACATGAATGCCATGTGGGACAGCACCACCTGGTGACTCCATCCACATGACCTCCTCCCTTGAAATGCTTTAGTAGCAGGAATATTTGAAAAACATGGCGAGCTATACTAGCCCTCTGCTCCACTCTCATGAGACCCCACCTGGAGCACTGCATCCAGCTCTGGAGCCCCCAACACAAGAAGGACATGGACCTGTTAGAGCTGGTCCAGAGGAGGGCCATGAAGATCATCAGGGGGCTGGAGAACCTCTGCCATGAGGACAGGCTGAGAGAGTTGGGGTTTTTCAGCCTGGACAAGAGAAGGCTCCAGGGAGACTTCATTGTGGTCTTCCAGTACTTAAAGAGGGCCTACAGGAGAGATGAGGAAGGACTCTTTATGAGGGAGTATAGTGATAGGACGAGGTATGACAGTTTTAAACAGAAAGAGAGTAGATTTAGATTAAAAATTAGGAAGAAGTTCTTCACTATGAGTGTGGTAAGACACTGGAACAGGCTCCGAGGGAAGTTGTGGATGCTCCATTACTGGAGGTGTTCAAGGCCAGGTTGGATGGGGCTTTGAGCAACCTGGTCTAGTGGGAGGTGTCCCTGCCATGGTAGGGGGGTTGGAACAAGATGATCTTTAAGGTCCCTTCCAACTCAACCCATTCTATGGTTCTATGATCTGGTCGATAATCAGTACTGAGAGTACATTGGAATTCAGGAAAAATGGAGTTGTCTGGGTGTAGACTAAGGTGTTACTGTTGGGTTTTTGTTTTGATTTTCTTTAGATGATGTAGTGCTGAAAGACCTCTGCAGAGATGCCATTGGCTCCACCATGAGACAGTCACTGGCTCTGGGAGTTGATGGCATGAGGTTCCAGTTCAGAGAAGGATTTTAGACCTGTGCTTAGCTGGCAGTGTTTTACTTCGATAGGGTTCATCCTTGAAGTTAGGAAAGTTCCAGTATTTTTAAGCCAATACTGTAGCTTTCAGTGTACCCCACCTAGGCTTTGGCAGATGGCATGCTCACCTTCATATTTTTGTAAGTGGGATATCTAAGGCTTTCTAAACTGTTTATTTTTAAGCAAGAGGGCTCTCAGAGAGATGAAGGACAAACAGAAGATTTCAGAATGTTGTAATAAAGGATAACTGGTCCTTGAGGGTATCAGGAGAAGGCTGGTAGTAGCTGGAAGGTCTGCCTTGCAGGTGCACCTGTGGTTATTGGCTCTGCTTGTGTGTTCTTTGTTTTTAATCTCTGGCAGGTCACCAGAAGTGTTGTGAACTATCCAGTGGGAAGGGGCAACAACAATTAGCTCATAAGCAAGATATAAAAATACCAACCCCCAGATAGGCTGTGATCCAAATTTAGACCTTTATCTCATTGACAAGGAGGTGGCATGTAAAAATTTAGTTGAATAATCAAATCGAGATTAATGTACACTCCTTTCCACTATCGTATGTTTGATTCCTATACAAATGAGGTGTAAGAGCAAGAGAATTTTGACAAATACCCCACCCTGTCTACAAGAAAATATTTTAAGAGAAAAAACTACGCCTTTTAGGTCCTCTTTACCATTCTGAAAGATGCAGAAAGGGCTTGAGCTCAGTATTATGTTCCTTGGCAGGTTATTTTTAGGGTTCTTGCATTTTGTGGCTTTTACATTGACTCCATTCTGAACTCTGGTGTAAAATGGAGGTCACTAGCAGAAGAACAGGAGGTGTTCAGGGTGCAGCTTCCTGAGGGGAAGTCAGCACCTTTGATGTTAAGACACTGCCTGGAACAGCTACAGCCCATTGAGTATTTTTGCATGGAGTAGAAACACTTTGTGTAGCTCTCAACGTTGTAGTTTTCTTGTTCTTTTCAGGTTTGAGCTATGGCATCTCAGTGGACTGGATGGACTCCACGCAAGAGGAGGTGGCCTTTTGGCAGGAGATGATGTCGGCTGCCAATGAATGGATTGAGGGATTGCTGCCACTGCGCTCGCTGGCAGGGAGGAAGACACTGAAATAACCTGCTGTTCATGCCACCGAAGGCTGAATGTGGTCATGAGCGTTAGGAAACTTCCTGCACCGAGGTGATAGAGACCATCCACGGGGCTGGCAAGTGTCAGGCTACTCAGGCAATTGGTGGACAGCACTCTGGAGATGTTAAATGTACTAATTCCCTGACGGAGGACATGGAAGGTGCCAGACTGATGCTCCACTTGATTTTGACCAAGAAGAAGCTTCATTTGCCTTTTTATTTAATCATTTATTTTCAGTGTCTTTGAATTCCCTTAAGTCCTGGGAACACTGGCAGAAGGAAAAGGAGATATAGATATTTTATTTTTTTTACTGTTTCTTGTGCCATTTTTTGTTTCTGTGCAGAGATGTCGTTGTACAAAAGCAGCAGTGTGGTATCATTCATATTCTTCTGCAAGTGGTACACTCTGTACTTGATGTCGAAACGCTCCAAGTCACCAGGAGCACAGTCTGAGAATGGGAGCTTCGCCTTTGTCGCTGGTGAAAACATGCCTTTAACGTGGGGAAAACTGACATCCAAGGTGAACCTACAGAAAGAGAGGACTATTTGAAGCAGCAAATGAAGCAACCTGAGGAGGATAACGAGGAATTCAAGTTATTCATTGATTTCTGCTTTATATGAAAGAGAGAAGTGATGGTCCTGCAGCTCATGGGACTTTTCAGCCAAGGGTTGTTTTCTAGCTTTCCTACAGGCTTCCTCAGTGGCCTCAGGCAAGTTTCTCTATGAAAGGACAGTTTCAGTGCAATACAAACTAAAGTGCTTGCCCAAGTGTCAGATACGGTTAACGTTGCTGACGGGCCTAATGACACCTTTGAAAACATTTCAGTATGAAACAACGATGTAGGAAACAATCTCACATTAGCCTGGCACAGCAGGTCAGGAAAGAAGGGTCCAAACCAGACTGGAACACAGGAGAGGTTGGGAGCTGGTGGGAGAGGTAAGTAGGGAGCGAGCGAATGTGAAGGGTAACTGCAGAGCTCCACCTGCCCGGGGTGGTCTCCTGCCTCTGCACACCCTGCTGCCCTCTGGTCTTCATTTCACCTGATGCCTGTCAACGAGTTGTCCATGGCTGGAATTTCCTTTTTGCCAGGAGCTTGTGAGAACTTTGCATCTGGCACCTTGCCCGTGGCTGAGTGGCGTTGTGAATGCATTTTGAAATGCAGCGTTGTAATTTGTATTTTGGATGTACATATTGTGATTAAATAGAATGTTTTTCTTTAGTCATCAACTGGTCTCCTTGTACCTATTTCTAGCGTGGTCTGAGTAACAAAAGAGGGGTTAAATTTTGTCATGTCAAAAGGAACCATTTTTGCCCAAGGGCAAGTGAAATGTCATGGAGAAATATTTTTTCGTGTAGCTATCCTACCTTAGATTTTGGCTCTGTGAATATTTTTATGTTCTTCTTTAATGTATTGATTTTATTTCACTCAAGCTCAGCGTAAATTTGCAGCTTAGCAGAGATGGTTGTAAATAAATGAGTGGGAAAAACGTACACTTAAAATAACAAGACTTTTTCATGAAATTAAGACATTTAGGAGATAATCAGCAGCTTTCTTGGGAAAAAAAATGAAGAAAGAAGATGGTTTTGCAGTTGGAAAAAGAGAAGACTTGAAAATGTACCAGTCGTAGCACTGAAAGAGGACTACAGAATTAAGTAATGACTGTCTGATGAAGGACCTGATACATAAAGGTATTTTGTAAGGGCTCCAGCCTGGCGTGTTTTGTACACCACGGGTTGGTCATTTATCGCCTTTGCGGGATAAAATAACAATATTGGGCCTAAGTTGAGGGTCTTAAAATTCTTGTCATTACCCAGGTGCTGAACATGTGAATATTTATGCACACATAGAACCTACCTACTACAAGCAGTCCTGCTCATCGGAGCAGTGGCTTGCGCAGTGGTTATCAGCAGGGCTGCTGCTCTCTTCGTGAGCATTTCACTATCCCGCAGGGTGCTCCTGGGGCTGGAATTTCTGCTTTGCCTGTGAATGTGGTTGGTAACACCGAGGGTTTCGGCTCAGGCAGGTCCGGGTCTCTTCCTGGAGTGTTCAGCTGACTCCTCTCCGTCATGAAAATGGAGTCATCCTGCCTCCTCCTCCTCCTCATGTGCAGTATTCGCACATGCGGTTGTGACAACGTTGCCAAAACTGCTGTTTGCGTCAATGGAGCTGGAAATGGTCGTGTTGGTGTTTCAGAAAATTAACATCTTTTTCATTGGTGCTGCCAAGAAGGGGAGAAGAAGGTGGTCAGTGGGCCACTTTCATCCCAGCGCAGCCCCACTTGGCCCAGGGCTTCGTGAACAGGCTATTTTTGCATTCCGATCCCACTGAGGATTTTCGTTAATCTTTTGGTGGCTTGTTTATTTAAATTAAGCCCTGATTAACTTAAGAAGCTTTCTTGGGCGTTTAATAGTTTATCAGAGTAAAAGATTATGCTGCCAAGCCACACACACACACGTTGGTAGCACGGCTGTATCCAAGGCAGTGAGATTTGCTGTGCCGTATGTGTTTCACTTTTTGTGCGGAAAGCACTTCATCAGATGAAGGCTTAAGGCACTTTTATTGTCAGTGTCATACAGAGGAGTGGAGGAGCTTGTGAGTCTAAGGTTAACGGCCTTAACCTTGCTTAGGATGTTGACATTTGTTGTCTGTCCAGGCTACACGCAACAGAGCCTTGGGCCTGAGGCCTGTGCTGATGGTAACCTGAGTTGGGTAGTAACTGGTTAAAAAAGACCTGAAAGATGGGAAGTTTCCTGGCTGTATTTACTAGTTCATTGCAGAATGGGTTAAGCAAAGTTCCATAAGAAGGGAAGACTTCATGCATCTAGTAAAAGTGTTTTAAGTCTCTCACAACCCTGAGTACGAGCACGCAGGTCCCAGCGACGCGGCGGGAACCGCCTGTGGTCACTGAGCTCTTGCTGGATACAGGAGTGACCCCAGGGACTGAGCAGACCCATGGAATGGTAGGTTACAGGCTGGGGCTCTCGGGCACTGTCCTCTTGGTGTAAAATACAAACCTCAGTATCTGCAGTAGAGCTGAGCAACTGCTTTCCAGGAGTGTTCTGCAGTCGAATGTGCTTCCTTTGAGTTTATGCCTTATAACTTTTTCTTGAGAACCTTCCAAGCCAAAAAAAAAAAAAGAGAAAGCAAGAGTATAGCAAATATTTCTGCCCCATCAGGCAAATACAGTCTGTGGCCTAGGCCCATTCAAAATAATTCATATTACAGGTATTAGAAACTATGGAAAATAGTTTAGAAGCTAACTAAAGAAGAGAAAGAAAGAATTGTTGAATCTTGAACAACATCCAGTGAATGAGTGTCTCAGAGGAGATGGAAAAGAAGTTGTTGAATTAATTATCCATTACTAAATATTTGCTCAGCTTTATCCTTCACCAAGACGGGGGGAAAAAAATTGAAGCACTGTGGAGATGCGGAGAGAAAATTATGCTGGCTAAATAAACCCATGTAATGTAATAATGCAAGCTATTGAAATATGAGATGCTGTATTTTTGCAGGCCTGTTAAGCGAACTAATGTATTGAATAGCCAGGTGTATCAAAAATGGAATAAATAAGCACACTGCAGCTCCTGATAACTAAAAGCATATTCAGCACCAAGTGTGGTTGTTTATTTTAGTTGGCTGTTTTGTACCATAATATCTTTCATGATTTAATCCTTTTTCTTTTCCACCTGCCTGCTTTCCAGTGCTCAGGTGTCCTGGTCGTCTGCTGTAACAGTTAAAAGGATGCCTGGGAGATGTCCCTCTATGTGCTGTTGCAAAGGTTGTCAGAAGACTTTGGGAAGCTCACTGTAAAGGCATGTTTGCAAAGCCTCTGTAAGGTAGGTGTTACTGGAGCCATGGTGCTCTCAGCAGCATTGCTACCATGGAAGATCCTACTGACCTGTGGAAAGCTCTTGAAACAGAAGTCCTTTCCCATGGGGTCAGCCAGAAGCAGCCACTTTTTCCCAAAGGCTGCTCTTTTTGGAAGGCTCCTTGTTCTGGTGGTTCTGCCATGAGGAGCAGCTCTCCCAGTGAGGGTCAGGGTGAAGTTGATGGGGCCACAGGAGGACTCTGGGTGTGTTTTGGTACTGAAGTACCCTCAACCGGCCTGTGGTGAGCAGAAGGTGGTTGATTTGTAGCAATGAGATTTGAGCAAGAGTGGGCAGCCCTGGGGTGGCCACTCCTACTTTGGGGGGGATTGCCAGCTTCTCCCACCCTTCTGAACCCATTGGTTGGTTGGAGGGTGCTGGGTCAGCTCACAGCAGCACAAGAACTCCAGCAGAACATCAGCCTCCAGGAGGCCCATGGAAAAATCAGTATTAGTGGCTTGTATGAGATCTCTTCTGAGAGAGGGATGGGCACTGTGGAGAGCTGGAAGTGTCTCCTCCAAGGGCCCTACAGGAGTTCAGCAGCCTTAGACCAAGCTCCTTTTGGTTTTGCAGTTATCTCCCGTTCACTCAGCTGAAATGCCTCATGTCAGTAAAATCTGCGTGAAGTTGGGTGAAGATGCCAGCAGGCAGCAGCACCCTAGGAGGAGTGGAAAGACATAAACAGGAGCAGGGTCTGAGCTTGCCAGGTTTGCTGGTCACACCAGGTTCATGCCAGAGAGCTCTGGTTAGCATTCCTGCTGGAGAGGGGCCGGTGGTGGTACAGTCATTTCCCTGCGAGTGACCTGAAATAGCTGCTCACTTAAGCAGGCAGATACTTTTAAAAATGCTGTAAAATCATATTATGGGTGGAGTTGTCTCTGGGCTATGACAATCCAGCCTCCGCTGTAGACCCAAACTGGCTAAACCAGCCCTGCTTTAACAGATTATTTCAGGAGGAAAGGAAGGAGGCCTGACTAGGATGGCATTTCTGCTGGTCAGTTTTCCAGGTTTTTTTCCAGGACTGCAGCCAGGGTTTAGCAATTTACTTGGCATCTTGTGTTCTATAAAATGGAAAGTATACAACACCACAGAGCCACAGTCCTACCCCCTGCAGCACCTTAAAGACCTCCCCAATTAGTCCTCAACAGGCGTTGCAGCTGCTGATAAAAACACATGTGCTTAGCGGTGTTGAATGGAGCAAATGCGAGCGTATTTGCCTTTTCTCACTCTACAGACCTGCCTGTGCTGCCACTAAACTTGAGATGCTACCAGCAGGAACAGAAATCAGATTTCATGCCTCTAACAACCCATAATGCTGTCCTGCTAGTTATTAACAATCCAGAGCAGCTCTTGAGGTGTAAGCAAGTGGTCTGAGCTCTGGGCTCGGAGGGGAAGCCAGGGAGCTGTTTTCTGGCAACGTTAAGTAGCTCAGACACCTGGTCTGTAGGAAGAAAAATCACAATAACCTCTTTTCCTCTCCTCCTCTCTCTCCCACTCACCATTACTAATTTATCCTGATTGTAATGGCTTCTATTTGCTCAAAGCAGATCCTGTTCCCTTCCTGGGAAGACTTGAACAGCTACAAGGACATAATATTCCCAGTGGAGGATCTGTTCTTGGATTCAGGCAGAAATAATGATGGGAACCCCCCTTTTTCGACTGGCCAACCCAGGACCATTTTAATGAGATCGTAATCTGAAATAAGACACCAGGAGCTGCACCTGGAGTAAGCCACCCCATGGTAATGAGCTAACGTTTAATTTATTGTGGAAGGGAAACATTTTGCAAATGTTTTATGTCTCTTTGAAAACCCCCCCTGACTTGCTGGCATGTGCAAGCTGTTGGGGCTGGAGGCTGTGTCCTGAGGGTGCTGTGTGGCACCAGGGGGTGGCCCTGGCACCCACAGGGATGCAGCGGGACAAGCTTATGCCCTGTGCACCTCCACCCGTGTGGGTCACACTGAACGAGAGTTTCATTGCCCCTCTCCGTTCAGGTTGCAAAGCAAGCGTTACCAGTGCCCTAGAGCACTGTTATTGACTCGAGAGGCCTCGCTGCTTAGTTCTGAAGTTTCTTTGCATTTTTGTCTCTCCCACTGGCACAGTTCCTGGCTGGCTTTGCAGCCCCGTCTTGGTGGTGGTGTTAAGCTCCTTGGGAGGAGGCAGAGCCTCCTGCTCAGGGGATGGGGCAATTCAAGCTGTCTGAGGTCAGGCAGCTGCTCTGTGCTGGGCCCCTTGTTCCTCTATGGCCGAGGGAGAGAGCAGCAGTGGTGGAGGAGGGTTCATCCAATCAAGCTGAGTGGGATAAATAGCTCTCAAGATGTTCCTGTCTCTCTCTGTTGGCTACTGAAGGAGCCTGGACACCTACTGCAGAAGAGACATTTAGGTAATGTGTTTCTATATTAATGGGGGGACATTAATGGGACAGCCAGCATCCCTCAGCCATGACCATATTTATCCAGCCTGTGTCTTCTCTACTGCTTTTGATTTGATCCCAGTGTGACACTGGGGGACCAGTGGTACCTCTGCAGGATACCACCCCCTGGAACCCCAACTACCATGCTTGAAGCTGCTCTGGTGTGCAGTACTGCACTGCTCACTAGAAGCATTTTGTGACAGGTTGGCATTTGGGGAATGAGGTTAGACAAGTTTCCTGGGGACAGAGGCTGCCAGTCTGCCACAGGAGTCCATCACCACAAAAGGCACTTTAGCCCAGCCAAAAGCCCAGGTGGGACAGAAGCTTCACCATGTGCCTCCTGGCATTCAGCCCTGCCTGTGCATCCCTCCTGCTACTGGCTTTAAGGCTGTCACCTTGTCACAGAGTCCTAAATTACTCTCCCAGTGCCTGCTGTCAGCTGGGCTGTCAGTTCCCGAGCACTGCGTGGTGCTCTTGGCTTTACGCTTGTCTGCACCACCCTGACTAACTGCGGGCATCATCATGTAAATAATAAACATTAATTTGCTTCATACCTTCCCTCTGTCCTGGGTTTCACAGTGGCACACATCAGCTAGCAGCTTATGGGTGCTATCACATCCCTGTCAACAGTGTAATCTGCCTCCGTGCCACATCTCCTGGACAGGCCTAATTTAGCAGGGATGGTTTTTGGACATAGCTAATAAATTGTCTGCTGCGTGTGGTTAGCCAGCCCCGTTCCCAGCACTCCCATCACCCTGCTGTGTGGCCCAGAACTGTTTTCCGTAGGTGACTGGTCTCTGGCCTGTTTGGCAGCGTACACTTGCCGGGCTCCATTTGGGTGCAGTTTATCTCTGCGGTGCTGAGCGGCTCCATGGGGAGCAGGGCTGGGATATAAAACCTGTGAGGGTTGGGGATGTCGGTTCGAGTGCTCTGCTTCACCAGCATCGGGCAACTGCTGCACCTTCCCAGGCTGGGGCACGGCCGTGGGCCATCTCGGGCAGCTCCTGTGCAGCCAGCCCCGCAGCGAGGGATTGTGGCTGATTGATTTGGTTTTTGTATCCTTGGAAACTGAAAGGGCATTAAAATTGCATGGTGCGTGCAGTGCTGATGCGCTCTCCTCCTTGTGGTGCTGCCTTGGGCTTGGAGGTGGCTTCAGGCTCCAGCTGCCAGCTACGGGGTGTAAAGGGCACTGACCGGTTTGGGAGGAAAAAACTGAACAGCAAACTCTTCAGAGGGAAGGGGCTTTGTGAATGGCAGTGCTGGGGTTTGGTGGGGTGTCTGACGCCCACCCACCCCTGACCATGGCTCAGCGCTGGTTTTGGCCCAGCCACATCGAGTCTGGGCCTCACAGCAGAGAGCTCCTGGCCGAGAGGAGCTGCCTGCCTTGAAGCCTTCCTGCCACAGGGACAGCCGAGGCTGGTGTGGGGCTCTGAATGTGGGGTTCATGGCAGCAGTTCCTGCCATTTGGCGCACATGCAGCATGTACCACCCACCAGCCTGAAATGGGGTGGAACTGGGCTTGCAAAAGCCCCTCCTAAGTATCTGCTTGGTGCTTCATCATCTAACGCTAGAAGGACGTTATCTAATCGCTCTGGGATAGACAGTGCAGGGTGGCAAGGGAGTCATTCTCCAGCCCATGTCCCTTTTGTCCCAGCTTTCCTGCCTTAAAATAAATTTAGTAAATAAGCAATACCCGCTCCAGTGGCTGTTCTTCCTCTTGTGCAGGAGCTGCACGCAGAGCGTGCGCTGGCAGCCCTTGGGACGGGCTTGGACCCACGTTTGGCTGTGGGCAGTGCAGGGCTGTTGGGCAGTGCTGCCCGCCCAGGAGCTGCCCTTGGCCTCTCGAGGCTGCCTGTGGGGTCCCATGGGTGCTGCCAGCAGATGCACACCTCGGTCCCTGCACACCCGCATGGGTCCAGCCGTGCCTCCACGTGCTGAGGTCATTTTCGGGCAGCTTTCCCCCAGCACTAGGAGCTGCAAGGAGATGGGGGTTCCTCTGGTTTTGGTGTCAGAGCCATGGGAAGGTTGCCCCTAGTCCAGGGCTGCTCCAAGTGCTGCCACCACTGCCCATGCTCCCGCAGCTTCTCACCGGCACCCGCTGTCCTGTCCCCAGCCATCAAACCTGCTTTTGCATCAAATCTAGGTTACTCCCTGTCTCTCTCTCTCTCTTTCAGACACAAGATTTTCCATTTTCTAAAACAGTACCAGAACAAAGGCTCTCCCAGGATCTCATTTTCTTCTACCTTCTCAGTTGCTGCTAATTAACGTCGTGGCTGCCTAGTCACGCAGCGTGCGTTCATCTATATGCATGTGTTCAGAGAAGATGAAAATAATATCTGCATCACAGGATCCTGCAGGCTTATTTGCTGGGGAGAACAGTCCCCGATGCTCCGGGAATTCCTCTAGCTACGACAGCATCTGCTGGGCACCAGCGCACCCCTTGGTGCTCTCCTTGGCTGCTCACAGGCCTCACAGCTCAGAGCACTGCCATGAAATGTCCACCGGCACCTCTGCCTTGAGATACCTCCTGGAGGTGCTGCCGAGGGTTGAGTGGCAGGGTGTGATGAGTGCCTGGTGCCTTGTTGAGCGCAGTCAAACCCGTGGAAGAAAGGGAACGGGGCCTGGGCAGTACAGAAAGACAGTAACGAGAAACCACAATTTGTTGTGGGGTTGAGCTAATGGGCATTGAATACTCAGAAATCATATGGTAAAGTGCAGCAGATCCCCACAAAGCATCGCTGGCCATGAGTCACTGGTTAATGTACTGCTAACTGGGATTTATAGGTTTAATATTTTTCTGTTGCACCGCTTCTGTTGCTGCGCAGATTGCTTCATCAGTTTTCTTTCCTGGCCTGGGGTGCATTAAAATAGGGTCTTTCGGGGCTGTTAGTTTTTAATATATTATATTTCAAAGGATATTGAGAAAATTCCTTGCGATTTGAAATGGTATCTCTAATGTCCTAGTCCAATTTGCAAGCTGGCTAACTAGCTCATACCCATAGAAATGTCCTTTTTTTGGAAGATCTAATGAATATAACGGCCACTGTGAATGTGTTTATTTCAATAGTGGTCATGCAAGAGGTGCTCCTAATGAAACCATCTTTATTACACTCCCCCCTCCCAACCCTTTCATAAATTGAAAGAAAAGCACCATTAGTTCTCTTTTTTAAAAAACGTTTGACTTGATACACACATTTTAGTCGCCGTTTTTAATAATATACATGCTTATTTTCCTTTCCAGAGGTCAAAACCCTGCCCTGGCAAGTGCTGAACACGCAGGCGCTCGAGCCAAGCGCCACGGGAGCGTGGCCACGTGCGGCTACGGTGGTGCCAGCGCTACCCGTGCGGTGGGACAGGCCCGGTTGGACGCTGCCCGGTCAACACTCACAGTCTGAGGTAGCTGTGCGTAGGCTGTACAATGTTCTCTGCCGCTTGGCTCCTGAACACTGAGCGAAGCCAAGAACCTGCTTGAGCGGAGCAAGGGAAAAATGGATTTATTAAGGTGTGTGGTATTTAAGTTGCTGGGTATTTAATGCCTCTAACTATTCATTTTTGAGAACGTACACACATTATATATACACATACCTGCGTGTATGCTGGGTTCCATGAGTCTGTAAGACAGCTCACCATTACCAGTGTCCCTTTCCAGCCAAGGCTCGCAGGGGCGGAGGTGCAGAGCAGAGGCTCTCCAAAAGCACCAGGAGCACTTGGGCTCCCCACGTAAGATGTCAGCGGGAACACATCCCCTGACACAGGGGTGAGGAGCCTGAATCTGTCCAGAAATGAGCCTCGGGTCTACAACCCAGACAGGTGTTGCACGTCCTGCTCGACACCCTCGCTCTGGGGAAGAGCTGAGAAAGGTGACCCTTGGCCTGCGCCCTTTAGCTCTGGGGTCTGCCTGGCCACCCAGCTCCCCCTTGGCCTGGGCTCCGCATGGCTCCCCTCAGCCCCGTGTCCCCCTCAGCCCGGTGTCCCGCTCAGCCCCACACTCCCCTCAGGCCGGGGGTCCCCACAGCCCCACGCTCCC
>VZZY01008935.1:7341-25737 GCA_013400335.1 Eurystomus gularis | reverse complement strand
GTGGGGTGTACGGGAGGTGCTGGAGGAGCAGGACGGAGCCCGAGGGCAGCGCTGGGCTCGGGGGATGCTGCCCAGGGGCCGCGGCTGGCGGGGACAGCGCCTGCTCCGCGCCGGGGCCGGGAGGCGGTAACCGGGGTGTCACGCTGAGGTTTGGGCTCGCCAGATGCGGTGGAGTACGTGGTTGGGTTCTCTGCAGCGGCAGCAGAGCTCGGCTGGCCGCAGGATGGAGAAAGGCCAGGACGGCCCCTTGGCTTGCGCAGGGGTGTCTGGAGAGAGCCGCGCTCGGGCACACGCCGCTGGAGAGGGTCAGCGATAGCAGCAGATACTCGATGAGGGAAAATAAAGGGGTGTATGGGACCGTGCCAAGGGCTCCCCACAGAGCTGCGCGGTAAAACCCGCAGTCCTGGTTGGAGCAGGCCTGGCCCCAGCTAAACAGCGGGCTGGTGTTGTGGGGAGGACGCGTGCTGCTCAGAGTGCTCATCTGGGAGGGGTGTGAGTGTCCCCTCAGCTCCCTGCCTCCTCTTCGCTTTTATTTTTCATGCATCTGTGACCCTCCTCCGCTCTTTCATCCTGCTCCCTCCGGGAGCACTTCTCTTGCTCCGCATCTTCTCGAGGAATGTTTTGGTTTCGTTCAATGGATGACACCTCCCCTGCCCGGCCCCCTCCTCTTCCTTCGCATCTGTGGCGCTGGCCTCTGGCCCAGGATGTGCAGCGGTCGGTCCTTCTCCGCTGACAGGTTTTCCTCCTGCTACCTTGCAGCCTTTCGGGGCGAGGAGCTGCTGCGTTGTTCTGCTGAGAGAGGAGGTGCTTTAGCTTGCAGTTGCATCAGCTTCCAGCTTCAGCTCTCGGGCTGAGGTCTGTAGAGAACACGCCTGAGTGCTGTCCCCTGCTTCTGCCTTTGCTGCGAGGAGCAGAAGCTGCTGGATGGCTTCAATTTCCTTTCTTTTACACATTAGGAAGTTTGGGGCCCTGGAGGCCGCTTACCCTTAGAGCTGGGCTTGACCCGGCCCGGCGCTGGGGCTGTAAGCATGATGAGCAGGTGACCTTCAGCGCAAGGGCAGGCCGAGCTGCTGCGATGGGCAGCAGTGTGCCAAGGCAGGAAGAGTGTAAGGGGCAGGAACAGGGAGCGGCAACTTGGAAATGCCCTTGCCAAAGCGCCGACTGAAATTCCCCACGCGAGGAGCTGGAGGGCAGTGAGCAAGCCCGGGTGCCTTGACGGTGCGCTCAGGAGTACAAAAAAAATCAGGCAAAAAGTCTGCTCTGTGCTTGTCCCTTTCTAATCCCCGTTAGCCCTGTCACAAATTGTGCCCTGCGAAGACAGCGGCTCTTGGGCTCCTCCTGCAAAGGTATTTTTCTTAGCAAAAGGCAAGATGAAGCTCTTGCCAGAATAAGCTGAAGCCTCTCAGAGCTGTGGGCAGAGGTGAGAAGCGTAATGGGGCAGGTGTTCTCCAGAACCCTTAAACTTCCTTGTCATAGCACAGGGAATTTCTTAAGAAGGAAACCCACAAGAGTGAGCTCCCCTTTCTCACAGAGTTCTCTGATTTGAGCGGTTCTAGTCTGCTTTGCATAGTTTAACAGCTGCCCCACAAGGAAGAAACCACTGGAGTTATTTTGAAGACACCTTGTTGACGTTCTCAGGCCTGCAGCTGTGCTGCTCTTCCTGACCCCCGCTGTGTGCTCTTTCACTCTCCATAAATTAGAAGCAATTTCCGTGCAGTGAACGCTTAAATTAAAATTAAGCATGTGCCCTTCTGTTTTGCCAGATCAGGCCCCGAAACACGCTGCCTGGGGCAGCGTTGGGGCTGCTTTGGGGCTGCACAAGAGCAGGGGCCAGTTCCTCCTGGATCCAGCAGGTTTTGCCCATCTCTGGTTGCTCAGATACTGGGACTGCCTTGTCTGAAACGTGATGTTGTGTAATGCTAACGAAAGCACTCCGTGGAACTCTGTACCACCACCTACAGAAGAGCTGTTTCCTTCCAGCCAGCAGCTCTCCCTTGGCCGAGAGGGAAAGACTCAAACAAATCGGTGCAGACCCTGGGTACAAGAGTTCCCACCATGCGTGTGGAGCAGGGGAGAGTTCCCAGATAATAACTTTATGTTAAAACTTGGCCAAAATGAGTGCAAATCCTCGTACTGCTCTGCAGGAGCATGACGGGAGGAGGGAAGGTGGGTGTCTTGGACAGGGATGGGGAGTGACGTGCAGCATGAAGGCAGTGTAGCCTGATTCCTGCAGACTGGAGGAAGAAGCTTTAAGAAAAGGCACTGAGACCTTCACCTGGTTTTCCCTCAAAGCAGCGTTCAGCTTGGATCCTGTCGTGTCTTTCAGAAGTACCTGAGGCATTGTTGGTGTTGGCAGGAGGAGCCAGGGCTGATGGCACAGAACACAAGGGAGAAGCAGAAGCGCCTGTGACAGTGTGGGGGTGAATTCAAAGCGCCAGTATCTGTTTGCAGCTGGCTGGATAGCAAAAGGCAGATCTAATTCCCTCAGAGCCAAATGTGCAGAGCTACTGTTGTCCTTCAGCCAGATAATTGGGAGAGGAGAAATTATCCAAACGCAGCCAACTATCTTTTTTTCCTCTTTCTTCTTGCTTTCTTCGATTTTGGCTGTGGATTTTCACCCATCACTGCATGTCTGTTGATGAAGCAATCCATGAAAACGCCAGTTCATCCTTTCTTGGGGTAGTTTCACTAGACACACACTCCACAGGACTAAATAACCCCTAACAACCCTCTCGGAGGACTTGTCCCAAGGTAGAAATGCAGCAGTGCTTACATTTTCCCGGCAAGGAAAGTTCAGGCCCACATGTGAATTCCTCTAGGGACTGAAATCGATCATTGCTTCTAGATTGAGAAGGAACCCATGACTTTGCAGAAACACTACAGTTTTACAGCTTCTTGGTTTTTCCACGTGTAGTGGTTGTTGAAGCATAGCTCTGCTCAGCCTCACAGTCTCAGCTTCGCTCCATCGCCCTGCATTAGCTCAGTTCACGTGCTGCTTCAGGCTGCAGTGAGGCCTGCCCTTGCTCAAAGAGCTGTGGAAGACGTGCTCTAAGTTCAGGGGGTCTTTTTAGTTCCAGTTTAACGTTGTCTGTGCTTGGCAGGAGCAAGACCAACAGTCGTGCAGGCTCCCCTGGGAAGCTGTTGTGTCGTTTGCTGTTACTCGGGAGGCCAGACTGGCTGCCCCGTGTTAGCTGTAGCTCATTTTGACCAGTGGTGCAGTGGGACAAAGTGTAGAGGTCGGTGGATGTCCCTTGGTGCACGCAGGGGAGCTGCAGCCCCATGGCTGGCCTTCCAGATCTGTAGCCTCCTTCTGGTTTTGTATTTGTCAGAGAGAGGGTGTTTGTGAAGCCTTTGATCTGTTACAGCGCTGCTAAACCAATGGGTTAGACAAGGTGTTCAGAGAACTTACATGGCAGGGGATGGGACTCTGTGGACTAACAGCAAAGGACATGCAGAAATCCATGATAGAAAACAGACCAAAAACTCGTGGTGGGGGTTTTGACCAGTGCCGTAATAAAGCAGTGGGGTGGTTACCCAAGGATGAAATCTTTAAGCCAAGATGAGTTGTCTTTTTGCATGACAAGCTCTGCAGAGCACAAGCCAGAAGTGATAAGGCATTGCCTGAACGGCCTGCACTGCCCTGTGTTCTGCAGGGTAGACAGGGTGGTGGTAATGCTGCTTTCTTAACCAGACACGTGTTCAGAAGGACCACATTTGGCTTAAGAAAAAAAAAAAAAATCAGAAAACACAGACAAACAAAACCCCATGTGAAACTCGCTCTGCCTTTCTTCCCCCTCAGCTGTAACTTACACTTCTCTTGTGGCTCATTCATTTCCAGGTCCATCACCAGAGCCTACTACAGGAACTCGGTTGGCGGACTCCTCCTCTTTGACATTACAAACCGCAGGTCCTTCCAGAATGTCCACGAGTGGCTAGAGGAGACCAAGGTGCACGTCCAGCCATACCAGATCGTCTTTGTTTTGGTAGGTCACAAATGTGACCTTGACACACAGCGGCAAGTCACCAGGCACGAGGCCGAGAAACTGGCTGCTGCATATGGTATGAAGTACATTGAGACCTCAGCTCGGGATGCCATTAACGTGGAGAAGGCCTTCACTGACCTGACTCGAGATATATACGAGCTTGTTAAAAGGGGGGATATTTCAATCCAGGAGGGATGGGAAGGGGTAAAGAGTGGGTTTGTCCCAAACGTAGTGCACTCTTCAGAAGAAGTGGTGAAATCAGATAGGCGATGTTTGTGCTGAGCTCTTCTAGTGAGGCAAGTGGTGATGAACTCTTACTAACCAAACGTACTTTACTAAGTGAACTCAGTGTGACAGAAGGGAGAGCAACGCTCCCGTTGTGAACAGCCTCCCACGTTGTTTTGGACACCAGAACAGACCCTGGGGAAAGAAATGTCCTGTTCCAACTAACCTTTCAGAACTGGGGGCTACAAACCTAAAGGCGAGCGAGTGAGGGTGCATGTAGATGTTGTAAGGAGACAGGACGCAGAAATGAGGGGGCTGCACGAGACAGGAGCGAGTGTACGGAGAGTTGAACGGGCTGGCACGTGCCAGGGTGCTGTACGTGTCCTCTTTTGAGTAAACCCATAGCTCCATGCTGGATATTGAAGCCACAGATGCTTCAGAGGTATGGCAAATGGGCAGCCAGAGAGAAAGCAAGCAAGTGGACAGCTTCATTTGTGTCAGCTCTTTATGGCCAGCGAGGTGTAAAGGCAGCACAGGTACTGTTTCCTCGTAAGGCCAACTCCAGAGGCAAAGTTTACTGACATGGTACGAAAACTTCTGGATTGTCTTAAGTTCTTGAACCTAGTTCAATAGCAAAGAACATTCTGTGGGATTTAAAGAGGAAAAAGGTAGTGATTTGATTGGTAATTAAAACGTAAATTATTCCCCCCCGATAGTGCTTTCCTTGCTGGGCTGAACTGGGATTCTAAGCAGAACTCCTGCTCCAGTAGTAATTAATTATTCAGTGCATTTTTCACGCATTTACTCCCTAGGTGAGTACCTGGAAAGTACCCCGAGTTCAGGGCTTCCCAACAGAATTAAGTGAGCAAGAGCGTGAGGAGAGAACCGTGTCCTCGTGTGTTATCTGCTAAGGCTGGGGTGTTGCAGCCAGGTGGGACACACCAACATCTCCGTCTTGCTAACAGCGCTGCGCTGACCTTCTGGGTCTCTTACAGCCAGGTCACAAGGGGGAACGGAAAGTAGAGGAGGAGTAAACCAAACCCAACAGGATAAAAAAAACTTGAAAAGCTTAACTCAGGTGCATCAGACATCCTAAGAGGTGAGATTTGCTTTTGAAGAAGTTAAATAGCATGGAAAGCAACAGCTTCCATCAGCACTTTCTGCTGTTAAGGTGTCATTTTCTTTCCTGGCATCTGTGGAAGAAAGGACCTAGCACTGGGAAGGAGGAGCGCACAACAGAAGCGGCTGAGCAGGTGGAGAGCCACAGCCAAGCTCAAGAGTAGACTTTGTTTTAATTTGGCAAAAGAGGAGCCGTTTCAGGTTGGTCATCATGGGATGCCAGCCGTGTTGCAGAAGCTGCACGGAGGTGGGTGTTTTCTGGGAATGCCCTTCACCACTTAAAAGCTTTGCTTCTGCCCAAGTTTTCACTTGAGCTTTTGAAGTGCAGCAGGGTAGTAACGGTGCTCCTGGAGCAAAGGAGGGAAGGTCAGCCTATTAAAAGCAAACAAACAAAACTATAGTGACTTTTTTCACTCAAGTTTGCAAGCTTCCTGCTCCAAACTGCTAACGGGCGGGCGGGATTAGGTAAAAACCACAGGAAGCCTCTAGTGTTTGATTTTAGGCCTCTAAGCAGAGAAGAATAAAATACTTGTTACAGCTTCTTAAGCTGCCCCATCTATAAAAGTGTGGGGCTTGATTGCTGTTGAATTCAGACTATTTCTCCCTTTGAACCTGTTCTGCAGCACATGGGCAGGTCTGTATGAAGAAAAAAACCCCAAACCCTGTGGTTTCCATATCTAAGCTGTAAAAAAAAGCCAAAACCAAGCCCCAGGCAACAAACCCAGCCCACCAACCAAGCCCCTGGAAACGAGTAACATTTTTATTTTCAGTGTTGTAGGAACAGTTTCCGTTTCTGGGCTCGGCAGGGGAGCAGCAGCCTGCACCTGCTGGGAGGGCACTGGTAGCAAGTTAGAGGAAGGGAGGGGTGGCAGTGGTCTAGCTCATCACTGCTGACCCCCGAGCGCTCTGAATGGGCTATAAACCTATTAGAAAACATGCTGAATCCAGGCAGATTCGGTTGTGGTCGAGTTGAGTGCCCTGAGGATTAAAAAAAGAGAAAAACCAATCCCTTTACAAAATCTCTTTCTAGGTGAGCTGGAGCAGATTGATGCAGAGAGCACCACAGGAGCTTGCCTGCCGTGGCTCTCACGGCAGCGGAGAGCGCAAGGGCTGCTCAGACCAGGTCTGTTAGTCATATTTTCCCAAAGGCGAGGACAGACAAGTACAGAAGGGTCAATTTCTCCGTTCTCTGAAGGGAAAGTCCACCAGGAGACCCGCTTTGGTCTCCCAGGGTCCGGCCGCTGGCGAGGCGTGTCGTGGTTGGCCTGGCCGAGGGTAGCAGAGCTGGATCAAATGGCATTTCAGCAACAGTAAAATTCTGTAATTCTCTGTGCAGGAACCTGGCCAGCGGAGGAAAGATCATTTTTCATGAGACAACCAATATTTTAGTTAATGGCTTTTGGACATTCCCCTTTACTGCTCCCAGAGAGAAATCCCAGAAAGCCTCAATCCGTAAGTGCATTCAGGCCTTCAGAGTAAATCTTCAATTTAAACATCCAAGTGTCCTAATTCTAGAGAGGAACGGTACAGGAGAAAATGTACGTGGTCTTAACTACTTAGAGGTAATAAACGGTTCTATTAAATGATAGAGAAATCATTATCTACATCTTTTTCTAATTCCTTGCATTTTCTAGACGGCTTATTAAAATATAGGAAATGTAGATTCATCTGTACAAAATTTGGAATGTTTTTTCTAAGATTGAAGAACTTACAGGCTATGCTGAGAATTCTTTTCTAACAACTGGTTTTAATGCTTTGACTTCTAGTGTGAGAGGGACTTAGAGAAATCGGGTGGTACCTTCCACAGGATAAAGGTCAGGAGCTCTTTTACTCTAGGACAAAAAAAAAAAAGAGAAAACTAACTTTCTGTGGTCTCTACCACACGTTAAAACCAACCTGCATGTTAGCCTGAGACTGCTCAGCACCTCCAGAATAAAAGCAAACTATACACTGTCCTCGCTTTCTGTTATGCACTGTAACGACACGCGACAATAACGCTGTATTTAGCTGTCTGTACGTGACTGAAGATATGCTTGTATTTAGCAACATGGTTACTATGTGATAATGTGAAATTCAAAACTTGTAAAGAAGCTTTGGTGGCGCTTTTTTTTTCCTTCCCCTCCCCGCTCTGCCTCAGCTCCCTGCTCCCCGCACGCTCCCGTCCCGCAGCCACCACTAACCTCGACTGGCTGCACAATAAATGGGCGCTCCCCTGTGGTTTGCCTGCTGCACATTGCTCTCTGAAGGAAGCCCATGTTTAGGCCTAACAAGCCACCGACCTTCCTGAGGGAAAACGGTGCAACTGTAGAAACACTGGCCGGTCTAGAATAAAATAAGAAAAACCCCCAAACAAGTCCCCCGCTCCCTGCAGTAGTGGCTCTCCAGGAGGCCTTTCTCAGCAGCGGGCAGCACAGTAGCTGAAACAGCTTCTGCAAAGTAACCTGTTCTTCCTGAAAGTAACAAAGGCTTAAAGGACAGAGCAATACCAGACAGGATCAGTCACAGGGGAGCCTGAATTCTTATCTATGAGTTTGGTTTTGTTTGGTATTTTTATTTACTTTCTATCCAACAAACAAAACCCACCCAAAACAAGAGCTGGGATGGCCACCGCCATCTCCCATCCCCCCCCGAGCTGGATACCCTTTGGAAGTGCTGAGCCATTCCAGCTCCAAAGCCGTCACCCCCGGCCCCAGCATTAGCTCAGCGGCGGTTGCACACAGAACTTATTTAGCTGGGGCAGAACTGCTTAACTCGTCATTTCATTGTGCGCAACAAAGGCCGGCGCTCGCTGCCTCCGGCCCAGCCGCGGGGCGGGGGGAGCGCGCTTCGGCCTGTCGGGATCTCATTAATCCAAGGGGAAGAGAAAATTGCAGGAGAAATCAGGATGTGTTTGCAGCTGCCTCTCCTGTCCTTCCCGGTGCTTTTAAAAAAGAAAAGCAGCCCGCGGGCTGAAGAGCTGCGGGCAGACACCTGCGCGTCAGATTAGATCCAAATGTTTCTCTGCTCCAGCCAAAGACTGGAACAAACGGGATCATCCTGGGGAAAAGGTACGAAGGGGCCAAGCGCAGGTACTCACTGGATTTCCCTGGTGTGTCCGGCCCTGCAGCTCTCCCTCTTCCGCTGTCCAACCAGTTGCTCGTACTCAGAGGTGCCGTCTCACACTCCCCACTTCACTCAGCAGCTCCTTGTCACCTCCGCTGCTTCCACCGGACTCCTCCACCCCGCTCTGTCCTAGGAGGGGAACGTTACAAAAGACCCCGCATCCGATTCCCGACTTTCTCCCACAAAGAAATGCACAAAACCAGGTGTTTGCCACAACTGTTTAGTTTTACTATTTTAATATCATGAAATAAAAGTACAAAAAATTTACAGGTATATCGTTTCTTACATGAAGATCGAACAGTTAACATTTGCATTTAATTTCGCAGCGAAACCTGTATTCTCAGTCACAGAATGTGAATATTAGCCACTGACATCACCACTGAGCATTTCATTTTAGAAAGAAACTGCAGAGGTAAAAGGCAACAATCTTGCAAGGCTTCGTAAGAACCAAAAATTTATTCCCACTGTTAACCCCAGAAGTCGAGCTTCGGGAAACCTTCCCCGCCTAATACAGGTTTCACCACCCGGGAGGCTGAGAGTGTTAAGACATTGGACCTGGACGTCTCGGCTACGGGCTCGTCAAGGGGGGGTTTTACAGGCTACCAGCGTTTGGGTGTCCTTGTTCACCGTGCCTGCCAAAAATAAGCGACGTGTGCACGTGTATGAAAAAGAACGGGGCGAGATCACCTTGTGCTGTTTGCTCCGTTCACCGCTCTCCTCTGAAGACAAGTCACAAACTGCTGTACGTAAAGTGCTGAGAGGCAGTTGACTAACCAAGAGCTACGAGAAACGCGGTTATCCCGAGTGGATAGCCAGGAATGCTTGCAGGTCGGCGCTGCCGATTAACTGACTGAAACCAAATCCCAGACTTCACTGCGTGTTTTCTGTTTCCTGCAACCTCACAGCGGAAGTCTTCCCAGCCCAAGCTGACTTTAACGTCATCAGCTGTACACAGAGATGACAAAGTAAAACCCTTGTGTGACCTTAACCAGCTAAAACCCAAGACTCCATTTCATACGTGCCCCTCAACCTTTCAGACAAGCGTTCCGCTAGAAATTTACTTGTGACAGACTGGTCTGATCAAAATACTGTGTCCTTTGCCGGACCGTGTGGTGCCTTTTCAAATAATTCATTTCATGAAGCATGCATGAAACCAAATTTTGAGGTTACAAATAAATAAAATGGTGCTCACCATTAGTTTTTATATATTTTACCATTTACTGAAATGCTTTAACTCAGTCCCTTAAGAATGAACTTTGGGGGGGGGGTGTTTAAATAAAAAATATTTGGAAATTGAAACCACGTTTAAAATTGGCAGAACTATGCTTTGTTTTTGGAAGGGTCTTGCTTGTTTCTTCTCTTTACATCCCAGTTATAAACTCTAGCCATATCTGAGGGTGTGGAATTAAGGAAACCGCTTATGCCTTCAGAAAACAGGAAAAAAAAAGAAGAAAAGGGGAAAAGTGGAGTTGGCCACACTTCACTTACTTGTAACACTCAATATAGAAACCATGTAATGAAAGCGCTGAGCTGGTGCAAAGCCTTCACACACAGGAGTACTACTAACTTAGTAACTGAAGCATTTATCCATTTACTTAAAAACCAAAACAGGACCGCAGTGAAACACACTTTCAGTTTTATTTACAGTTACTCTTCCCTGATTCCTCACCAGCTCTATCTGCCTGTTTCTTCTGCCTGCGGGCATCTTCCCGCAGCACTGAGAGCACTGAACCAGCGACTTCAAACACCCCAAGTAGCTGCACCTTCTCTTACTAAATCTACGCTTCAGCTGACGGCTCCCCTCAGCATTACAATTGCTTTTCAGTGTGAAGAAAAACCCGCGTCCCTGGAGGCGGGGTATGATCAGCGACGACCCAAAGAACACTATTCACACGCTCTAGAGAGGAAGGAAGAGTCGCTTGGCTTTGGAACGGGCACGTGGCCATCAAACCCACGGCACCGATCCATGCTCCAGCTCGCTCCCAGTCCAGGCTGGCGGCCACCACAGCGGTTTCACGGGGACTCAGTCACGAACACGAGCTTTGCTACGTCTTAACACACCAACCCTCAGCGCTGCAAACACAAGATCTCATCTCCCTGCTAGGAAAGGGGGCAAGTTCCTGGAGTGCTGCAGAATTTTAAGGGCAGCCAGTGGAAGCTAAAAACACGTTGTGAAATGGGGAATTACCTGTATGTTGACTTTCACATACACCTCTTCCCCGGCAAGTAAAAACCAAAGGATACTGACTTCTGTAGTGGTGAACTGGTCTCTAAGAAAATCCAGGTCTTCCTCTAGAAGATCGAGGTTCCTTGTGGCTGTTGACAAATTCTTCTCTAACAGAGCCTGAGCTTCATCAATATCGTATTCAAGCATCACATTGGCCTGAAAAAGGAAAGATAGAGAAAAGCTTTTACTCTTGCTCTGGGAGGAACAAGCCCTAGCAGGCTTATTTCAGGCTGTTTGTCACTTCTCACAGTAACAAAAGGCTGTCCTGACAGGCCGAGACAACAAGATCCAGCACGAGCAATGCCAGAATCCACTTGAAGCCTCCACCACTAAAGAAGAATCCCTCTAGTGACTTCAGAAAAGTTCTCTTCCTGAAGCTAAGCAACAGGGGATGTCCCTCCCCGTGTATCGCCTTCAGCCTTTCAGGTCCCAGCATCTCGTCCTCGCCACGTGTGAGAAGCGAGAGACTTCACGTTTCTCAGCAGCACCTTTCAAGTGCCACACAGCTAGAAACAGTTTCTAGAAAGTTTCTGTGGTGTTCAGGATTGGCCCTGGGATCTCTGTGTGGAACACGGACAAAGCCTCATGGCATTGGTCCTTAACAGAAGTATTACAGGTATTTAAAGACACAAGTGTAAAAGCCCTACCCTATAGGTGGTTTTTCATCTACACATCTTTATTCCAGTAAGAAGCTACCCCACAAAGAGACAGAAGAGCAGGATCAAGTGCAGACGCACCAGGGAAGCTCTGTCCCGCTCAGGAGCTGTGCGCTGAGCAGAGTGAGCTACGCCACTCGGCTTTTCAAATAACTGGAGGACATCGTCTCCCCAGTAACACACGTAGCCCAACACGAAGCCTGAGCAACAAGCAGGATAAAGGCAGCAGGGCAAGAACACCTGAAGGTAACATACTGCCTGTGGCCGTTCCCTGGAGGCTTTCTGTGTGGACCATCCACAGGATGAACTTTCTCTGATACGCTTACAAAACAAAGCTGGGATGCTCTGTGGAAGTCAATGGTTGTGAATTCTCAAGATGGTCTCCTAAGAGCAATGGGTATCAGACAAATCTTCCCTTTTTTTGATAGATAAGAATTGGGAGAGCTCAGGAGCAACTTCCCAGTCAGTCTGGACACTGCACATGTCAACCAAGCGGTTTTGTTTGGCAGTCAGCATGGGGGTTTGGGAACATCTGGGATGCAGACGTCTCAGAATAAACATTAGCAGGTTATCTCTGCATATAAGGAAGCCTCTGAATACTAAATATCCCAGCCTGATACGGCTTAAGTACTTAGAAATCCACGTTTTGGGCCCAGTCTTTAGCACAAATTCCACTTTAAATGCTGGCAGGTACCTGCGACTAACAGAAATCCCATCTTTCCTTAAAAATGTGCACCAAAAGGAAAAGCAAGATGCTAAATACAAATAACGTAGAGAAGATGGGGAGCTACTTGCCCAGAGCAGTTATTTTGCTGGGCACGTTCCCATCCCAGGCAACGCTGGACGGTAACTTGAACCCCAAAGTGACAGACGTGGTGAGGAAAACATTCATGACTATGGGGTTTGGAAAGAACAATCCAGCAAAATTACAATTCTCTGAAGTCTCACTGTTCAGGCACCAAATGAAATGTGAAACCCTCACTGACACATTGAAATTGCCCCGTGGGGCCTGCCCTGCTGACAGGACACGGCTCCACCGTGTCCACGCAGAGTGATGCCCACAGCCACGGGACGTGCAGGTGAGACTGCAGCAAACACTGTCTTTTATGAGCCTTTCAGAAGTTATTTAAACAGTTTCAGAGAAAGTTCTGTTTATACTTACCCCCAACCACAAACAAACTTTATCTGTAGGAGGAACTGAAGCTTTGCAGTAGAGATTATCTGCCAATAAAAATCTGGTTTCCATTGGATTTGTGGAATCCTTAAGACAAATGATAAAACTTAAAATTGCTATTTTCACTGGAAACTGATGTCAAAGACATAAAACTTACAGTACAGAGCACACTTTTCTGCTTTTTGCCATCGACACAGTCTTAATGTGGGTGGAGCTCTGCATATTTACTTCAACACTAAAGTCAGAGCTCCAAGAATAAAGCATTTTAAAAAGATATATTTAAAAAACAATATAGAAATCTCTATAAAGAATAGAGATGAAGTCCGAGCTTAGCTACAGTCTAGACACTATTAAAAGTGAAGTTTGCATTATGAACATTAACTTTTTTTTGAACTAGCTTTCAAAAAGAACTACATACCTTTAACAACAATTCTGTAATTTATAAAGGCATATTAAGTGTGCTCTCCAAAACATTTCTTGCAATCTGTTCTGTTAGGGTGGAAAGGTAGTTAGCTTTTCTCATACTCATTAGATATTCAAAATCGTTTACCTTTTTCTTCTGCATGTGTTTTAAAATTTCTAATGTCTGTTTAATTTCAGGAATCTGACTTTTTAGCCTGTGAATTAACAACAGTCATAATTTATTATTTTACAGAGACACAAAGTTTCCTAAACAAGTGATCAGTTTTATTACACAATCCGGCCTCCACTTTAAAACTCCAAACTCTAACAGCTCTCCAGGCTTACCGCTGCAGATTTGAGAGACAGGGCACGTAAAGATCCCAGCGACAGCCTCCCCTGCCTCTCCGCTCTGAGGCTCTGGATTTCTGCAGCAGAGCAATAAACCCAGCTTTCCAACGGGCACCAGCACGCGCTGCCAGTAACAGACACGCGTCTGCTGAAGCGGTGCATTTGTGCGTCCTCGGATCTCCCCGGAGGAGAGGGAAACCTCAGCAGAAATACAGATTAGAACCACTTGCAGCTAAACCAAAACAAGCGTGTTTCTTCTGAGGTCCACAAGCTAGTCTAGCAAATGCTACTGAGCTACAAGACGCTGTCGAAAAGAAAGCTCTCTCCAGAGCTCAGCCCTTGCAGCAGCCTGGCAGGGACGCGGGGATCCCCGCTGGCCTTCCAGGCTGCCCTCCTCTGCCACCAGCAGGCTCGGGCAGCAGCCACCGCCAGAGCAGCCCCCGGGGTGGGAACTGTGAGGGGTATTTGTCCATGAAAGACGTTTAATCTAAAGAAAAATATGACTTCGGCTTTAATTTTAAGCTTTTCAAAATTTACTTCTTGCCCAGCTTCAGCTCAAGACTGAAGCTACTGCAGAGAGACGGGATTACCAACCCAGAGCTTAGGTGCTGGTACAGTAGCCACCTGACACTAACACGTTCTTCTTTGCGCTAGGCTGACAGAATGAAGGGACAGCAGCAGTACTTCGTGGCCTTAAAGGCTACGGACCAATTCAGCAACACCGTAAATTCTTCTGCATGAAATTCTTAGGAAGCGGAAAGAAAAGCTGGGCATTCCTCAAAGTACCGCAAGCATCAGCTCTCCTAACATCAAATTTTACTTCTCAGATACTTAAAAACACTAGACTTATTAAAAAAAAAATAAGACTGTGCTAAATATTTCCCAGTTCTGCAAAAATTACGACTTACCTCCTTTTCTTTTGAGCAAGATTAAGTTCCAAAAATTTGTACTTCTGATACTGCTCGTCCAACTTCTTAAGAACTACATCTGCTGTCTCATTTCCAGGCTGTTTCATGAAAGAATCTACATCTTCCTTTAAGGGGAGAAAGAAACCCGCAGTGTTAGAAGTTTTACAGAAATCTCGCACGCAGTCACGCTGTCATCTCGCTGAGCCAAGCCTAGAGGGGGTTTTACCTGTCAACAAACTTTTTTGGGGGAGTGAAGTACAAAATCATTTTGTTTCCTTTCTCAGTCACCTTTCCACTTCACGCTCCTCCCTTTTTTTCAGCAGGGAATTACAGAGGAGGTGTAAGGGTTATTTGATCACCATATTTGCTCGTACCTCGTCAAGGTGCTTTCGGTGCTGGCCGATGTCAAATGACACCCATCGGGGATGGATATCCTTGGACCACGGCTGAACTTGGGATTCCTATCCGTAAAGCAGGGATAATGCTTCTCTGTGGCTAATCAGATTACAAACTATTTAGGATAAGACTGATGAAGGAAAAGAATCACGGCCTGGTCAAGCACGTTGTGGCAGAGAGAGGCAAAGGGGGGAAAACAGAGGTACCCGCTCGGGCAGTGAACAGCTTGTCTTCAAGAGCTCCTTCTATAGTCAGCAGGAAGCCACGGAAACCTCTAGAGAACAATTCCAGCCAGTCTGACCATCAACTGGAAATGCAGGCAGCGAAGACAGGCCCGAGCAGGCCAGGATGCTGACCTCTGCAAGTGCCTCCTTCAGACTCCCAGGAAGCAGTTCATCTGCCTGCGGGAAACGTTCTCCTGAAAGGCACCTTGGGCCAGAGATCAACCATAGCTTTCTGACCCTGGCAACATTTACCTGCGTATAGTTCAAGATAACCACACTCATCCGACTGCAGTAATTCTGTCCTTACTTGTCTATCTAGCTCTGTGAAATCTGATGGAAGCCTACCACAGGGCTCTTCAGCTTCTCTAGGTTGTTTCCACTGCAGTAGGTTCACATCAGGAAAAGAATGTCTCCTATCACTAGGGCAGTATCAGACATACACCTGGTTCCCCTCATTACGACTCCTAAGCTCTCTTGGCTAAAGAAACTTACTGTGAAATTACTGAACCTGGTAGGAAGTCACCCACCATCCTTATCATGAAGGAAACCTGCCCTAGGAATATGAACTTCACAAGGTACTTCAGCAGGCAGCATGACCTAGGTGGTTCCACAGAACTCAAGAGACCACACTTCAGACTAACTGCCCGAGGAATGCCTTGAGCTGACAACTGAACGAGAAGCGTTTCTGCCTCCTGCTGAAGCCCGTAGAGAAGCTTTAACCAAAAAAAAAAAGCCAAAGATCAGATACAGGTTAAATGTTGTAGAAGTGTGGCCTGAGGATGTCCTGAAATGAAACTCCCTCTTGTGGAAGCTGTTGTGCTCATGTAGATCACCCAAGACAAAGAAAAAGCAGGTGGGCAACAGCTCATGCCACACACTGCCCAGCACCACACCTTGCCTCTGCTGCTGTCTGCCCGTGCAGTCGGACAGGACAGAGCCTAAGTCCTCTTGAAGGTGCTGAGATGTTGAGAAGCGGATCCAGGCCCCCTGTATACTGGTGATCTCCTCCCGCTTCTAATGCCCCCATCCAAGGTGGGCTCAGATTTACCACCTGCAACTTCCGAGTGCCGCTGGTTGGGCTTTTGGCCCATCTTACCCACCTGCGAGGCTGACACATGGTCACTTCTTTGAGCTTGAACAGAAGAGCTTTGTAGCAGAGCTGGCTGTCAGTGCTAGCAGGATCCCTGCTTCACGGTGTGCCACGCAGCAACTCAACTGCAGAATTACCTTACAAGTTCTGCAAGGTCCTGACAAAACTCATCTCTAGCTTTTTAGGAGGAAAATTCACTGTCACAGCAGCATTGCTGTACACCACAGAAGTAACACGGTCTCTGCAAACTTGAAGCTGAGCCGCACAAACACTCCGTAAAAGCCCTGCAATACAGCGGGGTAGCACGTTCCCACACGACCTGATGTTTATCTTCGGCGTGGTGACCCAAATAAAGAGCTGCAGGCGCTCGCTCTGCTTCTGTGGAGAGCCACCCTCACCTACGGGCACACACAGAGAACCTGACAAAAGAGACACGCTTTCCGGCTTGCATCCCTGTCCTCCCACTCACGCCTGCTAAGGAAGGCAGGATAAGGAAGGCATTCTATTTGGAAACATCTGGACAACAGCTCAAAAGAAAACGGAGTTGAAAGTTCCATTTGAAGTGGTTTTTACATTCCAGTAAAACCTTGACTTCATGCCTAACGTCACTTGAAATCTGGAGAGGCACAAGAATCCACAGATCAACGCCCAAGAAAAGGTACCCACCATGAACTGTTTGAAGAGCCTCTACTGAATCAAGACACTTGAAGAAAACAGATTTGTGGTAAGACTGCCCATGTAGCATGTGGTGGGGAGCTGTCAAACAAGTGATCAGCAGGTCTTTATCATCATGACAGCATACAATGTTTTTGAAGTAGAAACCTGCTTTCTGAAGAAAATGCCTGTCATAAAAACCACTCAAAGAGTGACACTAGCATTTTCACTTTGTGGAGCAGAACAGCATTAAAAGCTTCTTAGCGTGTGCTTATTTTGAATAACAGAAAGTCCATCTTAACACTGCATCCAGGTGCTCCAAGATCATCACCGAGGATCTCTTCCACGGACACATCTCTATTTGATTAGAGCACCTCTCAAAACTGAGAGCTGGGAAACTTCAATGGGTTTAGATCCAGACATCAGGCTACAAAGAACTGAAGCAGAGAACCAAGCCACAACCCCCAGAACTGTCCCAGCTTGCACAGCATGGCACGGGAGATACTTCACACACAAGTGTCAAAAGGGAACGACACGGAACCAAACCTGAACTGCATCGACAGCTACCAGCATGAAAATGAGGGCTGTGACAGACCCTCTCAAAGCATTTGCCGAGACTGGTGATCTCCTGTTCCCTGCCAGGGCGGCACCTCTGCTGTAGAGTCAGCACAGACCACACATTCTCCTCTGCCACAATGACTGAGGTCTCATAGGGCAGCTGAAGCCATGGCCCTTTGCTTTCACCTGTGTCTACGTTACTCTCCCATAAGGAAGTGGAAGGAAGTTAGCCGCTGGCAGCAACGGTTTCACATCCCAATACGATTTGCCAGACCCCGGTAACTGGTGAAGAACCTTAAAAGAAAAAGTAGGATCTGGATGCACTGAGAGCAAGTTCATTGTGCCCTTCTGTTCAGGACCTATGCCCTAGGATGACATGTAGGTAACACGAGCACTACACCTACAAGTACCAAATGGCAAGTCAAATCCATTTTCTTCTACAAGAGCCGTCCCACCTGACCAGTCCAACAGCTCTGGTGAAGACAGCGAGATAAGAAAGTCTCAAGTCTGAGGAAATCTCAGTAAGAAAGCAGCACGATGAACAAAGCACTCAGGGCAGGCATCTGACGTTTCAAGAGGACGCCAAGGCAGGCAGGTCTGACCAGTCCCATCGATGCTTGTTGGCCAAGTGAAATAACGTGGCAATCAAAACAGCACAGCGAGAGCTGGCTTAGAGCAGAAAGCAAACACCTGATAATTGTGACTGGGTAAGCCGGTGAATTCTTTTCAACCGGTCAAGAGAATTATTAAATGCTCAGTAAATCACGTTTTGAAGCTGGATAAACAAGTTCAGCCTGTTTTCAGACAGCCATGCACGTGTTGGTTTTTTGAGACGTCAGGAAACCTGGTTGGACACCTCGGTCACTTCTGAAGAGTGCTTTTGCTCAACAGCCAGGATTATGAGAGGAAGAGACGGGGAAAGGCGCTGGGCGTGCGGTACGGCATTATTCGAGATGAAACTGAAGTGGCAACACGCTCAGTGCAGGAGGAACCTCCGCAAGGAGCCGTGGTTCCTGTGCACGTATCACAGGAGGGCTCATTCATAACGGGCTCTTCATTACCGCGTGGCTTGGCCAGTGAAATGACAAGATACTGTTTAAAACAGGGAATCGAATTCGCTGTGAAGCGTATTAATACTTGATAGCGCCAGGACAGAACGCAGATAAACCAACGCACCCCGTGAAAACCCTCAGGACTAAGGCACCTCCCCGGGGCACAGGACCCTGCCCGGTGCCGACTGCCGTGGGCAGGGCAGGGCCCGGCCCGCGGGATAAGCCGGGAGGGGAAGGGAGGGGAGGGCGCCGCAGCTCGCCCGCCTCGGCGGGGCCGG
>VZZY01008934.1:0-25610 GCA_013400335.1 Eurystomus gularis | reverse complement strand
CGATCCAGACTGTCCAAATCCCTTTGCAGATTCTTCCTATGCTTGAGCAGATCAACACTCCCACTAATTTCATGTCATCTGCAAACTTACTGAGGTTACATTCGATCTCCTCATCCAGATCACTGATAAAGATACTAAACAAAAACTGGTCCCGAAACTGAGCCCTAGGGAGCACCGCTTTTGACCGGCCTCCAACTGGATTTAACTCTGTTCACCACAACTCTCTGGGCTCAGCCAGCCAGCCAGTTTTTAACCCAGTGAAGAGTACACCTGTCTAAGCCACAAACTGCCATCAGAATGCTGTTGGAGACAGTGCCAAAGGCTTTCCTAAAGTCCAGGTAAACTACCTCCTCGGCCCTTCCCTCATCCACTGGGCAGCTCACTTGGTCGTAGAAGATCAGGCTGGTCAAACAGGATCTGCCTTTCATGAACCCATGCTGGCTGGGTCTGATCCCCTGGTTGTCCTGCATGTTCTATGTGAGTGCACTCAGGATGAACTGTTCCATAATCTTTCCAGGTACCGAGGTCAGGCTGACAGGCCTGTAGTTCCCTAGATCCTCGTTCCTGCCCTTCTTGTAGATTTGTGTCACACTGGCAAGCCTCCAGTCATTTGGGACCTCCCTTGTTAACACAGGATCGCTGATCGATGATGGACAGTGGCTTGGCAAGCTCCTCTGCTAGCTTCCTCAGCGTTCTCAGGTGGATCCCTTCTGGCTACATAGACTTGTGAGTGTCTAGATGGTGTAGCAGGTTGCTAACTGCTTCCTCTTGAATTATGGGGCATTTATTCTGCTCTCCATCCTTGACCTCCAGCTCAGGCCGCTGAGTACTCTGCGGATAACTGATGTGACTATTAAAGACTGAGGCAAAGAAAGCATTAAGTACCTCAGCCTTTTCCTCATCCTTAGTGGCAATGTTCCCCTCTGCATCCGATAAAGGGTAGAGATTCTCCTTGTCTTTCTTTTCGTTGTTAATGTATTTGTAAAAATCTTTTTTATTATCTCTTATGCCATGGTGGCCAGATTGAGTTCTAGGTGGACTTTTGCCTTCCTGATGTTCTCTCTGCATGACTGAACTTCAAAACTTCTATTTTGACTGAACTAGATTCTTATACATTTCTTGAGTTGCCTGCCCCTTCTCTCAGAGGTGGTAAACTGTCCTTTTTTTTGTGAGTTCTAGCCAAAGCTCCCTGTTCAGCCAGGCTGGTCATCTTCCCCTGCAGCAGCAAAGGTTGCCAGAAACTCATAGATTTAAAGAAGAGCAAGGATTTTCCTTGGTGTTATTTTGGTTTTGGCTGACAGAATTTCTACTTTGCTTTCTTTTGGAATTAAAATTAATTTCAAAAAATCTCCAATAATTATCTTGAATTAATTCCTGGTAATGAGATACTTAATTCTGTGCCTGATTTTGAAAATGGATGTGATTCTTACATAACACCTACCAGATTTCTAAAAGTACTAATTACATTTTAAGTGGTAAATATTTAATAAAAAATATACCTTCTATTATCTTACTCTTGAAGAGTATGAGTGTCAAATAGTAATACTTTAATGTTGGCATGCCGTTGAAAATATTGAGGTTTGTGAAAAACAGTACAGAGTTTTGTGTGCTAGGCAGTCCAAAAAATAGACAGCCAAGATGATGTATATATTGTTCTGATGACACCACAAGACAGCATGGTTTCAGAACATTTCCATTCTGTGTGAAACCTAACCAGCTTACCAATATAGTCACTCAACTTATTTTGTTGTAGAATTTGGCTATAACTCTAAAGAGAATACAAACTATCCTGTGTTATAATTAGTAGGACAGGTGTAATTTGAAAGTAAACTTGTTCAGCTAACAAACTGTCTATATGTTCCCAATCCATGAAAGTTTATCAGGTTTCAGTTTTTCTTCCCAATGCAAAGTTTTATTTTTATTTGTATCTGTGTATGGTAAAAACTATACACACTAGTCTATCTCAGTAGAGCTTCGAAACTGTACAGAACTGCCCTACCCAAAAGTTTATTTATTTCATGGTAGATCTTTATCTTTGGGATTCAAATGCTTTATAGCAAAACAAAAATGTGAAGCTATGATTTCCACTTCATAGGATTTGTCTCAACTACAGAATAGAGCAGGTTGACAGAGTCCATCACACACTGCCTCCTACCATAGAAGACTGAATTTTTCCTGCAGAGTGGAGATATTCAGTGCAATAATGTGCAAGAGATTCTGTAATGACCTGTTTCTCAGAGAGGACCTGGCTTAAGATCTTGTCTATAATTAAGCAAAGATGAATTTTGAACTTCTAATGTGAGTGATCCAATGTTGAGTCTTTTGTCTTTGGTTCCAGAGATATTTTTTTGCCTTTTTCTTTTTTTTTTCTACCCCTCCTCTAGCATCCTGGACAATAAAATATTCACAAGAAAAACTTCTATTTTGACAAAGGCTACATTCATTGACTATAGATTTTCCTGATAGTTATGAGAGTAACAGAGAAAACACATCTGAGAGCGCATGAAAATGATTAAGTCACAAACCCACTATATTAAAAATGCTGCTACTTTCAGTATGGATACACACTGTCACAATGTAGTGAACTTTAGAGAAAAATACACAATTCCTTGAATGTGTATTTTCCCCTCTGGTCATATCATTTTTTCACTCATATTTTGGCTAAAAAAGTGGTCCCTGTGCTAGCAATTTGAAACAGCTAGAGTAGCTTTTCTTCAGGCTCTTTCCAGAAATCAAACCACTTTGAGGGGCTCTATTTCAGAGAACACAAGCCATGAGGCAAGTTGAGACTGAATTCAGCTGGCATGTCACAGAGCTAATATGTTTCATAGAGGCTGTGTTACTTTTGCTTTTTGAATGAATAACTCAAGTCAAATATGCTCTCTTTTCGGTTTCTACTTTCACTGAAAATCCAAGCATTTTTGTATGGCACTACAAACAGTTTGGTGTTGAAAGGTTTTCCCTTGAGGGAAATACAATACTCCAAGAAGACTGTCACATGGCTTCTCTGAAAGACATTTTGTATTTGTCTGCAGAGCACTTTGGATGACAGAAATAAGTAGACAGTTCTACAGAAAGTGACAGAGAAAATAAACTCTTCTGCCACATTCACTCTAAGACAACGAACATTATAATATGTTGTGAACCAGAACTTCTTTCATGATTAGACAAATCTTAATCTTTCTATTGCTATTTAAGGCACAGAAAAGCTTTTCATTAAAATGAAAAAAAAATCATTGCTCTCAAACACTTTTTGCCTCTTACAAAAATTAGTAGGCCAATGATATATTTGTTTAATGTAATTAATATCTAATTCCTAGAGACTGATGTAAAATTTGATTTGCAATCTGTTTATTGAAAGTATGAGTCTTTCTGAGAACTAAGAGATGAGGGTTAATGGACAGTTACTACTGTGCAAATATTATGACAATATAACTTATAAAGACTTTTTGGTAATCAGAATATTATTTCACTTGGCTGTGATTTCACATTTTCTGTCCTTTTCTCTTATTTTCCCGAGAACTAGAGGTACTGTGGCTTTCAGCTGAGATGGCCCACCTATGCAATTTAAGCAAAGATTTTTAAAATGCCTACAAAGACACTTAGGTGAAGTTTTTCAGAAGTGAATTCTTTGGCATTAATTTTGAATAGAATTTTGAACCTGAAACCCCTAAAGTCAAATTCTTTCCACCTCAGGCAAAACCAGGGGCTACTTAAATCAAATGTGGATTATATCAGGCAGCATAAGAAATCAATTAGTCTTTATGTTTGTACATAGGTAGTCAAGAAGAAAAGTACAGTATTTTTAAAGTTAACAAAGTTTACAAAAATGATATGTAGAAGCATCTTTATTGCTTTAGGAAATTGTATATTTAAGAAAAAGTTGAGAAGGCTGCATTTAAATACTCTCTTTCAGGCCGAATGATACAAAATGTATGAGAAACAAAAGCTATTAGCTGAGTTTCATAAAATTATGTTCTACAGTTTCAGTAGACCAAAAAGTAGAGCCATAATTGAGCCATAAAAATCACAGTAGACTATGGGGAAGACAAAGAGACATCATGATTAGTTGTTATCTTCAAGAGCTATAAAACAGACTACATTTTCAGCTACATTAGGAGTAACATAGCATGGTAATCTAGATGATCATTAGTATTTCAAAGATACAAGTTTTAGGAAAGTAAGTTTTAAAAAAAATCCCTTTTTTCAAGTAAATGGTCTAGTTTTTTAATTTTCAGAGTGACGAGGACTTCAATTAATACAATAATTTATCTTAAAACTTCACATATAATCTGAGCATTTCAGAATATGATTGTAGATCAGTTAATATATTGGTAAAACCTTTACCCCACTGAGAATTTCTCTAAGAGTAGAGATCTCTAAATTTTTAAATACAATGCCAATTTAGAGTAAACCACTTATAGCAAGCTGTTATGGAATTCCTGATGTACTTTGAACAGAGAGGGTATCAATATCTTTTTAAATATTACTCTGTATTTCCTGTAGCAGTAATCACTTTGCCATTAGACAGAAACAGAAAAAATGCAGTATATGACAGTGTGGGTTTTTTGGTTGGAGTTAGGATAAGGGAAAGTAACATGAGCATCTTGATGATACAAGCCTATCCTTCCCATATGTTTGCACCCTCCAGACACATAAACACAAAAATCTACAGGGAATAAAAAAATTCTCCTGTTTTCAAGATAAAATATCAAAATGGCAGACAAGATAGTTTGCAGTGTACTAACAGAAACCAATTGCTATAGGATACAGTGGCATTACCTATATGGCTGCACAGATGAGAAAAGCAGTATCCAAGAGTTCTTTGCTACCATATTCTTTCTCTTGAAGGACCATTTATTGCTCCCCAGACTCTGTGAACTATTGTGAAGCTGCAAATAAACTAAAAAAAAATTGTGAAATAAACACATAACATATTGTGAAATAAACATAACAAAAAAAAGGAAGTCAGAGGCAAAGAGTTTACTTTTTCCAGTAGCAGTCTGTCACACTACTAGCACTGTAGGCATTTATGGAAGCCTATGTTTAAATACCTGAGCTATGTAGCTTTCTATGGATTTTCAGAAAAGTGTTATTTCATGATAGCTCACTTATTTATACTTCAAACATGTGCAAACATATTGGCGTTCACCAACATAACACATTTCTTATAATCTAAATACTTCATACAAGAAAAAAAAAATGGGCAATGGTGACAAAATATTTTCCATTTTCAATACTCCTGAACAGCTGTAGCTACCTAGAACTGAACCAAAACAGATTCTTAACTATTATTTCATATAAACAACTGGCACTCTGAAGTGCATGAGCAGATAATAGTATATCATAAACACTCAGAACATGATTGTAAGATGGAAATAGTGTTTTTACACTATATTGTATTACACGTTTAAATAGAATACCTGTTAACAGAGAGTATGGATTTTCTTTCTAAGATTTTTTATTTTATTTCTCTTTTCTCTAGCTGAGAAACAACTATATGCATACATAAGACATAACAAGGTCAAGATGACCATAAAGCTATAATAAATCTGGAAAATAATATGGCTAGTGTTCTAAAAAATTGTTCTGAACAAGATGTGCTGAATATGGGATAAATAAGTTTCTACTGAAACAATTAAAGATGACCAGACCGTTGCTTTTCCAAATTCAGAACTTCCATGCCTGTATTTAAGATGATCCAGAACTAAGCTGTTTAATCACTTATAAATTTTTTCTTCATTTCAGGTGCATGAAGCTAAAACTGGTATTTGCAGAAGTTCTTTATCATGTTTTCCATTGTGGCTGGACTATGATACCATGCTCAACAAAAATTCTTATATTACAGAGTCAGGGAGATGCCAAACAAAATCTAATCCTAGCAGAAAGGCCCTGCTTAGGACTAAAAAATGACTAGAAACCTGATTTAGTTTTTTTCATTAAACCAAACACAATGGCCTAGATTGTTGTCTGCAACCAGGGATGCAAGGACTGGGATGCAGGTCACTGCTAGCTTTACATGATCTTTGTGCTTATGGTACACTAGGCAGTGGTGTGCTCTTGTAGTCTTCAGGGACTACTCTAATTTACATAGCTGATGGTGTCATCATCTCGATTCTAAAAAAGCAAATAGAGATAACTGTTTATAAACCTGATTATTTGTCCTTCCAAACCATACTACCAATAATTGTAATGTTATGTAGTTTAGTTTTCCAGATGCACAATATGCAGTGTTCAGTCACAGAAAGAGTGTCAATATAGGTGTTGAGGGTTAGACAGTCCCTAGGCTATTGTAGTCCATCCTAGACTATTTTTAATCATCTACTAAGGATTTAGAAATATGTTGTGCTACAACATATTAAAAAGTCCTCTGAAAGAAGGGAAAACTACAAAGTTTCATGTATGAACTTGAAAGACAATACTTATAAGAATCAGTTTCCTCAGTACAAGCTGCATTGTACAAATCTTCACATTTATCTCCATTATGCATTTTCAATCTCTGTATTAAAAATTCTCAAGTTTAGTATTATACACCTTCTAATGTTTTGATTGAAAGGGAAACAATACCTAGCAAAAATTTAGTTTTCAGGATTATACCATTAGAAAGTAAAATAAGTCTGCATTTTCTACAAAAGGTGAATTATTAGATAAAGCAGTTCAAACTGTGGGAGAAAATATTAACTTCAGGAGTTTTAGTGCAAGATCAAGTGGCCATGTAAAAAATGTGACGGTTTCAAGAGCAATATCTCTGTATTTAATTTTTTTCTTGCAGCCTTTGCTTAGCAGCACTTTATACAGTACTATGAATTTTTGTTGTGTATTTTTCAGATATGCAATATAGCAGATATAGAGAAATAAAAGAGAATTTGATCTGAATTGCCACAACCTGGTAATACAATTGTAATTAACTTAAGTAAATGATGATGGATTAGTTATATGGAGTTATTGCTAATCTTTGAAACTGTAAGCATGCTGTGTATTCCTGAGATGATTACACTACTTCTATGTTCTCCAGGTATTGCATAATGAAAACCACAGAACTAGAGCATTTCAAGCCTGTTGCTACTGTAAATGTGAACAGTCACCTTAGGCTTACTGTTGTCATTGTCTTCAGCTCACATAAAACAAGAAGAGGAATTCAGCCAGAAATGAAAACATATTTTGGGTTGACATAGGCACAGCATATGATATACTGAATCAAAAAATCCAAACCATGTTGTTGTGTCTTTCTATTAGCAGCAGATTTTGGATGTTACTGAAGAATCTATTACATAGAAAAGTAAGGAGACCTAATAGAAATATTAACATATTTCACTTACAATGAAGTTTCCAGTTTAACTATCTTGGCTATAAAGGAGGATTGTTAAAAAGAGAAAAGGAAAGATGGAAAGATAGACTAAACAGTCTGACTTGATAGTTTTAACGACAATTCATTGTCTTTCCATTCTTTTCTGAATTTCCTTTTTCATAAATTGACCTGTATTTTGATACTGAAGGCCACCTGTGAAGAATAACTTTGTTTCCTTTTGAAGCCACATCAGAAAATGAGAAACAGTCCTTTTAAAAGCAAATGCTGTTTCATTCTCTCCTTAAATAATGTAACACTACCCCTATGAGGAACAGTAGCATTATTTGGACACATCAAATAGTTTCTTGATCTGGAGAAGAAATGGGTAATTTATGTAATTTGTTTATCCATAGAAAGTGTTGTGACAAACAGAATATAAATCTCTGCATGTGAAAATATGCAAAGAACTGCTGTATGTCCATAACGTGAACTTTTCTGCCTTTTCAGGGTTTTACAGAAGCTAATACAATTAAAGGAACCTGTACCCTGTATTTTTCTGTGATGGCTGCACTTTCTCATCTAGGAAACTGTCTTGCTACTATTAGAAAAGATGGTCTCCTTTTTACAACAGTTTTGCAATAGAAAGAAGATCCAGAAGCACCTCTCTGTCTAACCTCTGAGAGAAATAAATGTGCTTTGACTAAAATAGTGTTATACTTTCTGAAATCATTTCACAGCATCTTTTAATAGGAAATTTCTTTCTGAGCACACAATCTGCAATGACCAATTTACACCTTCAACTTCACTCCTAATATATATGGGCTTCTTTTTAGCTTGAATTCTTCTGCCACATGTATTTTAGATGCAAATCATGAAAAATTTAAAACATAATCACAAGCAAGCATCTTTCTTGACATTTTAGATGCAAACTTCAGAAACTGCAGAAGTGTTTCCAGCAAAGGAAAGAAACATTACTAGATATTTAAAGACTTTCTGTGAGAAGATCTCTGCCTTCATAAGGGAAAAGGCAAGAAAGAAGTAACAAATCTATGTTTTGAGACTGCACAGAATCAGGAGTTCTAAGCGTATCTAAAATGACAAATATTCAGATGAACAACAGTGGTTAGTGATCTCTAGATAGAACTGATTTTCTTTTATATGAAAGGAGAGCTACAAGAAATTGCTCCAAATGTAAGTACAATGTCAAGGAATGACAATGAAAATGTTCAATATTTTGCAATTTTCATAATCTGTAAGAAGCAAAAGTCATTTTTTTCTAGCATTTTTCCTCTTAGCTGTGCATAGTCACAGAACTAACATTTGAAATACAAACACACAGACATGAATTGTGGGGGAAAATTGATTCATAACAAATTTTATTAATTCAGACAGATTTTTTTGAAACAGAACAAATTTTGTGCTGCAAACCCGTTCCTTTTAGGTTTATTTTAATGTTTTACTATTCAGATATGACCACAACAGCATTAGTTGTAAAATAATGGTCTAACAACATTTCCACCACAGACTATTTCCCCTAGGACGTGGCCTAGATCTGGTGGATAAGACCTCAATTTTATAGTCTTTATCATGCCTCAGGTGAGAGGCATATGCCTGGTCTGCTCAACATCTTACTACTAACTCTTTGCAGTAAGCTAGATTTCAGTGATTTTATTGAGTCAATAGATTCACAGCTCTAGATTCCAACAAGCATGACAACTCTTTGTATAAAAGACTGCCACTTCAGGGGCCTTTTAAATCTCCCCCTATCTCGCTTTGTGGTTTGGCCAATTTAAAATGAAAACAGAAAACAAAGTGAAGACACAAAAAATCTACTTTTATTTTTCTGTCATAACAGACAACATTTTTATGGCACCTACTTTCTGTGGGAACCTTAAAGGGCTGTATAAACTCAAACCATTGCAAAAATCACTCCATCCCTATCAAATACAGAGCTATGCATAAAGACAAAGTAAGTAATTCTCTAAAAACTAATTATACTGTACTTGTTTTAAGACAAGAGAAAAGTAAGAAAGCCACATACCAATTTAAAAAAGTAGGTAGGGTGCCCACAGTACAAAGTGCTGTAATTGTAATCTGGAGGGACCCATAGGTTCATTACCCTTAGAAAACTACAATAGTGTTCCAACAAATATTTAGTACCTTGACACTTAGATCTTGTCTAGAAGACTGAATAATCTCTTGTATCTAGCCTGCCACAGTATATATTTAGGTTAGTAAGGCACATGTTTCATTCTAGCATCACATCCTGCATTTTCTATAGTAAGTGATCTCCCGTCAAAGGATTTGCCATCTTCTCCTGCGAACTCTGAAGAGAGCAAAATGCTAAGTAGAAAGGACAACAACATAAATATTCTGCTTTCAATAAAGACATAAATTTCTGCTTGGAGATTTTTGTTTAAATAAGTCCTTTGAGAAAGTCTGCTGAAAAATGAAAAGATTTAAATTCAGATATCTTACAGTAACTCTCTATACTAAAATGACATCTCTCCATTCTGGCACCAATTTATACTCTCTCCAAACCTTTTCAACCCTGGTCAGAGAAGAATTTTCTCTGAGTATGTTTCTGTGAAATGTTGGCAGCACCTCCCTGAGAGTGCAGCAGACAATAAAGAAAGCAGGGCAGATGGCAGAAGATGGAGCCTTAGAAAGGATGCTCTCTTTTCACGGTGCAAGAACCGAGAGAAGAATCTCATGGTTGCCAGGAGGTATATCAATACCTCTCTATAGGATTAAAGGTGATCACTCTGACAGGGCACAGCACAAATCCTAAGTACTGTGGGTTGCCTCTGGCTTCTGCTCTCTGCATTTTCTGACTGAAGTTTTATTCACTTCTCTGTCCCACTGCACAACTCAGAATCCTGGACTGAGCACTGCCCCAGTTACCGCTCAGCACTGTTCCTTGCACTTCTCTCAGCAGCGATCTGACAATAGTTTATCCTCAGAATATATGTCTTCATTACTGCGTCTTGACTTACTAGGAAGAGTGTTCTCATAACCTAAAAATAATTTTGTATAATGATTGGTGGAACTATGTGCCTCATATTAAATATCATCTAGAAGCATTGTTTACATAATGTTCACTATTCATCGTCTTCTGATTGTTTGGCACCTTTAGAAAACAATTTGAAAAAGCGAGAGAGAGAGCAAAAGTATATTGAATGTTGCAATCTACTTCAAATATTATAAGAAAGTAAAAAATGAAGGCAGATGTTAAGGTTATCTCAGTAACATTAACTCAGCTCTGCATACCTTTGCCGGTATTTATTCTTCAGAGAAGACATTCCTACCAGTTTGAAAAGGGCTGCAGAATGCAATCATGGCTTTTGCCTCCTACAAGTGCATAACAGCTTAACAGACAGGCTTACTTGCAAATTCCTGGCCCTGCTGCTGACCTGATACACAACATAGGGCACATAATTCCTGCTCTGTGTCTAGTTTTCTTTCTTAAGGTTTTTGTTTCGCTTTGTTTTTCTGAAATATATATTCATATAGCATATAAGACAATGGAGACCAAAATTCAGTGGAGTCTTCTAAGCATTGACTAGTAATTACACAAGAATATTGCATGCAGTACAGTTTCTTGTACTTCAGAGAACAAAAAGCTTTGTAGGTAGGAAACAAACAGCAAACTCCCTGTATCTTCACTCTAATAGGGCATTGACACTGTTTCACATGGGATTCTCATTGGCAAACCAGAAAAAGACTACAGGATCAAAACACAAAGAAAAAATGAATTAATTGTGGTTACATATCTCAAAGAAGGCCGTTCAGATGGAAAACAGTACAAATTCCAGAAACACAGAAATCAGAATCATAATAATTCATTCTCTATTGTGAGTATTGTAGACAGAACAGGAAGAATTAAGTTTAAATTAGGGTAAGAACAAGTAACATATTAGAAAACCCTTCCATACAGAAGATATTTAAAAGCTGATTGAGAAGCCTGTAAATATAATAATTATGAGGTGAACATTTCCTAGCATATACGTGTAGTGCTCTCTCCTGGATCGTGGAAAGGCCTAGATAATTTCTTTAATTCTCTTGCAGCCTTATTTTACATGATTCTGTAACTTATTTGTTATTTTCTGTTATTAAATTCTGTTATTTTGTGATTTTAAATAAGAATGTCTCAGAAAAGCCATATTCATTAGTTTCCAACTATCTGATGTATTTCAAATTCACATATTCTGGAAACACATATGCATTCTAGGACATGGATCAGATGAGCAGATAATGGAGTTAAATGTGAGGTTTAATTATTATCACTCTATTAACTTCAAAAGAATAGGAAATTGACTGCCCAGGTAGTAGATAGAATAAAACCTCTGCAAGTAAATAAAAAAATATGGTTGTTTTTTTTTTTTTTTCTCTTTTTGAGCTGTACACTTCTAGAGCTATATAAACTTTCAGGGTATTCCTCTTCCAAATGCTTTCCCAGCATGCTCCAATGACATTTTTAAACAGTGATAAATATAGAGATTTAATAAGTGTTAACAATTCAAGAATGTTGTATAGTACTTTTCCACATCCATTTTGAAGTTGCAAAGACCAACTGCTGCTGTTTTGCAGAAAAAGTTTTAAGTAAAAAAAAGTATTTTTGAAGTTGCAGACATCAAAATAATCCCTCCTTTTTAAAAACACAAAACCAAAAAACAGTGTAAAACATTTAAATATAAAGCATTTGAAATAAATCAAGCCTGTTTGGTTTCATGCGAAAAGAAAGATCTGAAATAGCCAGGTTTTTTGCCCGTAAAAGGTCTATGTGAATCAGGGCTTAGTATGATATTCTAACTTAATTCCTGTAAACACTATGATGGACCTATCAATGGTAATCTAATTCACCTAAATTAGACATCTGTTCTTCACTGCTGACTGTGCATGTAACCAACAGAAACTGCTAGGTGCTCTTATTAATTTAGGAACAAACCTGCCTAATCCTTGCTTGAGACTGGTGCCTACTAGAGAATGGTCTGCTTTCAAAAGACCTGGAAGTTTTGTGTGGCTGATTATTATGGGGATTAAAAACTAAGTATCAAGTTACAGAAGCCTAAATTCTGAATTATGAGTTTGCTCCAAGGAAGGAGAGCATAAGCTTTGACAAAAGAAAGAAAGAAAAAAGTTAAAGGCAAATGTTTGGACTAAGTCTTTATTTCATAATATACTCTGTGCAAGGACAGAGACTTGGATGCAATACAGAATCTTTGCAGCTGATGTGTTTTGAAAGGTTTTTTTTCTATGGGAATAGTTCTGTGCATCAAAAAATAGAGTGTGTATCTAATTTCTGAAAGATTCATTAATTACATTTGTAAAATCTGTGAGGATGCAGAAAATGATTTTTTTTTTTTTTCTAGGTTTATATACAGGAAACTGAAGAAGCAAAATTAAGCTATGTTTTCCAAAGGAATAGGATTAAGACTAAAAAGTTCTTGGTTTTGGTATTTGTAATAAGATTATTCTCTCTTTACTGGCAAATTTAACTCCATTTGAAGAAAAAACCTACTGACACAATTATAACTAGTAATTTTAGCAGTGTTATTATATGATTGCTAACATAAACTAATTTATTCCAATCTTTATTGGAAGACAGCATCTATGAAGCATATGGAAGTGAAAACTGCTGCAGTCACATCTGAAAAATAGCATTTTGGTCTGCTTCATAGGGCTCCTCCATTTTACAGTTATTGTTTACTGTTACTGTCTTTCAACATATCTGCTTTCCAAGACTTAGAACACAGGGAGTGTAAACATATGCAGTTAGTTAGAAAAAGATTTAATGAAATTATGAAAAACATTCTGCCATACTTTACTGTGCAAATTACAGAATTTTTAATTATTTTTTCCAAAATCAGTAGGGTTGTTGGCAATTTCAACACCACTGCTTTGTTGTTAAGTGGCAATGAAACCACTTTACACACCATCTGAATCACAGACCATTTGTTCATGAGTGCTCAGTTAAGTCTCCTACTGGTCAATCACATTGTAAAGATCAGGCATAAAGCTGCAGAGTGAAAAAGACTTCCTACCTATTCCTTTTACAATGATGTAAGTGTATGATTACGTTAAATCTCCAGTACAAAAGTAGTAAAAATACTAATGATGCCAAAGGATTGCAACAATATCTTCAGGTAAAGAAAGGCCTGTGGCTGTACTGCTTTGGAAAAACTAATTCTCTGAGCACATTTATATGGTGCAAGGAGAATGTGTTTTAAGATCATTATATATCTTAATCTTTGTCTGTGCTTTTGAATGTCACTTTGCATTGCCAGCTCATTCAGATTCTTTACTCTTCTGAACATATATTTATCAGATACTGATTTTCTATTATTTTATTCAGTTAGAAATTTTTCAGAGACATTGGAGAGCATATTACACACGCTAACATTTAGACACTTAAGTTAGGAGGTTAGTCTCCTTAAGCTTCCTGGATCAGCAAAAGAGCTAGTTTTCTTTAGAGAGTGATTTTTATCATAATATGCATGCTACAGAGGATCTTAATGTACATGCTTCAAATCACCCTTTGGAGGGACCACTCACTTGCTCTCCTGATTCTACAGAGTGCCTATGCAGCCTGGCTGTCCTGAACATCTCAGTGTGATTGTCATCCTCACCTGTTTATCTAGCCATTTCCCTGTATAGCTACTACTGTTAACTCTATTCCTGTCTTAGAAATCTTTGTTTTCCTGGCATTGCTAGTTCATCTGTATGCTAGAGAAAGAAGGCTTAAACAAGCTCATCTAAACCTAGACCAATCTAACAGTCTGCTGATACTAAACAGGCTGGTCCACCTTTGCCAACTCCTGGCTATGCAATTCTTCATTGTGTTGGACCCAATAACAGTCACACTTCAGACTTTTGCTAGATTAGCTTCCCGTTGGCTTGGCAAACAGAATGGTTCACTGAGAGAGTAAGCATGATTTATGCATGGAAAGGTGCAGGAATATATTACTCAAAGTTGGGGAAGCAGAACTACAGCCTTAGGGGCAATAATGTGTTAAGTCATTTCAGCCTAGTTTATTTGCCTTCCCTGCTGAATACAAGTGATCAGTGTGCTTAACAATTTTTTTATGTTAAATTATTTTATCAGTTATAACAACAAAGATGTAAAAAAGGAAAGCCGACATTTAAACTCAAAATGGAAAATATGCTTTCTAAAATCTTGGATTTTTGACCTCATATCCTGTTAGTACATGCAAGAAATATTTTTCAGAAAGTTGTTGTGTAGAATGAGGTCTTTGTACTGGCCCGACATCTCCGCATTCCTACTTACTCTAAGACACTTTCCCCTAGAGGTTCCTTCCTCAACCTCCCTTCATCCCCAACAGTCTATGGCATGTTCAGTTCCTGGGCCTGGCTCTGTAGCCTGTACATGGCTTGTTGACTGGCCAAACAGAAAGGTAAAATTTAGCTCACATTAAATAAGGGACAATAATTGGGGGTGGGGGAGGGGAGGAGGGGGTAGTGGTCCCTCCAGCACCACTCACCAATTTTCACAACACATAAAAATTCAGTATCTTTTTATATCCCTAACACTTCACTGGGTCTGGCTGAGCTAGAGGTAACCCTCTTCATAGAAGCCTGCATGGTGCTGTGTTTTGGATTTGTGACCAAAGCTGGACCAAAACCTTTCTGAATGTATTTGAAAATGTTCTGTAGGTTCAAAGTTACTGATGTGGAGACAAACAGAAAAAGTCTTGTTCCTAAGCAACAAGCCTACGATAAACATCTCCACAGCTAATATGAACAGATTTATACTAATTTCATTCCTCTAAACACATGCAAAGAAATAAAATAAAGCTTTAATTGTATATCTGCAGTTTTAGAGAGACGGAGAGCTATAGTAATAAATAAAAATTCTACACCTCTGCCAGTTCCTTTCCTAAAGTACCAATGATTTTATCTGGCATTTTCAGATACAAAGTACAAGATTATATTTTAATGTGTTATGTTTGCACTTTTATAGTATCTGAAACTGCATTTGTGAACCATCTTGAGCTAACATTATTTACTATTTCTGTAAGAGTCTTTCTTCAGAAAAAAAAATAAAACTGATAATGCACTTTTTCTTTATAACAAAGTTCCAAAATAACATCACTGCAGTTTTAGAAGTTAAAGCATTTTTCCTATAAGTAATCAAAATTCTGGCTAAGTTCTTGAAGTCAACAGTTTCTCAAATATGGTTTTCCTTTTTTAAATACTGTTTTGACATTTGCATTAGAAGTTATACAGTTTCACACTAGGTTGACTGGTATTATAAGGCAATTGGTAACTACCTGTAATATGATAAAACATCCTCATTTTGTTTGCAAATAGCCATCTTTATCTTAACATATTTTTAATGGAATTGACAAATTCCTGAAACGATTCACAGAAGACCAAAAAGTCCAGGTGTGCCAAGGTATGCAAGCAAGTTAATATTATTCAAGCACACCACTAAGAGAGAACAAGCCAGCCAGGAAGTTTTCATCAGACGTATTCCTTTGTAGCAATAACATGATCAACACTAGCAGCTGTGTTTATATATCAATTACAAATTACTCTCAGTATTAAAAAGACCTTTTTTTCCATATAAATGGAGAAAAAGTATGCATATAGTATGCACAACGGAGGTGCAAATTACATTTTACTGCTTCAACTACACGTGGTCTGGCATCTGTAGACAAGCAAGTCACTCTGCACTCTTTTTTCTGCTTGAATCTGCTAATTAATATCATAAGGTAATTCTAGACTGGGATGTCAGGAATTCAGCTGAAATCATGATTGTACTTACAAGCAATAATCATAAAGCAATGAAAAACACTAGTGTTACCTTCATGTATGTAATCATAGAATCATAGAATGGTTTGAGTTGGAAGGGACCTTAAAGATCATCTAGTTCCAACTCCCTTGCCATGGGCAGGGACACCTCCCACTAGATCAGGTTGCTCAAAGCCCCATCCAACCTTGTCTTGAACACTTCCAGGGATGCGGCATGTAAACCTCCCTGGGCAACCTGTTCCAGTGACTCACCATCCTCATACCGAAAAACATCTTCCTAATTTCTAATCTAAACCTACCCTCTTCAGTTTAAAGCCATTACCCCTCATCCTATCACTACAAGTCCTTGTAAAAAGTCCCTCCCCAGCTTTTCTTGGAGGGCCTCTTCAGATACTGGAAGGCTGCAATGCAGTCTCCCCATAATATTTTGAACCTTCAATTCTGAGCAATCCAAAGAAACCCTGCACTTGAATCTTCCATTCCAATATTACTTTTTATGCAGATAACAACTGATGCAATAAAAGTATACATTTAGTTTTTGACCTTGTTCAGGTATAAAATCTAAATAACTTTATGATTTTTTGAATAAAAAACAGCAAACATTTTCCTGTAACAAAAAGGTACCATAACTTTTCAGCATCCTGTTTAATTCTTAATGCTGAAGTCTCACTTATTTGTGAAGCAAAGCATCAGAGAATCGAAGTCTTCAAATTCAAGATCTGTAAATGCTGTACTGTGCTGTTTTAGCTAAAATAAGCACATCTTTTAACACATATTCCTTCATTCATCACTCTTCTTTAATCTCAACACTAAAGAATGTATGGTTTGTTTTGGAAAAAGAAAAACCCAAAGAAATACATTAAATTCTTGACCAATTCCCAATGCACAAGCTTTATAGAGTTATTCTGAGTGCACAAGCCTTAAGAACAGAACTTTAAACATTTCCACAATATTCACTTTTATGTTTCTGCTCTTATTATGAATAAAACAAGATAACATCTTCCAGAATTGCTTCATTATAAATACTTTATATAAAGACCTAAATGTAAATGAAAATATATTTAACTAGAAATAATTAAATCATTGCTTCCTCTGTCACACTAGTTAATAGCATGAAAGGCTCGAAAATATGAAACCAGCTCCACAGAACTTGCATTTTGAAAGGTGTATTTCATAATACATGTTATAAAAGTTATTCAGCTATGGCTGAAGGCATGTGCTGTCTCTCAGGACTGCTGGAGTACAACGCCATGGCTTAGTGTGTTGCAATGATTTGTGTGGTCTCCTCTGGATCCCTTTCTCATTCTCTATCACCTCTGAGGATCAGCCTTTAAAGTATGCTGTTCTCAAGTCTTCCATTCTCTGCTTGTGCTGCACATATTTTGTTTCTCTTTTGTTCTCTCTTATTCTCAGCCCATCCTGCCCTATATTCCAGAAAGAACTTTGCTGAGTGCAATGTTCTCTACTCTTCCACAGGCTTTAAGTGGAATATACACATATTCTACTTAAACATACATACATATATGTGTACATATACATAGATACATAATATACAATATATATACATTAAAAATATATCAGATACCAAATCACCTGTAGAATGAGACAGGAGAATATTTGCTAGACAAGGCAATGAATTTTAAATACAATCTAAAAGTGCTGACATTTACATAACTTGCTTCAGTTTCTTTGACTTGCTAAGCTTCCCATAGTCTCCATTTACCTCCTTAGCCATTACAAAAATGATCTTAATAAGGTACACTGGAACAGAGAAAAAAATACCTGCAAACAGCTACTAGAAATATTAGGGTAACAGTGCCAAAAAATATGTAACATGTACTATGTAGTGTCTATCTCATTAGCAAATCCAATAGCTTTCCTCCCAATAAACTACCAAATAATCATTTATTACTAAAAATAAAAAACATATTTTAATGTGCTATTATCCCATATTTTCACCTTTTCTTTCCTCCTAATGTCCTTCCTCTGATCACAGCTTTTGTTCCATTATTTATCTTAATAGCCAGCTGTTGAAAAGCTGACACACAACTAGGGCTGCTCTAATAGACTTCAAGACTTCAAAGTGCTACTTGGGAATGGATCCAGACTCAATCCGCCTACTCCTATTGGAAAAATACTTAGGTAGCAATTTGATGTAAAAATACTTCACTGTCTTTCCACTGGTGATGGAAACCCACTTTCACACATAGTATAACGAGTTTACACCTCAACTTACATGAGTGGCTTTTTAAGAGATTATATAAATGTGTATTAATTAAGCATTATGACTGTGCATTTTAGTGAAAAAAAAAAAACAAAACAAAAGAAAAACACACCTCAAAACTTGAAAACCATAAGGGATTAAAACTTAAGAGATTTCCATAAATTCAACACCCAAACTAAAAATATATCACAGATCATCAGGAATACAGAACGATGACCACAAAATATAGGACTTCCTCAACTATTTGTGCATGTGAATATCTGTTTTGTAAATAGGCTCACAGTTACTGTGAACCTGAATTAGTGAAAATAAATAATTTTACATAGTCCTAGACTGCTAATATTCTCAAAAATGGGACAAATATCTATATTAGCGCATTACATGCAAGTGTCATTATTTAAAAATAAAACCACAAACAAAAATCCCCGAAACACTTAACATGCACAACAGTACATTTTAAATGTATTTATTGTATTAGAGGAAAGACTCAAGAATTTTGACAATTTATTGCAAGGATATAAAACTGAAAATTTTCTGTTTTCCCACTGATTAATATTCTGTAAAAGTTATAATTTACTGTCCACAGAGTAGAGCTATACTTTATGGATGCGTAACAAAAAGCTATCTGCATATAATTCACCAATATACAGCAGTAATTGGATATGCGGCCAGATGCCAATGCCTTGAGTTATTTGATACCTTTACCTGATGTGAAAATGGGGCAGGTAATGAATGAAAGCATAGAATACAGAGTAAATAAATATATAATAAGACTTAGCTTGGTGCTTTACATTCTTAGGCAGTGGAGATAATCCTGTGAAATTTCTTTCCAGAGTAGGGTGATATAATAGTCCTTGTTTACCCTTAATGGTTGTAGGCACTTAGCTGGAATGTCAAAGTCATCCTAGCCAGTTTTTTAATCAGAAGAGGGGAAAAAGGCACCTTCACAACATGACTTGGGTGTTAGGATTGAGTGATTCTTTGCACTTTTTCATCAACTGTGAAAACAATCTACAGTAACTATGTTCCCGGCTTAGCCATTTCAGCTTTGTGCCTGTGGGATGAACAGTCATATCTATGCCGAACACATAAATAAATGTTAATGTTTTTAGCTTCTGCAGGCCTGCCATAGCACAGGCATCTTCTTGATCTTCAAAAGAATAAAATGAAAGTAAGTTAAAACATTCCTCAGGGAAAGCACAGGGGTTGTAGAAGTGTCAATAAAAAACTAATTCAGTCTACAGAATTTTTATTACAAGCTACCCATCACAAAATGTCCTGGAAACAAAGAAAAAAAGCAGCTTCCCTGCATATAAATAGCAAAGTATGGAATCCCATTTATACTCACAGATACATACAAGGTTACTCAAAGTGAAGATACACAGGGGTCTATTAACCTGTATCAGCATGTCGTGCTCCCAATTCAGTAGATGTCTCCTGTGAGCTCAGCATCATTGAATGCATCTCAAAGGCACAACAGGGGTCTGTGTGCAGACAACTGACCAATCTTTTTTCAAAACAGTCTGAGAAACAGAAGCACTGTTTGTTGACGGTAGCATCAGGCATCTCAGCTATTGAGCTCTGCTTACTCAGTGAAACTATTTCCAAAATAAGAGCTACCTCACTCCTTTGTGGTCTGACAACTGTCTGGAGATCCTGCACTACCAACAAACTCCTTTTTCTTTTTTTTGTCCTTTTTTTCAGAAAAAAATGCCCAAAATTCCTTTGCTTTTTCTCCATGATACTAAATTAGGCCACTGATTGTATGTTTATGGGTCTTCTGCACACTGAAGTTTGATTTTCATGGTTCTGTTACAACCTTAAATCTCACCATTACTTGTGACAAAAACCTGAATTGTTTTTTTTTTATCCAGACAAAATTTCAGAATAGTGAGGTGTAATGATTTTCGGCTTCTCATAGCAGCATACTTCATCTTCCATAATAAAATAGCTACAGAGTTTCTAAACTCCTTTGATTTTTTATGCTGTAGAAGCTAATTAGTATTATAACCAATTCCATAGAAAACAAGCATCAAATGATAAGTTTCAATCATTATTGTCCTCATCTAATTCACAAATTCTGGTAGATCAGACTATTTTCTTAATATTAGTGTTATTTATTTTAAAAATGATGCTATTCTTTATGTTGCATAAAGCTGTTACAGTATCACTAAAAGGTAAATATTGAAATACTGTATCTCACAAAATTATAAAATCTTCTTATTTGTGAATCTTCTTATATGTGAACATAACTGCAGTTCACAGATTGAAAAAAATGCAGATGAATGACCAAGGAGAAAAAAAAAAGGGGGGGGGGGATAGAAGAAAATGTGAAGTACTGATTTACAACCTGTTAAGAAATGATAATGAANNGAAATGATAATGAATGCTGGCACAATCCATGAACAAGACATTCTAGACTCATTGTGAAGAGTTATTTCAGGGTACGCTGCCAACAAAAACAAGTAATGTGGGCCTCAGCAATCTGTAGACTTCTTCCAATAAAGACATATAATCAGTCAATGGTATTGTACTTCTAAGGGGTTTGTTCCTCTTCTAAATAAATTCTATTAATAAAGTAATTCTTTGGTTTTCTGTTAAATCAAGACAGGAAAATATATAGTATCAAAAATATTTTCCCTGAAAGATAGAAGAATAGACAGGGAAAGGCAATTTCTCAGAAAAGATGGATGGCATACGGAATTGCTGGGTTTAGACAACAGAGCAGCTTTATCAAAAGTGCTTTTGTCTCTTGTAACGTGTATGCTGCAGTTAACAAGCCATAATTCAGAAAAGCAAAACCCTAAATTGCTAGTTGGGACCAAACAGTAGATTTCCTTGTTACATTACCATCTGATATGAAACTGAACGCTCTACCATGGCTCGCAAAATAACAATTTCCCCCAAATTACAACGTTTTAACTACCAGCTACATCCTGAGAACTCTATTTTACCTGAAGCATAATACACAGTTTGTGTTCATGCAAGATACAATGAAATACATTCAATTCTACTTCATAGTTTCATTACTCCACTCTATGTTAACATGAGTTAAAATCCAAAGATGAGGAGAAGAGACTGAAACTTCTAACACGTATGATCTTTCTGTTTTCTTTAAAGACTGTGGAAGAACTGTTATATTTTAGCTCAATTTCCATTGTGACACAATGTGATAAATACTGAATTAAAGAGGAAATCCCTCAGGAAGGGTTTACCTTTCTTGAGTATCTGGTCTACCACTTTGATTTCTTGTAGCTTTGGCTGGGATTCACACCAACTGCTATGTAATCATCAAACTTGCCAAAAATATACCTGAAAAATGCTGAAAAGGATATCTCCACAGCCTATAACTATATCTGAGCCTGTAATTACTGCTAAAGAGATGTCTGAAGAAAAAAACTTTTCTTTGATTATATACTATTCTGGATAGAAAGATCATAGAGTTCTATATTTCTTCTGGCTGCTGAGAAATACAGCACTGCTCTCCCAGCTTTAATTAATGTTTCTGTGCTGAATACATACATTATAGCTTATTGTTCTAAAGTCTGTGAAAATGGACAGAAACTCAGTGAATCAGTATCCTTACTTTAAAAGAATATTTAGCTACATACTGCAGGAGCTCAGGTCAATCACGCCATGATCAATGTGATCAAGTGAAAGCCATTTATTTAGTAAAACATCACTCTTTTATAATCTCTTTGGCATAGCACGCAGTACAAGCTATTCCACTATTGGTTACATTGTGCTCATCATTCACCTAGCAACAATTTCTAATTGGTAGCACATATTCTTCAAGCTCTCGTTATTGTAGGATAGCTTAGTCCATTCTCCCTACACATGCTGATTGGTTAGTGCTCCTGCACTGACCTCTTGCCAGGTTGCTGTTCTGTGGAGTTTGCTCATTAGGCCTTTTATCTCCTTCACTCCCTGGGACTCTTCAGCCTCAGGGCTTCCCGGGCTCTTTCAGGGAAACATCATTATCTTGCTCAAGGCTGAGGTCCATCTCTGAGTCCTCAGGCCAGCTGTGGACTCCCACAACATACAAATTTGGAAAGGCAGCAAATGAATTATTTCATAGCACTTTGCAAAAAGATCATTTACATATTGCATTGGACTTCCTTCTTGAACAACACCTAACACAATTTGAAGTCGCAACTGTTGCTAATTAGGCTGAGTAAGCAACAGCAAAGCAAAAATAGGATCTTAAAGGTAGAAGAAGCACTGCTCAAATGGTTCAATGGCTAGATGAAACCTTTAAACACTGATTATTGAAAATGGCAAGACTGCAAGTAAGAAACAAAACCTCTGAGAATTCTTTATAAACAAAAAAATTAATAATGCTACTTCTGTGAATGTATGCAACACATTACAAATTATATTATATGTTATCCAAAGGAAATGTATACTGTACATTTCAGGAATACTGGACATTTTTCTAAGATTTGTCATTATACACTAGCTAAGTAACAAATAACTATGGCAGTTATTACTTACTGCTTTAAATTGGGATGGAAATTGGGATGGTTCCAGTAAGTCATGGAGAAAATTATATGCAGTGTTAATATTCCTAGCCTATCAGGAGAACAAGCTGATACTGTTAAGCATGAGCTAAACTGTTGTTTATTTATTTGCAGTGCTTTAGAGTAGTGATTTTCAAACTAGAAGTTATAAAGCACAGAGTTCTATAACTATTGATTACTTTGAAGATTCCATAAGACATCATAGGGAAAATCACACTGAGTAAATGAAGCTTATATATGCTAAAAAGCATATAAAATAAACACAAAACTTCTAAAAGCAACCTTAATTCCAATATTTTCAATTCAATATTTTTTGCAAATAAAAAGATGAGAAAGTTACATTCAGAAGTGCAGCCTTTCCTGAACTTAAGTTGTTTATAAAAAGACACTGAATTTTTACAAAAGTTCCACTATTAAAAGGAACTTTAGGTTTCATGGATAAATGTTTGACATGTTTATTTTGAATAGTAAATATTTTATGCCTCAAATCTAAATAGTCTCAAATTGAGCAGCTACATATTTTGATCCCGTGTTAAAATCACTATGATAGCCAGTATGGCCTAAATAGTGTCTGAGACCAGCCCTTGGAAAACTGCTACATTTCTGTCAATAACAGTCTGAGAACTGAAGTAAGAACTGTCTCACTGTTCAGAAGTTCTTGCTTGTGAATGAACTAAAGATAAAATGGAAATTTATGTTCTGGCAGAACACTCCGAATGTCATCCAGTCCAATTCCTTACTAAAAGTATGTCTATTTAGATCAGGTTGCCCAGGGCTGTGTCCAGTACAGTCTTGAAGATCTCCATCATCTTACATGATTCAGCATGGGAAAGAAAGTGATTGATATTTGTGAGTTAACTTGATCACAAAATACCTGTCACTATGTTATTGTTCTGATAGATTACGTCATTAAATGGCCACAAATAGGATTTAAATCATAAGTCACATCTGCTGCTGTTCTATCCTTCCTGTCTACCATTTTTTGTCAGAACAAAATCACAAAAAAAAGTATCTAATTATAGATCATAATTTACTTCCTTCAAATATGAAACTTTTCTGAGATAAAAGAATCTAGCACAAGAGATCATCAGAGTACTACCCTAAAGTCAATAAATTAATTGCTTCAATAGGATAATTCTCTTTGAAAGACAATTCATGCCCTTCTAATCTGGAGGGAGAATATTAGATAAACTCACTGTGAACTTCTTACAAATTTATGGAGCCGTGAGGCTGTACAATAAAGAGCATTTCCATAAGCAGCTTGCTCATGATTCTTCACTTTTTCTTCTTTAGTTCAAAACTAATAACAAAAGTTAAGTTTATTGAATCAAAAAAAACCCCAAACTTAAGCAAATTCATATGACCCCCTATTGGGCATACAATATTACCATGTACTTAGAGAAACAAGCTCTAGTATGAAAAGTGTCACAGTGGGGAGTGATGTTTTCTGCCAAGTGCTGATTTCTTAATGTTGATGCAAGACAGAAGAGCACAATGCTTATATGAAATCATCTCTGCATCAGCCTTCATTTTTCTTGTCTTGTGAAAACATAGGAATGCTTTGCCTCTAGTTTCCTTACACATATGGAAAGTACTTGGATCACCATTCAGACCTGGCTGCATAGCAATCCTCTACAACTAATGCACTGGACTTGAAAAGGCTCAGAGGAAAGACGACAGGCATAACTGCTAGCACCACAACTTTTAGAGCTATTGGAATGTTTCTGACAACTCATCACTGCTTCCTGAAAGAAAGAAATTCAGGGTACAATCTAATCTCTCACACAGTATTAGTCCTATCTATTTTCCAGCAACCTCTCCAATCTCTTTAGGCAGAATTAGCTCATTTAAGTTTCAGTGTTACGGAGATTAATGGCAGCTTTATTTTCTGTTCAAAGTGAACTTCAAAAATCCAGTGACACAACCCATATTTTTCTGTCAAAGCTTTAAAAATAAATAAGATTTAATGTCTCTTTCAGATGTGTTAAAGAATAAATATAATAATTCAGAGTTTTCTCTGAGGTCAAGTGCTAATCACAGCAAGCAGAAATGCAAGATCGGAAGACACAGTTTTGTATGCTCTGAAATACACAAGAAACTCCTCATGAAACAACAATGACTTTTTTATTTGAGAAATTCACCAGCAGGTCATCTTTTGTCACTGTGCTGGTTTTGGTTGGGATAGAATTAATGTTCTTCACAGTAGCTGGTATGGGGCTATATTTTGGATCTGTTCTGAAAACAGTGTTGATAACACAGAGATGGCTCAGTTATTCCTGAGCAGTGCTTACACAGGGTCAAGGCCTTTCCTGCTTCTCACCCTAACCCACCAGCGAGTAGTCTGGGGGTGCACAAGGAGTTGGGAGGGGACACAGCCGATACAGCTGACCCCAACTGACCAAAGGGATAGTCCACAACATATAATGTCATGCTTAGCATATAAAGCTGGGGGAAAATAAGGAAGTGGGGGATATTTGGAGTGATGGCATTTTGTCTTCCCAAGTAACCATTATGTGTGATGGAGCCCTGCCCTCTTGAAGATGACTGAACACCTGCCTGCTGATGGGAAGCCGTGAATGAATTCTTTGTTTTATTTTGTCTGTGCCTCTGGCTTTTACTTTACCTATTAAATTGTCTTTATCTCAACCCACAAGTTTTCTTACTTTACCCTTTCAATTCTTTCCTCCATCACACCAGTGAATGTGCAGCTGTGTGGGGCTTAGCTACTGGCTGGGGTTAAACTACAACAGTAATTCACATTTGAATGACATTTAAACAAAAAGTGTCCAGGTTTGAGTTAGAA
>VZZY01008933.1:0-35074 GCA_013400335.1 Eurystomus gularis | reverse complement strand
CCAGCCTTGGGGCAGGTCTCGGGCTGATGACATTGGATAAGAACCGGACGACTTGCACGGAGATGACATCTTGGAAAATGTCCAAAGAGCTGCTGTACTTCAACTGATCTATGATGGTGAGCTAGTGATAGGCCATAACAGCCCTATGTCTCGTAGAGTGACTGCTAATAGATTAAATGTCTTAATTAGAGGACTCCCTTCGGCACTTAAGGGAGATATCATTCAACTCCAAAAGGAGATTGAAGACGGACGTACACGGATTACATGGGGGGATTTGTCCAGGAGAATAAGGAAATTTGCTAAAACTTATGGAGAGACTCTTAAGGTGGACAAGCCCTCTGCTGTTAAACAGGTTACTTGGCAGACATTTAGCAAACAGAGCATGCTGGCCTGGACGTCCTAAGGATGGGCAAAATCCTCAAAAGCCGAGAAGGTCCCCTCCCCTGTCTCACCCATAGATGGAGTGAGACCACTAACAAACACCCAGGCTGCATACAGGTACCAGTTTGCCCACTCCAGCAGTGACACAATCATATCGTAAGCTGTCAGTATTCACATATGAACACCATTGATTGATAATGCTTGGAAAAACTTACATAGTGTGCATTTTGTTCTAGGCTTCAAATGTGACGCAGCAGGATAATTCTGTTGATCTCTGAGGCTTTTTTGTGGTCCGCTATAATCCCCAGATCCTTATTCTGTTGGTGTTTAGTCAGTCTCCTCTATTTTGTACTTGTGCTTTTGATTTCTCAACAAAGCACTCTGCATTTGTCTGTTGAATTTCACTGTTCTGGTTTCAAACTGTATCTCCAGTTTGTCAGAACTGCATTGATGTCTCCTGACTTACAGTACATTTTTAGCCTTTCCCAAGATTACATCCTCAAACCATTTTTTTCAGCTTCTATTCCCCCATCCAAGTCATCAGTGTAGTAAGCTGTAACAAATCCACAGCAGGATCCTATCTGGAAAATTGTCTTGGCCTGATAGCACACTGCTGGTAATGGAGATACGTGCTTTAATGATGATTTTGCCGGATTCTTATTTCCCTAGTTTATTTGTGAGAGCATCATGCCAAACTGTGTATGAATGCAAGTCCAGTTCTGTCATGTTAGCACCATATCCTCAGCAGCTTGTTGCTGCCAGTTTTGGCCAGTGCTTTGCCTCGTCTGAGTATTTTGCCAGCCTTTTCAGTTACACAACACATGCCCATATGTGCAAGTATCCTCCAAAAACCAGGAAACACTTTTCCACTTAATGAATATTTTCCCTGTTTTGTAACTAATGGAACAAGATTGTGCATTTCCTGAAACACGTTTAATCTTGTCTAAGAAAAAACTGTGCTTCTGTCCAGTGTGCTCTGGACAGCAGGCATCATTTGCCTTTATTCAGAAGTGTAATGATAGATCAGTATCTAAAATTTTGTAGATGAACTGTATGTGTGTGTGTGAGAGACTTCATTATGTGCTCACGACATGAAAATTAGCTGTAACATTGTACGTCTACGCAAAACTGAGTTTTTAAGGATAGTGTAGACAAAGCTCTGGCTGATTTTACCCTAGTCCCTGACAGGCTTTTATATTACCTCTAAGGGAAGGATTCATAGCAGCAGTGGGAGCTGGCTGTAATTTTAGAACAAGTAAATGACTTGTGGACGTACTATAGAACAGGATTTAATTTGAGGCAGGCTCTGGGCTGAGACCATTCCAGATCACGCCTGATTCTAGCACATGCCAGCTGGATGGAAGCTACTGGGTGTATTGCTTGTCTGCGCTGCAGAGTGTGCTACCTTTTGGAGTGTGGACAGCTCTTCATCTCTGATTTGACTTCACAGTTGCAGTAGTTACGAGACTACTCTGCTAGTGACATTGATGCATAACTTTAAGTAGTGTAAATTAGTTTCTAATGGACCACTTGGTGGATAAGGAATTGGCTGGATGGTCATACTCGGAGTTGGGATCAACAGCTTGATGTCCAAGTGGAGACCAGTGGCAAGTGGTGTTCCTCAGGGGTTGGTATTGGGACCGACACAGTTTAACATCTTTGTTGGTGACATGGACAGTGAGATTGAGTGCACTCTCAGCAAGTTTGCCAATGACACCAAGCTGTGTGGTGCAGTGCACATGCTGGAGGGATGGGATGCCATCCAGAGGAATCTTGACAGGCTTGGGCCCATGGATCCTCATGGCCAGGTTCAGTAAGGCCAAGTGCAAGGTCCTGCACATGTATCAGGGCAATTCCTACCACAAATACAGGCTGGGCAATGAGTGGATTGAGAGCAGCCCTTCAGAGAAAGACTTTAGGGTGTTGGTGGATTAAAAACTGAGTATAAGCCAGCAATGTGCGCTCGTAGCCCAGAAAGCCAATTGCATCCTGGGCTGCCTCAAAAGAAGTGTGACCAACAGGTTGAAGGAGGTTATTCTCCTCCTCTACTCCACTCTTGTGAGACCTGGAGTACTGTGTGCAGCTCTGAGTCCCCCAAAATGAGAAGGATGTGGACCACTGGGAGTCCAGAGGAGGGCCACAAAGATGATCAGAGGGCTGAAGCATTGCTCCTATGAAGACTGGCTGAGAGAGTTGGGATTATTCAGTCTGGAGAAGAGAAGGCTCTGGGGAGACCTTATAGCAGTCTTCCTGTACTTAAAGGGAGCCTACAAGAAAGCTGGAGAGTGACTGTCTAAAAAGGCATGTAGTGATAGGACAAGGGCTAATGGCTTTAAACTGGAAGAGAGTATATTTAGATGAGATATAAGGAAGAAGTTCTTCACTTTGAGGGTGATGAGCCACTGGAGCAGGTTGCCTAGAGAGGTTGTGGATGCCCACTCCCTGCAAGTTTTTAACACCAGGTTGGATGGGGCTTTGAGCAACCTGGTCTAATGGGAGGTGTCCCTGCCCATGGCAGGGGGCTTGGAACTAGATGACCTATAAGGTCCCTTCCAACCCAAACCATACTATGATTCTATGAAGTTAAAAATGTCTGAGCCCAGCTTTTTCTTCACAGCTGGAGTTTGCAGTTGGAATCCTTTGCTGTTGTGTTTGGAATAAATTTGTTCAGTGACGGATGGACTACTTTGCTGACTTCTGAGTTTCATGTATTAACAATCTGCAGAAACCTGATTGAGATAAGATGGGATAAAAACAACAATAAAATGCCAGAAATTAAATACTTCAGTCACTGAAAATGAAACTTTGGCAAACAGCCTTTCAGAATTCATTCACATTAATTGTGTCTAATACTTGACTTTGTCTTGTAGCATAGAAAACAGTATTTTCTGAAATGGCAGAACAAATGGCTTTGGATGGTTATAATTTCTGATTATAGGTTAAAAGAAGAAGGGATGTACTGGCACAGTATAACATGCAGTGCTGGAANGCTGGGGTGGGAAAAAATCCCCCCCCCCCCCCCCACCTCATTTACTCAGCACAAAACTGTCCTGCAGAGTGGGCTAATCAATGTCCTGGCACTTCAGCTTTTAAGTAAGTGTGTTGGTTTAGTAAGAGCTGCGGGGTAGCTGAGCCGTGCAGCGGCTGCCGCTGCCCGCCCCCTCCCCTCTGCCGCGGGCCGAGGACAGGGAAGAAAAACAAAAAGGTTTAAGTGCCTTTTTGAGTTGAGATAAGGAAGGTTTAATATATGTATATATATAGGAAAGAAAATAACATATAGTGGGCACTTTGCAGTTAACAAGAATGATACTAACAGCAGGAAAAGAGTAATACAAAAAAACAATACCAGAGAACAACAGAGAGGGACCAAGCCCGAGCAAAGTCCAAAGCAAACTGACTCCAACAGAACTGGCCCCTCCCCGGAACTGGCCCCGGGGCATGATGTCAGCATGGTATAGAATTACCTGGCTCCACACAAAATTAACCCTGTCCTGGCCAAACCAGGACAGTAAGATACATTAGAACTATCACAAACCAATTTTTAAAGAATAAGAAGGGCTAGGCCATGTGAAACAAATCTCTCTGGAGAATGAGAGAGCAAAATGAGACTCCTCAAAAATAGCTCCTTCATTAAAACCTGGCAAGTCTAAGAAACCATTTGTAATTAATGCTAATGTACTATGATTATGCATTGAAGCTAATATAACACTCTGTGATGGAGATGGAGGCAGGTGACTTGCAAACCTCTGTTGTGTTTGTGGATTTTGAAATACATTTGTCTCTCCTCCCCACTCACCTGCAGATTTCAAGTTGTTCCAGTTACAGGCTTTTGTGTTTTGGCCTGTGGCTTCCACAGACACACACAGACTTTCTTCTATGATCTTATTGCTTTGAACAGTAAGTTGAAAGCAAATGAGTGTCACAATACTTATTTGTTCTTTAAGCTTGATTAAAATAATTGTTTTATCTAGAAGTACAGAGAGTATTTTGCTGTATTTCCACTGTAGTTTTAGCTCTGAGGAGTTTGTTACCTTCTTTATTTCCATTCCCCGACCTTCACATTGTGCCACTACTGTAATAACAAAGTGTAATTCCTGCCAGTTATTGGGCCAGGGGAAAAAAAGTGATATCTCTGCACAGTGCTTTCATAATCTGTCTCACTCTCTTGAAAATGCATAGCATTCTGCTAGCTTTTGTAAGCTGAAAGGGGAAAACCTAACTTTTTTGTGGCCAGTGGCTGTTATATTTTGCATAGGCTGTGGAGCAGGTGAATTAATTGCTGTTAGTGAGTCGGAGGCAAGTAATATTTTGGAGATCAACTGCAAAATATGAATTTGGTCTAAGTAGGTGCAAAGATGCCTTCCTCAATTTGCAGGCAGCTTCAGCCCCCCTTCTATGGCTCAAAGATTTAGTTACTGAGAGCTGAATAAAATAAAAATGTGGTAGGTTTTATTTGGCTACCCAAAGACCGGTGAGCAGCAAGAGACACCGGTGCTAGAGCACTCACCCTCTTTCCCAGCAGCTCTGTGCATTATTGCCCACACGCTTTGTCTTCCCTTTTCCTTCGCTCCCCAATTTCTCTGCCTGCTCTGTGTCTGACAGAGGTCTTGAGTACAATCTCTGGCTTTAGGAAGTCACTGTAAGCTTCTCATCCAGCAGTAATCTCCCAGGGAGTGAGAGACACTGACACTGCTTCTGCTGCAGGGTTCTTCTGGAAGGAACTCGAGGGCAGCAGCTTGAGCATACCAGTTGTTTTGAGCAGTAACTTCCCCATAGGAGACCAGTTTAAATCCCTCCATCATGTATGTGAGCCAGGACTTTAAAGTTGGATTTACCATCATTAGGAGCTACTGAAGCTGTCATTCAGCAGTTGGTCACCTGAAACTGCAAAGGAGACGGTTTTGAAGCTATGTAGGTATTGCTTTTTTGAAGAGAGCGTCTTGGTTAAGATCTGGTTACATTTAGGTCCTCTCGCATTGTAAAGATTTCTTTTTAATACTCTTTTAAGTAAACTTGTTGCCTTGCTTCTCTGCCATTTTTTTTTAAAATAGTATTTTTAGTTTTAGGAAGTACTAGAGCATTATTTTTCTGCTGAGTGGGAGAAGGAAATTGCCTTTTATTTGGTGAATGTTCTCAGGGTGGTGGGATATGTTTGTGGAAGATTATTCTGAAGCTGCCAATGCTACTTCTAAGGAATACTACCCAAACCTGCGGTATAAACAGTTCTTCAGGTTGCATTTTTTATGGTTTTCTGTTTTGAGTTTATAGGTGGTGATCTTTTCATTTGGTTTTGCAATATGTTAAGTAAGGTATATTTAGTATGAAAAAACCCCATGATCTTTATGTTAATATGGCTGCAAAGACTGGGAAGAATGGTCTTCCAAGAATGGTTTGGCCATTTTTAGGAAATAATGTGTTCTAACATGCTAGGTTACAAAAATAACTGAGAAGAAGTCTTAGTTCTCTCTTCTTTCTTACCTAAGTTGTATGCTTACTAATAATCACATCATGCTTTTTTTTTTTTTTTCTCCCAGGGTATGGTCTTCGTTGCCACCGAGCTATCATCACCATTTGCAAACTAATTGGCATTAAAGACATGTATGCCAAAGTTTCTGGATCCAAAAACTTGATTAACATTACCAGAGCTGTCTTTAAAGGCTTGACACAACAGGTAGATTGCCCTCTTGGTTGTTTTATACATCAGGTCAGAGGACAGAACAGGATTGATATTTTGTGGTCAAACAGTTTATATTTGAGGCTTAAAATGAAGTAATATTCCAAAGAGCAAACAAAATCAGCATCTGAATAATTCCTCAGCAGTTGTATGAAGTTGTCCAGTCAAAAACAGCTGTATGTAACTGCCTCTTCCACACCAAGTGCCTCCAGGGAATATCTGAATTTCTGGGCTTTCATTTGTAGTATTTTTGGTGACATTTGACAAATGAGCAGAGGAAGTTGTGGCCCAGCTTTGGTTGCTGCGGCTTGTTTGTCTGCATTCTAAGTTTTCATTGCCTAAGAACCAAATGTCACAGCTGCTTCTATTGCCAGTATAATTAAGTTCTCTGGAATAAATCAGGGAGGTGGTGTCATTTCCTCTAACTCCAAGTGCTCACAATGAAGATGTCTCTATCTGAACCAGCTGCCTGTAGTTGATGGAAAGATCCAACATGGCAGCATTTCGTCTGACTTCCTCTGAGCTTTAGGATGAGTCAGTCCTTTGGAAATTCCTGTTTATCACATTTGGTCATGGAGTCTTGGTAGCTGCGAGGATTTAGCAACTTGCATTCCCAGTATAGCCCTGCAAAGCTATAGTTGTCAAATCTGTCACCCCATCCTAGCCAGCCTTTTCAGTTTAGCCTGCATTGTTTCTGAGAAGTCTTCCACAGAATGAATAGAAGAAAGGCTGCTATATAGATTATTGCTTTGAGAGATGTGCATTCGACATTCTCTTGTCTGCCCTGAATGGGAAAAATTTCCTCTTCCCAGTAGACATTTTACTCTGTAAAATGTGAATGTTAAAAGAACAACTAGTATGCGAGGAAAAGGTATAGTTGAAAATAATGTTAAATTCACATCATTATATTACCTAATATTACCTATCAGGGCAGTAACAAGCACTTTACTGTTGTCAAAGCAAAATTTATATCCATATAAAGAAATTAAAATGTTACTGCACGTTACTAATGTGCCAACATGCATTATTAGCAGGATGTGTTTTTATTAAGGATCATTATTAGCAGGATGTGCCTTTTCTGACCAGACCCTTTTAAGCAAGTTCCTCTAGGATGACATTATAATGCTGGTATATCTGTCATCTAGCTCTCTGGATTCATGCTACTTATGCAATTAGCTCATTTGAAACCCATGAGGATGAGCTTGATCAGTCATTTAATTTACGCAGTGTTTAAACTGTTTATTAGTAAATTACTTTTTTTTTTTCCTACCCCATACACCATGTAGAGTTTGACCTGAAGTAAACCAACATTGTGCATCATTACTTTGATTGTCTCTTCTCTTTTCTATATGCAGGTGACTCACCAACAGTTAGCAAACCAGAAGAATCTCTATGTAGTGGAGTTCCGGGAGGAGCAGGGCCCTCTGCCCGTTGTTGTGGCACTGCCTGAGGGTACTGTCCGCGAGGATCCTGAGCCTGAAGATGAGGTTCCAGACACAAAATTGGAGTGGAGTGAGGTGAAAGAAGCTCAGGGAATGAAGAAATCTCCCTGGGCAAATGTCAGACGGGCAGTATGGTAAACACTTCAGTCCCTCGGTCTCTTCAGCTCAGAGATGCAACTGGGAAAGCTCAGCCCAAGTGGACAGGGTGTCTAGGCTTACATTTCAGAGGAGCTCCCTCATGCCATTCATATTGCTGTTCCCATTGCTACCATTTGGTAACACTGTTTTCCACAATTCTTCTGACCACTGTTCAAATAGGGACATTCAGATGGAAACAGCCAGTGAACGTGACTTTGTCTTCAAGCATGCCTTTACTCGATTCCTGAAGATGATGTTTCATGAACAGATCCCATGTTTCTTTCCAAGCTCTTGGGAAACTACTGAAAAGATAAGATTGTGAAAGCAATAAAGAATCCTCAGAATGAGTTCAGTGTGGGTTTGTTGGGGTCTTTTTTGCAAATGCCAGTGTCTGGAAGATATTGAAGGAAGCAGCAGTGTAGGGGGAGTTAATGTGCGCACTTTCCATTTCACTCCCTAGGCTCACTCATTATATTGAAGAAACTGTGCAATCACAAAGTAGAGGTTGTGTGTCTTCTGGTCAGGGAAAAAGGGGAGAAAGTGAGGGTGGGCAGCAGCTGGAGTTGTGCAAACACGTTCATGCAAGAGTTGGAGGTCTCCAAAAGAAGCAGAGCCCAAATATCTGAGGACAGTCACCTCATTCTTCTGTGGGATATTGCAGTATTATGGCTGGAATTCTGGTCCAAAACCTGCAATCCGGCCTTTCTTTTGGTACTCTCCTCTGCACGTGTGCTGGGATAAGACCTAACTTCATTTTCTGCCAATTTGATACTGAGCCCAGTAGAGTGTTGGACCCTACCCAAAACTCAGAAAATACTACAGCTGTCAGAGAATTAAGAATTAAGGAGAAAGAGCACGTCCATGATACACACCAGCCTCTGACCAGAGATGGAGTAAACCCCTTCATGTAGCAGACCTCCACCTGAAGCACACAGAGGTACATGTGAGATGCCGGATTAGCTCACTGGTTGGAGGAGATCCACCACCATGTCCCACCAGAAGATAAGCAGCCTCTGCATCCACATTATAGGACACAGTGCTCTACCTGGCACCTCCGTATTCTTGTTTTGGGCGTGGCAAAAGAAACAGTGGAACTGAACCCAAACAATGCTTTATCAGAAAGATTTAGAGCAGTCTGGGCTATAAAGCAAGTCAGGAGTTAACTTCTGTGCCTCCCAGTCTGAGTGCTTGTCACGGCTTACCTCTGTATCCCAAAAGATGCTTGTACCACCTGTTTTGTTAGTACAGGAGAAAATACCATAGAAATACTTCAAGACCAGCCAGGGAATTTACATTTGAAGCTCTAATATTAAAAACATTCAGGAGCAATATTTTGTAGTTATTTCAGTGCAGGTTTCTAAAGAGAGCAGTTGCAGATATACAAACAGGCATGGTGAATTTATCTCACTCTGGTAATGAAAACTCTATTTCAAAGGCCATGCCTGCTGAACAGTTGGCTGAAGGCTTTATTCCTGTTTGTCAGCTCAATCTAAATCCACCTTCAATAGGCTTGCCAAGTGCTCAGTTTGCAAATTTTCATGTAAGCAGGGTATCAGACTACTGTTGAAGAATGTGTGATCACACTTCACTTGCGTCTTTTGAGCAAAATCAAGAATGAATAAACCTGGGCTACAAGAGTCAAGTCTTGCTCTATTTAGATGACTTTCAGTTTTCCGCTGTTCTTGCAGGAACAGGGGGCAAAATTGAGTTGGCTCTGCCACCGACCCAAAACAGCCTCAGCTTGGGTAGTAGAGCCTGAAGTGACCAACTGGATCAGCTGTTTGTCATTTGCTTCTCTGTGTTGCAGCAAGGAGATGGATCATGCCAGCATTTTCTCAGAATCAGGAATAAAGTGCATGTCAGTAGCAGGTGATTACATCTGCACTTGGATGCTTCCTTGCACTCTGTTTTTGCATTTCCTCACCATACAACACATATGGAGAAGCCCACCCATATTCTGGCCTAAGAATAGTTATGGTTCCACAGGAGATCACAGAAGGCCACTACTGCACAAAAACTGGTGATGTCAAGGTCTCCAGCAGTGCCCCATCTACATAATGGGATGAGATGGCAGAACGGGGCAAGCCGTTGTATGATCTTGGGAAGGGCTGAAGAAAGACAAGCTGTAGGGACAGGTTCCTAGCTAGCAGCACCCAACGCAGAGCAGGTTATAAAATTCAGCTTTCCCCAACTGACCTGGACCTGAACACTGTTCACTGTGCAATCCAAACTGAGATACCACATTTTTCCAGCTCGTGAGGTACACAGGCCATCACTCAGAACAAAAGGTTCCATCCTGCATTTTGTGAGTAGAGGTCTGCAAACAGACATCTCCCTTGAACCCTTCTCAGTCGCTCAGTAGTTTCTGTTCTCACTGCTCGTGCAGGGTAAAATAGCACATTGTTCTCAGTGGGTCTTTTCTGCATCACCCAAATCACTGGGAAGTATCTGACTGATTTATGGCTGGGACCTCCAAGAAGATCCACACAAGCCTTGCAGGTCCACCTTGTGTGCTAGTAGAGGAGGAGCTGCAAGGTAAGGAAGCGGTAGGGTGAATGTCATTTGCCTTTTCAGAACTTGAAGAAAATAACGTACTAACCACAAATCTCCCTCTTTCCCCAAGATCTGGACACTAGCTACACTTGCATCTGCTCCTGTAAGCGTCTTGAGGACTCCTCTGCCCTGCCTCTGTGTTCCGAAGGAGGTTTAAGGCTCTTCTCAGACCCATAGGACAATAACTCATATTTGAGCACTACCGCACCTCAGGAATAAGGCATTTTCATCCCTCAGAGCAAATGGGGTTTCAGTGCATGATTCTGTTAGCATAAGAAAGACCATGGCGAAGGAGGGCGCTGTGGTGTCAGTGCAAAGATCAGAGGTGGGGAATAAGCCAAAGCTGGGTCAGGAGGGGGGGGCAGACCAAGCCACCCATGAAGTCAGCTTTGATCCCTCCATAGGGATCAAACCATCAACCATCTTTTGTGGGTTTCTCTTTTCCACAAGTTTGTTCATATTAATATGAATGCTTGTAGAGATGTATTACCCAGCACACAGCTTGCTCATCACTCACAGGTAAAGCTGACTGGAAAATTAGAAACATCAGAAACTCCTGCATTTTCCATGGAGCTGGCCATCATTTTCTATTAAATTGCTTTGCTTTCAGACAAATTCTCCTGCAATTCAGGAGAGAGTGGAAGTGCTTCTAACTCATTGCATCACTGGAGGCAAAGTATCCAATATACAAATATTTGGGGAATAGCTAACAGGGCCGTTAAGAGTCTGTTTAATGAAGCGAGAGCAACCAAGATTCCAATCTGAGCGTAGTTAATGAATGATATGTCTGTAATCTTGCTTTTGTTCCAGGAGCTGAGGCTTTGCCTGCCTTCAAGTGGATGGTTTCTTTTAACTGAAGTGTAATTGCCTGTGCTCTAGAGTAGGTGCCTGCAGACCTCCTTGTTCTGCTGAGGAAGCTGGAGGAGAAGAGCAGAGATGGAAACTCCAGTTACACTACAAATAGAAACCTGGTGGCGGCTGTGGGGATGCAACAGTTCCACTCTTTTTAACAATGTGAATGGGACTTTAAAGTGCTCTGAAAAAAAGGCTGATTTGTGGCTTTTTAAAGGAACTGCTCCATCTACCTACATTTGCAAGGGAATTCCAGGGATGGGGCGGATGAATGAAATAGCTTGAGGAGGATGCTGTTGAAGGTGAGGTGCTAGTCTGGGGGGATCTGGAAATGTCTGAGCAAAGGCAGAGCCTGGGAAGGAGCAGCCTTACATACTGGGCCAGGCTGGGAGCAGCTCTGCAGGCAAGGACTGCAGGTGTCTTGTAGTCAACAAACTGCAAGGGCCAACCATGTGCCAGCAGCGCTCAGCAGAGCCAGCCATACACATTCTGGGGAGCCATATGCAACTAATCCCAGACAAGCTCCTCCATGGGAGAAGGTTCAAGCCTGCCATGTTCGTCATGCCTGACATTACTAGTAGGGTGACAGAAAATTCTCATGCCAATGCTGTCCTCAGGGCTCTCTAGGGAACAAGACCTGATGCACATATGGTAGATGGTTTGTAGATCCTGGGAGATTCTCTGAGCTCTGGACAGCATCTTTCTTGCCTTTCAGAAGCACTGAGGTGTGCCATTTTCCAGCCAGCTACCTTGGGCTGCCCAGCTTCCAGGGCATCTGGGACTTCATGGCTGTGCTGTGACAACAGAAGGGCTGGGCATAATGGGCAATGGAGACTGAAAGGTGCTTTCTTCATTTCCTTCTTGTGTTTTTTCTCTTCTTTCCACCATGCAGGGAACATGCATATTGCTGCAACTCACCTGGCACCTGACAGGGTACAATTCAGCAGCCTGGTGGAACAAGGCCACACTTCACTGTGTCTCTGTCCTGTCCTGGGGCCCAGCAGCGCTGAAGCCAGAAAGGGACAAGCATTCACTTGCAAGCTGTTCAGCTGCATGGGGTTGAATTTGAGGCCACACTGGAAGGGTTTCAAAGGTGCAGCATTGCATTGTATCAGTACATTTGGATGCTCTTGACCTTGTGGTGGTCCTCTCTGCCCACCCTTCCACAGGGAAAGACTTGGCCCGGGTTACACTGGGACTACAGGGCCTCCCTCCCACTGCCACGTCCACAACCTCATCTCAGCCAACTCCCCATCTGCACTGGGGCTGATGAGCACACCTGTGCTACCAGTGCCTGGATGGTTTTTTCCAGTGCTGGTTTACAGCAAGGTTACGCTAATGCTGGGAGGGAGGTATCTCAGCAAACCAGGTGGGGCCAGAAGGAAAGGGAAGAACAGGTGAACCAGCACAGACTGGTGTAAACTGGTGTGCAGCAGGGAAGGGGGAAGCAAAGGGCAAGGCAAGGCAGAAAGAATTTAAGAGAGATGGGAGCCCTGCCAAGACATAGGCTGCAAATGTGATGGACACAAGGCCTAGGGACATAGATGTGAGGGACAGGCAGAACTGCTTGATGCAGAGGTGCTGGCCACACTTGGGTGCAGGAGGTGGACAGCGACACCACTGCTCAGTGGCCAAGAAATGACCACAAATATCTGCCTTTTAAATAGACCCAAACAGAAAGACATCCTTGTATTTTAATGCTAAATTTAGGGGCATTAATAGAAGCAGTGCAAATCTGGGCACCAACCCGCCCCTCACACACACCCTCTGTGATGATGTGACGTTGAAACCAATTTCAACAGGTTTGCGTTAAAACTTCAGAGCCAAATGCCGATGTCCAACGTGGCTGTGAGTTCCCTCCTTGCTCTGAAAAGGGGTTTCTTTTTCCACCACTGTTGCAATCAGCTTAATGTTGTCACACTAACAAAAGTAAAACAGGTCAGGCTGGTTTTCAGCAAGGAAACCCAAGAAAAAAAGTCAGGTGTTTTCCTCACACTGCAATTAAAAAGCTTCAACCCAAGTCCACGGTCACAGCTAAAAAGTGCCCCCTGGATCTGAAACAACAGGTGCCTCCAAGTCAACTTTTATTTCCCTTCTGTTCTCCAGTTCTCATTATTGTCCAGGAACTTCAGACTCAAAATGGAAGTATTTTTGCCCCACAAGATGGAAGGGATAACTTGGTACCACTGTTTATTAGGCATCTCGAACAGGTGAAAACACCCCTCTTGGAACTAAAGCCCATTTAAATTAACTCATTGGCATGGTTCAACTCCAGACAGCAACCAAGCACCACCCAGCCTCTTGCTCGCTCCCTGCCCCGCAGTGGGATGGGGGAGAGAAGCAAAGGGTAAAAGTGAAAAAAACTTGTGAATTGAGATAAAGATGGTTTAATAGGTAAAACAAAAGCTGCACACACAAGCAAAGCAAAATAAGGAATTCATTCACCACTTCCCCTTCCCCTCGGCAGGCAGGTGTTCAGCCATCTCTAGGAAAGCAGGGCTCCGCACACATAATGGTTACTTGGGGAAAACAACACTTCTGAACATACCCCTTCCTCCAGCTTTTATTTTTGACCTTGATTTCACATGGTATGGAATAACCCTTCGGTCAGCTGTCCCAGCTGCATCCCCCTCCCAACTTCTTGTATACACCTGTCCTACGCGCTGGTGGGGTGGGGTGAGAAGCAGAAAAGGCCTTGACTCTGTGCAAGCACTGCTCAGCAGTAATGAAAACAGCCCTGAATTATCAACACTGTTTTCAGCACAAATCAGAAACACAGCCCTATACAGCTACTATGAAGAAAACTCTATCCCAGCCAAAACCAGCACGTTTGCTCAAGTTGACACTCTGAAGTAATATAAGCATTCAGATGACCATCATCACTGAGATTAATCTGAGTTGGTTTAGGCCCTGCACACAGGGCTCCCCTTACCAGAAAAGCCCTCTCCTTCATGGCCACATCTGTGCCTCCTCCTCAGGCACGGCCCTGTTACAGCGCAGAGCTCCTGAGGTGGTACAGGGCTGCGTATCTGTGTGCAGCAGAGGGAAAATGGCAGAAATGCCTTGTCTCACTTTCAAAATCACAGCAAGCCCATCCTTATTAGCAGCATAGTGCTGGTGTGTGCGAGAGCAGCCATGCAACAAAGACAAGAACTGATTGCCTCTGCTTATTCAAGATGTGATTCTAATCATCCAGCCAATTCTCCTACAGTTTGCCATGCACCTTCTAAGTTGTATTTTGGGGAGAGATTAAAGACAGCGGTGATTCCCAGCATTATGGTTGTGCCTCATAATTCAGCAACACCCTTTAGGGTTTGCAATAATTCATATTGCTCCTGAGGCACGTTAAATATTGTCCCTGTTTGTCATCACAAGTCAGAGATGGCATTTCCAGAAGCTGCATGAGAATGTTCTTTTGGCACAGCAGGTTTAGGGAGGGAAACAGGCTTACATGGATGGGCAGCAATTAAAATGACCTGGTTTCATACTCATGCTCCTTAGTTGCTGGTTGTTCAGGCTTCCTCCAATAGCAACGACAACCCTGGAGGCATAAAGGTGTGGTTCAAAAAGACTTTAGCACTTCAACTGTGTTAATCTATTTAAAGCTGCATGTTTTTCTATTTGGGCCCAGATTACCAGCATCAAATAGTACCAAACCCAGAGGAGACTGAAGGGAAACAGATTGTGCCAGGATACAGCTTTCTCTGGCAGGCTCTTTGTCTTCATTGTCATGGTCCCACATAAAGAGCTGCTGTTTCATAGTATATACATCTTTAAAAAAAACCCAAAACAACAACAAAAACCCAAACCCAGCCTGGAAATTGCAGTTGTTGAACAACTTTCCATGTTCATGGGATGACCACAAGACACACTTCTGAGGGGAAGCTCTTAGGATGATTTCCATCGCAGAAGTGAGCACACCTTATGGATCACATACATCAGGGTAGCTAAGAATGCAAATACCTGCAATGGAAAAACACATCAGCCAATTAACTTTTTATTGTATGGTACAAGTTCCTGTACTGAGCAAACAGCTCGTGATGCATTATATTTCTATTGACTCTTGCATGTTTGGAGACATTCATGCATAGTAGGACTGTGCCTAGTTTCTCTCCCCCTCCCTGAATGATTGGTGCAAGTAAAGATTTGCCCTTGAGGCCACTCCACAGCCACTTCCTCACCTTCCTTCCCCTGTTTGCCAGGCACTCACCACAGCAGCAATGTTCTCCTGGTAGATGTGCATTATCAGAGGGCTTGCAGACCACCAGCTGACAGCATAGGTGAAGTAGGCTTCTAACACAGCAGCACTGAGGTAGAACAGAGCTGCTGTCTCCTGGCAGATGACATCCTAAGAAACAAGGATCACACAGTCATTTCCAAGGAGGGAGGGCACCATGAAGGTTAAAAGAAAAAAAAGGAACCCACACATGCAAGCCTCAGCCTGCGATTTGGAGTGCAGCAAAGGAGACAATTATCTACCAGTGATACCAGGAAGGAGAGAGTCCCTGAGGTTTGTCACATCCACTTACCAAGGTGACCCAGGAGCTGCTGCCCCCATGCACCCCACCAACATAGAGGCACAGGAGGGTGGTGGACATGATGAAACAGAACACAGAGACAAACATCACCCAGCCTTGCAGGATGGGTGATTGAACCTTCGAGGATGCCACCAGGATCCAGACAAGGCCCCCAAAGACCTGCAAGTGAAAATAGGAGAGAGGGAGAGCATGGGATAAATTGGCTTATTCAGAGCAGAGCCAGAAGCCATGCATGCCTCTGGCACTAGCACTGCACATGGCAACAGCCCAGGGATGCCTTTGAGTTCTTACCAGCCTTCAATGAAACTAGGTATTTAGCTGGGAGCATCTGACCAAAAAAAAAAAAAAAAAGCCTCAGTGTAGCCCTGCCTCCTGGAATCACTGCCATTCACACCCTCCCCACATCAGTGTGCTCAGGAGGCTGGGTCGGACATTTTTGAAGGATGGTTTTGATGAATGAGAAGGCTTATTTCAGAAGGGCATGTTTGCTTCACACCCAGTGTGGCAGATCCCTGAAAGGAGTGGTAGCAAACCCAGCTCACCCACACAAACAGCACAGACATATGGCCTCTTGAAAGCCACAGACATGGCCTTAATGAAGGTCATGTGCAAACGTCACCTTGAAAGGAGAGAGGACAAGTTAAAGAGAGTTAATACAGCCAGTTCTACTCTGTGAGGCAGAGGAATAAGGTTGAGGCTCCCAGCTTCTCCTGCGTTGCTGCTCCAGCTATTTGGGTCATTCTTCATTGGCTAGGCTGGAGCCATACAAGGTACCAGCTGCTGATCTGGTAGCAGGTGGGACTCCATTCTTCTCAGCCAGCCTTGGGAGTTTGCTATGGGTTTTCTGGTGGGTGGGGAACAGAAGGATAGCTATATCTAGGCTCTATCCTTTCTCCACCAGCAGATTCCTACTCAAGAGGATAAGAGCCCGATGTCCAATGCCATGGAATGTCATAGAATCATAGAATCATTATGGTTGGAAAGGACCATCAGGATCATCAAGTCCAACCTTCACCCTAACATCTCTCTAGCCACTAGACCATAGCCTCAAGTGCTACATCTACTCATTTTTTAAATGCCTCCAAGGATGGTGACTCCACCACCTCCCTGGGCAGTCTGTTCCAGTGCCCAACCACTCTCTCAGTAAAGAATTTCTTCCTAATATCTAACCTAAGCCACTCCTGACACAACTTGAGGCCATTTCCTCTCATCCTATCATTAGTAATTTGGGAGAAGAGACCAACACCAGCCTCGCTACAACCTCCTTTTAGGTAGTTGTAGAGGGCAATAAGGTCTCCTCTCAGTCTCCTTTTCTCCAGACTAAACAGCCCCAGTTCCCTCAGCTGTTCTTCATAAGGCATGCTTTCCAGACCCCTCATCAGCTTCGTTGCCCTTCTCTGGACCCACTCCAGCACCTCAATGTCCTTCTTGTACTGTGAACTGGACATAGTACTCAAGGTGCAGTCTCACAAGTGCCGAGTACAGGGCCACAATCACCTCCCTACTCCTGCTACAGGCCAGGATGCCGTTGGCCTTCTTAGCCACCTGGGCACACTGCTGGCTCATGTTCAGCTGGATGTTGACCAACACGCCCAGGTCCTTTTCTGTCAGGCAGCTTTCCAGCCACTCCTCCCCAAGCCTGTATCATTGCATGGGGTTGTTATGACCAAAGTGCATGACCCGGCACTTGGCTTTGTTAAACCTCATACAATTGACCTCAGCCCATTGCTCCAGCCTGTCCAAATCCCTCTGCAGAGCCTTCCTAACCTCAAGCAGATCGACACGCCCACTTAATTTCATGTCATCTGCAAATTTACTGAGGGGGCATTCGATCCCCTCATCCAGGTCATTCATAAAGATATTAAACACAACTGGTCCCAAAACTAAGCCCTGAGTGACAACTGGAGTTAACTCCATTCACCACCACTCTCTGGGCTCGGCCATCCAGCCAGTTTCTAACCCAGCGAAGAGTCCACCTGTCTAAGCCTTGAGCTGCCAGCTTCTCCAGCAGAATGCTGTGGGAAAGAGTGTCGAATGCCTTACTGAAATCCAGGTAGACAACATCCACCGCTTTTCCCTCATCCACTATGCAGGTCACCTGATCATAGAAGGAGATCAGGTTGGTTAAACAGGACTTGCCCTTCATGAACCCAGGTTGGCTTGGCCTGATCCCCCTGTTGTCCTGCACTTGCCACATGATCACACCCAAGATGAACCTCTCCATAATCTTCCCTGGTACCGAGGTCAGGCTGACAGCATGTAGTTCCTGAGATCTTCCTTCCTGCCCTTCTTGTAGATGGGTGTCATATTGGCAAGTCTACAGTTATCCGGGACCTCCCCAGTTGACCAGGATTGCTGATAAATAATGGAGAGAGAATGTCCAAGCTGCAAGTGGTGTCTTTGCACTAAAATGCATTCAGCAGCTATTCTCTGCTACAAATCAGCCCAGTTGTTTCTTGAACCTGTGCAAAGTTTAGACTATGCAGCATCCTATGTTGATGAGCTTCTCAGCTGAACCCACACTGCATGGACATAGATGCTGCTGTGGGGACCTGTCCCTCTTTACTGGCTGATCTTGAATTTGTGGGTGAATATCCAGAGGTAAGAAAGCCTCACTGACTCTAAGACCATTCGGATCACCAGCGTATCCCAGGCCAGTCAGTATCTAAGAGCCAACTCATACAAATTGTAACATTTCCATTTTGTTTGGAGGCATTTTGCAAGTCAAAAGAAGTTTCTAATTTATGATACTCAGAAAACATCACATCATTTGTGTCACCCCCTATTTGTAGGGAAGTTCACTGGTTCCATTACACAAATTGATATGTTAGATCAGTGATGTGGTCGAGGCCTTGCAAATACTGGAGTGAAAATAGGACTTCTAAAGTGTTGCTGTTTTGGTGCCTCTTGTAAGGGCCAAAGACTGACACTTAACACTAATCCAGTTCCTGTAATAACTCATGTGGTCACACCACGAGTGCATTGCAACTGAAGATCCTGGAGAAGAACTTAGAGTTGCTCCTTTAAAACCCAACACAACAGAGGGGAGCTAGGAGGTCAGGGGAAGAAGTATCACTTGTCATTTCTTACCACTCCCCATCATTCCTTTCAGCAGGATGTGATTTCTCACTCAGGCAAGTGTGTTTGACGTGGTTTGATTGTTCAGTTTGGTTTTATGGTGCTGCTGTTCAGCAGACTCATAGAAATGAGAAGAGGGTCAAAGGCTTTCAACAATAACCTACAGCAGGCTGAGAACAGCAGCCTAAGAAAAACCTTTTAAATAGCCTTTTACAAAGGAAACGTAACTGTTTTCACCTTGTTTCAGCTTTTCCACATAGGCCTGGCTATCCATATATGCAGAAACCTCTTCACATAACATAGATTACAAGAATTAAACCAGGCTCACAGAATATAAATGGTAGTTCCTAATCAGCACATCCAGATGTGGCAATCATCCAAGCTGCAGGCAGGACCTTCTGGTATTTTCACAACTGTCTTAGTTTTGAAATGCCAATTTTTTTTTTTTCTAGTTACCATATTAATCCACTGCAGGCAATCTCAGATTCCTCTAAGGATTGAGAAACTCTTTATCCTTCATTCAAGGCAGCCACCTCCTTTGTACACAGCAGAGATAATACAGCTGCGCAACCTAGAGTCCTACACCTCCTGGGATGGAGAAATCCGGTTGTACAGCATTCCTCTTTCCTGGGTGGTTCCTGAGCCTTTAGGATGCATATTTCCAGATCTTACCCAAACCAAAGGACAGGGTTCTTATTTTTGTCTCATTAAGCAAGCTGCCCTGCCAAATCCCCTGGAGACAGGAATTACAATCAGTTCAAGGCACAGTCGGTACCATAAGCATGCCAAGGCCAACAGCACCAGGACTAACACAACCATGTGGCTGCTAAGTATCTGCCCAGCCAGAACCTCCACAGACACTTTGAACCCTCCTTCATGCAGCTGCAGGAACAGGGAGGCCTGGGCACAAAGAACAAGTCCCCAGAGCATATTTGGAGAAGCTGAAGCAAAGCCTTTCTCTACACGTTGGTAAATGCTTGCTTCAACACAATGCTTGACTGCTATCAGAGGAGAATGAAGTAAATCCCAGGATGGAGTTGGGTGACAGGAAAGGATTTGGTCCCAGATGGCAAAGTTGAAGTTTTTACCATGAAATAATCCGAGTAACCAATCTACAACACTCATTGAAAGCCCTCAATGCTGGATGAAAGTGCTCAGGCCTTACAAAAAGCCTCTCAAACTGTTATAAGAGCAAGTTTCACAGGTGGGGACAGAGGACACAGGAAGAAGATTCTAGCTGAAACTTTCCATCTTTTAGTCAGTAGTCACACCAACAGAGTTTTATCACCTATGCCAGCTCCATTAAGATTAGGATCTCTTCCTGCTCAATTAAATTACAATATGGGAAGAAGTAACAAGGTTGTTCACCCACCGTTGCTCACACCAAGGTACAGCACTCTGCACCTGCAGCACAGGAACGCTGCAGCTGAGCAGCCCAGCTCATTTGCTGCTGTGAACATTTACACAGCTAGCCTTTACCCCTGCTTTAAGTGAGGCATTTATCCTCTGCCTGTATCAGTTGCTAAAATAAAATAATCTTCAAATTAATTAATTGGCTCAATATAGCAACCTAGCGTAAACCCACCAGCAACTCCTTCAGCTTTGTTAGGCAGGAAATCACAAAAGGTTTTCAGAAGCACCACAAAACCCCCCTGTAGACTTAAGGGGGACTTCAGTGCCTCAGCTCAGTGCTTGTGGTTTCCTTTGAAGGTGAGCTAATAGGCACCAGGGGCTGCCTCCAGACCCCTGTAGCCCAGGGACCTGGTGTGGCTCCTGAAACTCAAATCTCATCTTTCAGACACCTGCAGCATGAAGTCTGCTGGATGCCCTGCAAGCAGCATCTGCCCTCCCCCAGGGAAAAGCCAGCACTCACGATTTCAGGAATGAAGAGTACATCTGGGAACGTTGTTAGGACATCCAGGCCGCTGGGCAAAGAGGTGGTGGAAGTTGCTGAGGACATTGTGAACCTCTCCCACCGTGACCACCAACCACTCTGGCTCTAGCTGCTGGAGGTAGCCGCTAAATGCAGCGTCTGCTCACCCACCCGTCCTTCCTCCCTCTCTCTCTCTCTTCCTTCTTCCTGCTCTCCCTTCTTCCCTCCTTCCTTCCCCGCTGGCAGGTGAAGACAACTGTGAATGACACAGGTGTGGCCAAACTCTGATCAGGTGTTGCTTGGTGGCTGATGGGAGCCACAGGGGAAGTTTGCAGAAGATGTGGGCAGTCCTGAGGCATTTTGAGCAGAGCTTTCTCTACAAGTTGAGCATGCAGGGCAAGTCCCTGTGTATAGGTGAGTGGCACTAGCTTACATCTGAGAGCAATGGGGAAGACCTGCCCCCATCCAGTCGGGCAGCATCTCATCCCCTTTATTTGCACAGTAAGTCAGCTCGTCCCCCACCCACATGGGCTGGCCACAGCAGCGGGCACAAGGGCAGCTGGCACAGGGCAAGCAAGGACATGCCAGCTACTGACAAACAGCGAGGCTGAGCAATGTCTCACAGACAGAGATGCATCCCAAGACAAGGGCAGTCAAATTGCAGGGCAAACCAGTGCCATCATCTTGGAAGGAAACAGGGTATGCCAGGGTAACAAAAATGACCTAAAATAATGAGATTTTCCAAGCCATTTGGCTTCCATTTTTTTGCCTTTTTAAAAGCTGGAGTCCATGGGACAGCGTCATTCTCCTCTTTGTAGTATGGTGTCAAGGTTTAGGGTCAGGGCCATCCACTAGACCTACAATAGACACTGTCTGCTAACACCTCTCCTTCCCCAAAGGGCCAGAGAAAGGGACTAAGGGAGAGAGACTTACAGATCAGAAAAGAGCGCTGAAACAGCTTTAATGAGGATGATAATAATAAAATGTAACATATACGCAACCAGAATCGAGCCCAACCCCCCTGACGGCAATTATGTCACAGAATCACCATCACCACTGATGATATGGAGCAGGCCCTGGGGAAGTCCCAGACTGGACTCTGCAGCAGACAGAAGCCAGATTCAGGAACCCACAAACTAGAACTGAAGGCAGAACTCACAGAGTCCTCCTCAGATGCCAGTTATTGAAGAAGAGAGCTTGACCCTCATGATCCCTCAGCTTTATACTGAATATAACGTATATGGGATGGAATCCCTTGTTGGTCAGTTTAGGGTCACTGTCCTGGCTGCTTCTCCCCACAGGTGCGGCCTTTCACTTTCTGCACCCCTCGATGCAGTACACAAGCGTTAGCAGTGACCTTGGTCTGCACACCAAGCTTTGGTAGTAACTCTAAAGATCAAGCGTTATCAGTGCTAGAACCAAACACTGCAAAAGTATATTGTTACCATCAGAAAGGGACCTCCCCACCTTATTTTATAAAATGGGCAAAAGAATGTGACCAGAAAGAGAAGTATCCTCTGGCATATGTCTCAGTCTGTGTGGTTTAGGATATCAAACCTGTCTGAAAAACAATAATCACTAGGACTTGCTATAAGCATTGCAAACACAATGAGCACCTGCAAAGTCCCTGGACAGCCTTGGCAGGACATGCCAAACAGACTGTGCAGGAGTGCTTAAAGAAGCCTGAATATTAGGTGAGGGTTAGGTGGTAGAGCAAGTGCAGCGCCTCAGTGTTGGTCAGGCCAAGGGAAGGTGAGGGCAACCAACAGCTTTCTGTCCCCGCTGCCTCTGTGGAGGAGACTCCCTAGGTGGTGGAATTAGGGTGAGAGATTAGGTGGCACAGCAAGCACAGAGGTCCACTGTTGGTGGGTCTGTGAAAAAGTGTGATGGGCATCCCTTACCGAGATCTTGAGCTCCCTCTTCTGACAATTCAAGTGGATAATTGTATGGTTTTTGTTTCTGGAGACCTTTTCTCACTTAAATGCAGAGTCTGTGCTGACCACCTCCTGCCACAAGTACCATGCAGGGGAGACGCGACTTCTTCTTTGATGGTGGGAGAGTGTTTTTCCTCTATCTACCTAATTTCCTGCTTCTTTAGTGAGATTACATGTGCCATATGATTACAGATATAAAAACATACCTTATGTGGCAGACATACAAACCCGTCAGCAAACAAGTAGAGCCGAAAGCAGCAGAAATGTAGGCACAGAGCTGCAGAGAGAGACAACTCCAGAGCGGGTCTAGCTGTCTCTGTAAGGGGTAGAGCCCAAGGTACAGCCCTTCCATTCATGGGACCATGGGATTGGCAGTGGTGTCAGTGAGGAACGAGCAACTGTGTCCTGAGAGACAGGGACGCTGCTGCTCAATTTGGTTCAGCAGGGCTGAGTTAAGCTTTGAAGAGCCCCTTCGTTGCTTGTTACAAGAATGTAATTTCTTGAAGGTGTAGCTTCTCTTGCCTGTTTCATGTCCTCCTCTGCTGACTGGGAAGCAGTGTGTTACTCAATGCAACAACCAAAAGTGCTGGGAGTTGCAACTCGTGACCTGGTTTTGTTGGCTGCTCTCAATACAAGAGAAGTTTTCTTTGAATTGGTCTGTAGCAGTTTTGCCTTTTAGAGCAGCTTTTTAACAAAAACAGCCAAAAATCAGTCAAAACAGGAAAAGATCTATTTTAATTCTCCCAAGTAATTGAAAATTAGCTTCATCCTCTTAGGAGAGGTAGGTGAAGTGCATGACGTGATTTCCAGCAGACTACAAACTCATGTATTTATTCCTGAAATGTGCTTGAGGAAACAAGGAAGTATAACAAATTTAAGCTTAAGGAACTTTGAAGGATTTAGTTCTAGGAATGAGCGTGAGGATTTTAGGAACCTAAATGTATCCTCACAGCCGCTGCTGCTGCCCCCACACTCAGACAAAGGGAGAAAGCAGGATTGCCTGAGAATGCTTTGTGAGTTAAGGAGAGTTTAATACAGTGACACATAAGAAACAATCGCAGTAACAACAGCAATAACAACAGTGAGAAAAGCAGCGTACAAAATAAGCGATACTGCGTGGACAAACAGGCGGAGCAGAGCAGACCAGTCACACGCATGTGAGTCCTACAGAGGAACCCAGAACTGGCCCCAGGGCAGGATGTCAGCATGGTATGGAAAAGCCTGGCCGCACCAAATTAACCCTGTCCTGGCCAAACCAGGACAGACATTTGTGAGCCAAGAGTCCACGTAGCTGGTACATGACTGAAAAGAGTCTGATGGTAAGTGGACGACAGCTAGCATGAGAATGGCTGGCAAATACTGATTTTCACCTTAAAATTATGAGCATAAGAAAAAGCCTGTAGGACTTAACGCTCCTCCATCTTTTGGTTTTTCCTTCTTTACTTTTCACATGACCAGTGTTATCAACCCCTTGGGGTTAGGTGTTCGGTCTTCTTGATATTTTGGTTTCAATCTTTTCTTTCCTCTGTTCCTAATTTACCCGGAGAGCTACCTGCACCCCCCCAAAATCAACCCCATGCATTTCTGTTCCCAGAGAACGCTCCATACCTTGGCCAAAGGCTTTTTTGCTCTTTCCTCCATCCAGCAGAAGGCTTTACTTCATTCCTGGTGGTCCCAAAAAAGGGCAGGCTGCTTTGCCCACCTGTTTCATCCAACTTACCACAACACACCTTCCCCTTCTAGAAGAACTGTGTGCTCTCTTGTGTGCTCTCACTCTCTAGCAGAAGTCAAGTGATACTATACCTGTATCTCTTGCTCTGCTCTTCACAGCTATGGACTGTGAAGTTACTGCCCTATTTTGTGAGCATAGAAATAATATAGCTCTTTATTTACCACTTCTGATCAATATAAACCTTTGCTCTCCCCTTCTGGCCTCCCTGTGAACTCGAGTGAGTTTATGGGTGCACTGCATCTTCCTCCAAGACAGAGCCAAAACGGTCTTATCCATCAGGACTGAATTCCTAAGGACAAGGATTCCTGCCCAGAAGTTGGCTGGCAAAAGCTTGTGCAGTTGTACACTGGAAGAGACAGAGTTGTAGTAGTTCACACTCCTGAGTGTTCCTCTTCTGAAAACCCTTCAAATTAGGCATTTACAAAGGCTAAGAAGAAAGCTCTGTTGTAGCCCTCAGCCTCACCTGTAGCTTGTAAATGTGCTTACTAACAGTGGAAAGTTAAAGGCCACAATCCTGAGGATGTAATGGAGAAAATGTTAACTTGTTCTTGAACAAGGTCTTTGGCTTGTTTTAGTAAAGAAATGTTAAGTGCTTTCATCAATGAGAAACACAGGGAAGCCCAAGAGAAACAAAATCCCACATGAAACATGTTGCATGTTTAAAAGCCATGTAGATGTGGTGCTCAGGGACATGGTTTAGTGGTGGACTCGGCAGTGCTAGGTTAATGGTTGGATTCTACAATCTTACAGATCTTCTCCAACCTAAACAATTTCATGATTCTACATTCTGCATGTGAACGGTCAGTACGATGCATACACGTACACCAGCATATCCATTCCTAGAGATCACAGTCTCTTACTTAACAGCTTTATGTCTCTTTCAGACTGTCACTACAGACTCCACCTTCCTTCAGGATTCCCCTTCCCTTGGAAAGATGGTACAAAAAGCAACACCATGCTAAGGAGATATGGTGGAAGGAAGAGGCTGTTACCTGCTGGTCTCTGTCCCAGGTGCCTGCTGTGAGAACTGCTGCCCCAGATGAAATGTGAAAGTATTTGGTACACTAGCTTTCTCCTGTTCTCCTCCCAAGATATCACACCTTTGCCTCAAAGTGTCTTGCAGACACAGAGAACAGGCTCCCTGCATCCCCCCCTGCAGCAGAAGCTATGAAGATCTTCGGATTTCTTCGTTTTCTTGTCTTTGTCATTACTTAGTAAGAGTTGCATTGACACTATGTGCTCACCCCAACATGCCAGACTGAGTTCAGTACCACCTCCTTCATATTATCTGTGCGTGTTCAGAAGAGGGCCACAAAGATGATTCAAGGGCTGGAGCACCTTTGCTACGAGGACAGGCTGCGGGAGCTGGGGTTGTTCAGTCTTGAAAAGAGAAGACTTTGGGGGGACCTAATAGCTGCCTTCCAATACCTGAAGGGAACCTACAGGAAGGCTGGGGAGGGACTTTTTATAAGAGCGTCCACTGATAGGACAAGGGGTAATGGGTTTAAGTTGAAGGAGAATAGATTTAGATTAGATCTTAGGAAGGAATTCTTCAGTACGAGGGTGGCAAGACTTTGGAATAAATTGCCCAAAGATGTTGTGGCTGCCCCCTCCCTGGAGGTGTTCAAGGCCAGGTTGGACAGAGCCTTGAGTAGCCTGATCTAGTTGAGAGGCATCCCTGCCCATGACAGGGAGGTTGGATTAAATGATCTCTAAGGTCCCTTCCAACCTAGGCCATTCTATGATTCTATGATCTGCCAGCTTCCACTAGAATGGAGTCACAGGGCACACTGGTGTATTTTCTCCGAATGGCACTCTCTCCAATTTGGGAAGGGTTCTTCTGAAAATCTAATATGAAACGGTTAAGGCATCTCTGGGGACTTACATTCAAACCACCTGTGCTTCCAAATCTGTCTGAAAATGTTGGGATCCCTCAGGAGAGCAACAGGGTTCAAGTTCAGGGTAAGCCCAGCCTCAGGATGCTGCCCTCAAGTCTTCAAAAAAAGAACCTCTGGTGTTATGAGACCATTTCTGGCCAACTTTCAGAGAGGTTTTCATGTCTGCCAGGTAGGCAGGCCAGATTTAATTACTGCGGAAAGAAAAGAGTTCAGAAACTCATGGTTTAAGTGATTCTGTAATTCACACTAGATGGCATTCAATCCTGCCTTTTAAATGCACAGGATATCTACCTGTGCTTGGCACCTACACCTGCAGTCCATTCCACAGCTCAACTTCGTGAGCTGTGAAGAATCACCTCCCTTTGTTTTTTTTCTATATGCTAACTCGTACTTTCCTTTTAGCTCTCTGTTTCTGGCATCAACTCTACCCCGTTCTCGAGTAGAGCTGCATCCAGCTCTGGAGCCTCCAACACAAAGAAGGACATGGAGCTGTTGGAGCAGGTCCAGAGGGCCACGGAGATGATCAGAGGGCTGGAACACCTCTCCTGTGAGGACAGGCTGAGAGTGTTGGGGTTGTTCACCTGGAGAAGAAAAGGCTCTGCGGAAAGCATGTGAAGTGGGCCTATAAAAAAGCTGAGGAGGGACGTTTTACAAGGGCTTATAGTGACAGGATGAGGGGCAATGGGTTCAAACTGGAAGAGGGTAGATTTAGATTAGAAGTAATGAAGATGTTCTTCCCTCTGAGGGTGGTGAGACATTGGAACAGGTTGCCCAGGGAGGTTGTGGATGCTCCATCACCAGATCTGTTCAAGACCAGGTTGAATGGGGCCTTGCATGACCTGGTCTAGTGAGAGGTGTCCCTGCCATTGCAGAGGGGTTGGAACCAGAAGATCATTAAGGCCCCTTCCAAGCAAAACCATTCTATGAATCTATTTCTTTTCCCAGTGCATTATGTTCACAGCAAGAAACACACATCAAAGTCAGCATTTTTTTAAACCTCCAAGATTAATAAAAAAAATTACTGAACCTTTAACAAAGACCTGAGGTCATGAGGGAGTCTTGTTAATATTTAAAGGCCTGTTTTGAGGCAATTTGTACTAGCTAGTAAGGTAATCAGTGAGACATGACTGTAGTGGATATAAGTGAGGAGATCCTGAAGTCATGCAATCTGCATGCAGCTAGGATGTGCAAGTCAAGCTGGAAAAATCTCACAGGCTTCAGGGACATCGCTAGACTAGCAGAAAAAAAAAAAGAAAGAGTTTGGTATTTTATTTATTTAACAATATTGTGTCCAGCTGCCAGGAATTTCTCTGTGGCTTCCATAGGTCACTACACTCTGCAGAGTGCTAGGGCGACTAAAGCAAAAAAAAAGGTGGATGGAAGCTAGTGACAATTTCAGAACAAATCTGATTAAAAAATACGAGGATACTCATCACTAAATCTTACATGATGGTGATATCAAAAACTATCAATAGTAGTGTCAAAGTCAGGGCTGCACTGACCACAGCAGTTTTAATGAGGATAATAATAAAATGGAATGTATAAAAAACCAGTATCAGGCAATTACATCACCTTCACCACTCTTGTTGTGGGGCAGGCACTGGCTAAGTCCCAGACTGGGCTCAGCAGCAGACGGGAACCAGATTCAGCAACTGGATTCTGGAATTCACAGACTGCAGTGACCTTCGGCTGCACACCAATCCTTGGTAGTAACTCTAAACATCCAAGCTTTACCACTGCTGGAAGCAGACACTGTTTGCAAAAATCTGCCATTAACTTCAAAGAGTGCAGTTAGAAGAGACTCAGCTGAAAAGTAAAATCACTGAACGGACTTAGTGCTGTTGTAACTCAGACCAGGACAAGTAGACAGATAAATCTGTAGACATATCTGCAGCAGGACGTGCAAAATCCCAGCTGAAGGAACAGAGCCCAGGCAGCAAGCAGCATTGCCAAACCTCCACTCTCCACACCTCATGACTGATTCAGCCCCCTTCCAACGCAAAGCGATTTCCTCTTTTGAGAGCAGGGCGTTGAAGAACTGGGCAGGAAAGCACAAATGTTGTGTCTCTTCACCTTCAGCTTAGGCTTTGCTTCCTTTCTTCAACACCAGCGTTAGTGAGACTCTTTGGCCAGCTGGTCATGCCTTGGACCAGTACCCGTCTGGACTCATGAAAACCGGAAAGGAGGAACAAAACCTGATTTAATGCAGATCACCAAAGCCTTTGAAAACAGCAGGCTACCAACTGCTTAAGGGCATAAATTGTAACTTAAGAAAACATAACTTGAAGTGGACAATCTGAGTAAGTTATCACTTTGCATTCTATTCCAATTGGGTTATTAGCATTGAAGACGTTTTCACAAGGAAGAATATTAATTGCCTTTGTTAATCTGGGTATTAAAAAAAAAGAAGAAAAAAAAGAGATCATCCTGATTGTAGTGGCACAAGTGCACAAGGGCTCCTCACAAAGGATAAAGATTAGGTACCTCTGACAGGTTTTACTAAATCTCATCAAATACCTTTGAAATCATCAGTTGTGAAACAATTCTTTGCCTGCGCTCACAGGAATGAGAGACTGAAAACCATACAGAACTTCAGTCTCTCAGCACAGGCTGGAGCTGGTTCTGACCCTAACTATGACAGCGCTTGCATACGTACCATACGTAGCTCAGTATGTGGAGGACACTGCTTTACACTTTCATTTAGCGTAATCACACTAAAGTTGCCAATTATTTATGGAAGGAAAGAACAAGAGAGTGTGGCAGTACTCAGATGGGCTCCATTGGGAAAAACCAGCCAAGCAGATGTGCATGCTGTTTGTGTGAAAAGGAGAGGAAAGAAGAAGAGGAGGAGGAAGGGTAGTATTCAGCACTGCCCCTACTACATGCCACAACAGTAGATTCATAAGGAGGAGAGTTTGTGCAACTGAATCAGTACAGACATAAAATCCAAGGTCCAAGGAGGTAAAGCTCTTGCCAAGTTTCTATTTGTTCTTGAAATGGAAACTGGTAATATAAAGTGTATAATGCAGCAACAAAAACTAGGCAAAAAAGCAAAGTCTCTAAACAAGTTGTCACTTCATGGGATAACTGGCCCCGGGGCACAGACAGGCTTCCTGACCTAGATGAGCTCCGCTCTTCAGGAACACACACCCAAACATCTTCCCAACCCCCTTGCTTCCAGACCTCCCATCTTCAGCCTCTCTCAAACCCACATGACTCCCCCAGGAGCCCATTCAACTCTCCAAGCCAGCAGACACCCACCTGCCTTCCCTTTTTTGGGTTAGTTTTCTGCCAGGTTAGCTAACCATGCTGGCCTAGGCATCGTGCTGAGCACCAGAGCTAATGCGAGGTAAGCAGCAAGACAGCCAGGAGCAGGGTAGAGAATCACCCCTCTCGGGCAACAGTGAGCTGTTACATCAGTTCAGCCCATCCTATGAAGTCACAATTGCAATTAATAGGAATCAAACTACTAAGGATTATGCTAGAAATAATTAGGTTTCACATTCTAGTAGGAGGTGTGTGTGACACCAATAGCTATAATTTTAGCAAGCAATGCTTTGATAAAGGTGCCATTAAACAAAAACATAGCTGAAACAAAGGTAAACAATCCCTAAGCAAGGCATGGATTATTGGTTAAGGAAAGCAGTCACAGAAACTAAGCCCTGTAGTACCTACTCAGCAAGTGAAAACAGGATGGCAAAACATCTACCCCTCACTGCCTGCCAAGCTTCAAAATACAATAAAAGTTGACAGAGAGCCTTCAAAACATAGATATTTATTCCTAGCAAAGCCAAAAGGTGGTTCAGCAGCTGTAAGGTCAATCAAGAAGAAAGGAAGACTAAAATGCCTATAGAAAATAGGCAAACATTTTTAAAATTTCAGAAGCAGCAAAGCTGTAGAAGAATTGATGCCTTACTGAATCACTCCAGGAAAGAATAGCAAGGGCAGAGGTGTGGAGAGAAGGGATTTGTATACAGGACTCTGCAAAATGAGAGTCCTCAGGTCACGTCCTCTGCCAGCAACACACAGGAGCGCTATCAGAAATGAAACACCCTGAATCACAGCTGACAGCAGAAAGCAGTGAAGTCACCACATGTTCCCTAGAGATACCCACAGAATGAGAGAATTTTAGCATGAAACAGTTGAGCTGGTAGGTAGAAGACTTCCCTCACCAAAACCAACTCCCATGCCAACGGGCTGGGGACCAGAATATTAGGCTTTTTCTTTAAAAATGAGACCTCAAGCAAAGCACACCCTACAGAGTTCTGTGTCTTCATTTGTTAACTGGCTGAAGCCATAAATGACCAAAAAATCTGAAATAAGGCAGATGTGGTATAACATATACTTTTGCAGAAACAATAATCTCATTAATTATCACTACTCGAATTTCAATAAAGAGGAAAGTAAAAGAAGGGCCTTTCTTTTAATTAGATGCTGAAAGTCTCTGGAAAGGTCCACCAACACTAGATCAATGACCTGTCAGATGGCAAATGAAGTTCAATCTTCATTAAACAATGATTTCTTTTTTTCTCCCCAAGATATGCTGTGATATAAATTAATTGTATGAAAAAAAGAAATGGACCTACAACCACCTCAGAATATGCTTCAAATTGATGTGCAGCTACCACCAAAATGAAAAGGATGGGGCAAATAAGACAAATTATTAACATGGTCTCTGTCAGAATACTACATGCAGCACTTGTAACTTGGAATTCTTTATGCCAAAAGAATGGCATAAATCACAGACTGCCGGGGAAAAGGGATGATTAGAATGGCAATTTCATACCAAGAGACACAAAAGTTTTTCTAAGTGAGAGATGGAATAAATATAGAGCCAAAAAAGTTCAGCAACCAACTTACTTAACTCTAGGAATATTTCCTAGAACTGTGCGTGACAGGACAGTGTCTCTTTTGCACAACCAAAAAAATGTAACTCCTCTTTTACACTTTGCTGACCACCCTACAGAATTAAATTCTTTGCAGCGCTGAAAAACAGAAACACAAAGAACTTGTACGACAGCATAACTAACTTTAACCCTTCCAGTGGGTGCCATTTTGGGTGAGAAAATTAGACAGAAACTGAAATTCAATAATTTTCCTGATAGTGCAATCAGAAAAGACATTTTCCTATCACTCTCTAAACTAGACTTTAGATGAAGCTAAATTACTTGACAATGAAGATTGAGATATAGAAAACAAACTCATGCAAATGAAACAGTGATATGTAACACCTAAGAATACTCAACTCCAAAAAAACACTATTAGCAGACTGTCTGTCTGTGTTTTGTTACAGATACATCAACCATCCAACAAAGTAGTAACTTGATTTCCCCATTAACTTCAGCAGTCTTCAGAGGAGACATCTCTGGACAAGGGAACAGGTTTTAAGTCCTGTGTTTTACTTAAGCTTCTAATGAGAACTCTGTAATTTTAATGTTTCGGCTATCTGTCACGGCAATACAGCTTCATGGAAAAAAAATTTTAAACCCAAACAGTATCTCTCTCACTGAAAAAAGTGTTATGTCCAGTGTTTATATCCCCAGGATACATTAAGAACTAAGCAAGCCAGATAACATTTCATCTCCTACAACAAACTTGCACTGGTGCTAACTAGAAGAAACACATTATTGTTGATTGTGCATATCTGATAAAACTAATGGCATGATGAAGTTACCCATTACCTGTCTTGCGATGCATTCATTATTATAATCTTCAAGACCTTTTTGAAAGCTGAACTGGGGTAGGAGGGCAGATAATTATAAAAATTCTGTTCTAAGCCAAAAATCGCTTCTTGTAGTGAACTACCATGTTTCCGGGTACCAGCTAAGCAGCAGGACTCATACAGAAAATATTTTATTTTCCACTCCAAGAGATCTCAATAGTGATGTTTCAAACTCATCAAAAATAAGCTTTAAAATAAAATTTAGAACTGCAAGGTAAAGCATACATCCAACCCTCAAAAAGAGCTGGAGACTTCTTCAGACAAGATGTGCTTCCTAAAAAATACTGCCGAAGGTGAAAATCCATTTACATTTAATACCAGATTTGTTTTTGCAGTTCTGCAAATGAAGTCTTTCTTTCCCAAAGAAACTCCTTCCAATACTGAGAGGCTTTGCCTAAACAAGGGTTTGAGGACTCCACTTCATTGCAATATTCCACATTAAAAACATCTAAAACACTAGTAGGTGTCTTCCTACTCTCCCAAAAAATGTAGAGAAAAAAGCAGTGCCTTAGGACACACAAAGTGAGGTGAACTAACAAACAGCACTGGGTTCATTCAGCTCAGCAGGGTTCTATCAGATCACTGCCATGTTGCTTTTCAAGTGTATCAGGATTCAAGTTCATTTTTGCACAGTGCAAGAGAGCTACTGATTCCCAGCAGTAGAGATCTTCCTGTATTTGTGTATGAAAGCCTCTGTCTTTCCAAGACTAACTTCATAGACACCATCTGGTACCAGAGACCCAAAACGTGTCTGTCTGCTGCTGAGAAAGGATTCTTCAACACCATTCATCAAGCAGGAAGAATTTCCATCAATATTCAGGGCTTCTGTAGTGGCAGTTTCACTCATGCCATCAGAAATGGCATAAGGAGGGTCATTTTCACCACACTTGGTAATGCCATCCATGCGCTTGTGGAGATCTTGGCTCAGCAGCAATACAACTGTCCCTCCAACACGAAGTACTCTGGCAATTGCAGGAAAAATAAAGGTTAGGCGTTTAGCCAGCCTGGCATTCCTTTATCTGTGCAGAACTCAACACTGCTGACACTTTAGAAGCCAGTTTAATTTGACAAAACACCTAAGCATGCTAAGGGTCATGGCTCAACTCAGTAACCTGCATCTCCAAATACAATTTGAATTCCCTATCTTCATAACTCTTCCTAAATTGGAGAACTGGGCCCTGTCCTAACTCAAAAATTTCTGACCTCAGGAGTTCTTTCCATTGGGTTAGCAAGGAAGATGGACTATTTTTTTTTTCTCTCTTAGTATTATTCCAAAGATTAATGGAAGTATTACCTTCAAACTCCTATTGTGGGTATCATAAGCCCCCACCAGTCTGCAAAGGAACAGACTCCCAGAGCAGCAAGAGCGTCCCAGGTTGCTAAGACAATTCTGAAGCTGGCCTTTCCCTGTAGGAACTTTAAAAGGTCTGTCCTTTCTGTGTTCCACTGATCCTTACTGGCTTTCAAACTCAGAAAGCAGAGAATCATAGAATGCCGGGTTGGAAGGGACCTCAAGGATCATCTAGTCCAACCTTTCAAGATAGAAAAATACAGTTTAAATGATATGGCTCAGCACCCTGTCAAGCTGAGTCTTAAAATTGTCTAATGTAGCTTCAAAAGTTCAATAGTCTGTCCTTTCTGTGTCCACTGATCCTTACTGGCTTTCAAACTCAGGAAGCAGAGGAAAATTAATCATTGTTTGCAATCCCTTCTTCTTAGTATATGAGGAAACATTACATTTGGCTTTGAAAGAGGGGGGAAAAATATCCTAGCTCTGGTCACAGCAAGTGGATTGAAGGCTTACTGGTGGAGCTCTCACAGTAACAGTTTCTTCCTCACCTCCATCTTCCCAAGGAAATATTTTACTCAGGATGGCCCAACAGTGCAAATGGGACTAGAAGACAAGCACGGCCAAAGGGAGGGATGGTTAGCATAAGCTGATATAAGATTATCCTGGCATTCTGTGGAGCTACCTCACCTTCTTCATCAATTTCCCACTGCATTCCTGCATTGGGTGAGCAAGATCAACACCTCCTGAAGACAAGTCCTATAGGTAGGGCCTGTTTTCAGCCAAACAAATAAATAAAGGAGCAGGTGGTTTAAACTGCCCGTTAGAAGCCACCAGCTAACAGCTTGGCTCTACTCTGTCACCAAATGACAGGGTGAGAGGTGAAAGGAAGCATCTAAAAGCAGACTAAGTAGCCACAGCTGGATATTTCAGCATATATTAACAGAAAGGAAAATGCATACCACTATTTTCTGGACTGAGATCCTTCCTGCCAAGGCAGACTGGTGAAAGCTTGGTTGTGAACCCAAAAGGAAAGCCTGATTTTTGTACAAAGAGACCTCAACTGAGAAAGGATTATTGCTTTATTTGGCTGGCCATGCTTTGTCTAAGTCATCCTCTTCTCACTCTCATTTCTGCCTTGTAAAGAATACTTGTGCGTGCAGCTCACATAACCAGTTCATTCCTTGTCATCTTGTGCTGCCATCAGCACTTCCACAGCTTGTAAGACAAACTACAACAGCCTCTAAGGGACAAGTAAAGGACTCAGACTTTCACAGCCTGCACAGGATCTGATTACAGAGCTGCACAGTGTTTGGAACAAAGCAAACCTGAAGCTGACTGAATGCTTAGGATTGCAAACCATCATGACATTTACACCAAACCCCAAGCATGTCAAAGGCCACATGTACCTACCTCTCCATTTCCTGGAGAATGTCTGGAAGGAGCTGTATGTCTTCTGTGATCTTGAACTTCTTCCCAAACGGAATATCCGAAATCACAGCATCAAAGCTTTCTGAAGGCAACGGCAATGCTGCAGAATAAAGGCAGGTCTTTACATCTATCTGAAAAATGAACAGCAGCTATGGCCCCATTCACCTTACAAAACTGTCTGCTGGCTCTTTCGTGGATTGTACATCCAGACTCATAGCTCCTTCTGTGCTTACGCTCACAAATGGCACTACGAAGCCATCAACCCAATGTAGACTGGGAAGAGACAAATGCATGAGAGCGTGGTTTAGCTTGCAGATTCCCTGTTACTAGAATCTATGTTTGCCCCAATGGCAAGACACTCCAAATAGAAGACTACACGGTTCCAAACTGCTGCTTCTCAACAGACAGTACATCTTTACAAGCAAAATGAAAAAGAAGAGTTAAGCATGAACCACATGTTACATTTCTCTTCATCCCCCTTTTCTTCCCCAAGAATCTGGTTACAGCCTGTCCTGGCTTGGCCAGGGCAGGGTTAATTTT
>VZZY01008931.1:0-13429 GCA_013400335.1 Eurystomus gularis | reverse complement strand
GGGGTTCTTTTGTTTTTAAACATACTTACTTGCCACTACTTCCAGTAATGGACGTGATCATCTAAGAAGCATAATCTCATTTTTGATATCAAAAACTGAGTAAAAAAAATTTAAAAACCATTCTTGCCACCCATGAAAAAAAGCTTCACGCTTTTTCACTGAAAACACCATTAACATGCATGTGATTGACCTATTACATTCTCTTTTAAGATATTCTCTTTCTTGGAAACACAAGTGGTGAGTCAGTTGTTATGGTAACTATTTTTCTTTTTTTTTTTAACAAACATATGACAGCCTGTGTGTCATCTGATGCTGTTCCTGAATTAAGTTACACATTCACTTTTGTCAAATAGCCTAAAAAAAGGCTTCTTGGATGAAGAAATAGTGGGGGGAAAACAGGACATTCTTCCCAGGCACCTGGCTTTAGCAGTTATAAAATCGCTCCAGATCCTTACGTTTTAACATGTCCAACGACACGTGAAAAGATGCAGGTTTGGCTTGGCCCTCCTGCATGCTCCAATGCTAGATTCTCATATTTACCCTCCCCTTTCTAAGTTTCAATGTATAAATTCCTGTCAAATATAATCTCTCTCATCACAAACCTTCTCACTATTGACGGCTCAAACTTCAATTAATCAAATTGAATATTGTCAGCTAAAGGACAATCTCAGAACGTTTTTGCTCCAGCTATTTCTGTTACAGATAAATACATACTCTCCTCAATTATCAAGACCATAAAGAAAACTTCTGCACTCCTACAAACAAAACATTTTAAACATGGAATGGCACAACAATTGTTTTCCCCTCAGACTAGTTACATGCACCATTTTAATCCATTACAACATTGTGACTAAATTTATGCATATGGTCAACTTTTTGTAAGCTTGGAGCTATGATGTTATGATGTGAAGAGCAGCTCTTTTTTGTTACCTTTTTTTGTTAAGCTGCCTACAATTTCAGGAGCTCCAGTCTTGGAAACCCGGTTTTGTTTGTCTCATATGCTGCTTTGGCAGTAATTTTAACATAGGTCTATCTAGACTGTGAACCTTCTGCTTAAACCACCAGCTAAGATGATCAGTTGCTACTTCACCTAAGTGAGTTCTTTATTCAAGTCCAGTGTTAGCAGTCGACTACCCACAATGGTAAAATAAGAAGAGAATCCATTAATCCATAATGAACCTTCAAGAAAGTATCTCTATTAGATATACTTCCAGTGAAGCCAGTGGGTGAAGAAAAAATATCAAAGAGATAAACTTGAATTAAAGACAAAGTATTTAAGACCTAGCATTTGCAACCTAAAAAACAGTAGGAGCCAAAACCTGGAACTTTTTACAGCTCCAATCTTCTAAACAATGAACCAGTGATACATGAGAGTTGGCTTAATACAAAAGCTCCGTACATTCCTAGCCCTGGTTTCAATTGAAAGCTAACAAGCTTAGTCTCATAAATTCCCCTAAATTTAAGAAGTGTAGCACAATAAAGTTCTTCAATGTAGAAATATGAAAAATATTCCAGCTGACGCAGCAGAAACGTGATGATACAAAGCAAATGTAAAACAGAGATTACAACAATCTGGACGACTAGCAACATTATGTCACTGATATTGTGCCTAGAGATTTATTACACTAGGATCTCTTATAATACCATCACAAGTCTGGAGGAGAACACTCTCCAACACGCCTGCATTACTTCCATTGGGCTGGCAAACTGAAATAACCAAGATAACATTGCTACTCTAAGTCCATTTAGCAATGCCTCTAACCCTATTTTAAGTAGCCATCATTATCTTTTCTAAAAAAGTGGCTTAGAAATAATATTGAAACAAAAAAATGTTGCAAAAATACATCGCTAGTCCTACAAAGAAAAAACAAACCCAAAGAGCTGCATCGATACCAAGCTTGTGTGGCCAGCACCATGAAACCACCAGAAATAAATTGGCAAGTGGAAGATATGTTACCAAATAGCGACTAAAGAGGCTTTCCAGTCAAACTACATCTTTTGTGGGTGTGGATCTCATTACCTATTTGAAATATGGAAAAACAGCCATTTTTAAATAGCCACATATATGTTACAGCTAAACAACAAAAGCTTTTGGAACTCTGACAGTTCATCAATACCGCTTAGAAATTGGCTCACTCTCCGTCATTGCATGATTGTATCCATACTATAGGCAGTGATGCACAAAAGCCTCAAGGATCTCCTCATTTACCCATCAGAAGTTATTCCCAAGGTATTTTGAGAGTTAGCCAACATTCTTCTCCAAAATCAGAGATAAGAATCAGAAGAGAAATCAGTAGAGCAACGGCTAGAGAAAAGAACTTTCCAGTAGTTCTTTAGTAGTTCTTCATCCTTTTCTTCCTTCCTTCTGGTCTCTGGGGCACTTCCCCTTCTCTTTCCTACCCACTCCCTCTGCCTCACTTCACCTAACTTGCCTTCCAGTACCAATTATTCCAATGCCCCTGAAAAAACACGCCATCCATTCACTGAAATCACTGACAATTAGCTACCTCGGAGAAGTCCCACCATTAGTCTGCCATGAACACACAGAGACAACACTATCTTATGAAGAAATCACTCTGGACATGACCTCAGCAGAGCACTTAAACTCACTTTAAACAAATTCAAAAATAACAGCCTAATTCTTCAAAATCCCAGCACCATAAAAACACTGTACTCAAATACAATTCAGAGTAGCTGGGTCCTCACCTTCAGGTGTTAAGTGTTTTTCATTTATTTTGCCAAGTTAAAAAAACAACAGAAAAGACAGCATAGAACTGCATGAACTAGTAATTTTTTGCAAATTATGCATGCCTGTAATGACAAGATGCCTTGAACCCCCAAAACTCTTTAGCTCAGTGTAAAAGAACTACTGGGTTTTGGTTTTGAAGTCCTCATATTTAAAGCAAAACACATTTTCTACGTTTTCTCCACAATGTCATCTTTCTAAAAACACTGAAATGCCTCCTCTGAAAGTGCTCTTTTTCTGTTGCAACATATGGTACCCCATCCAGAGAGTCACAAGATATTTTGTTTCTAATTGATTAAATTGCATGAGTCACAGACAGGATTTGCACATGGATTGCAAAAGCAACTGCTTGTTTTTAATGAATTCACACAGTGACACCGAGCCAGGACAGTTACCTTTGCAGTCCCAGCTACCAAGTGGTCAACAAGAAGCCTCCTCAGAAGCACCAAATGTGAAACTTCAAAGTCACTGACTCTTGGGATTTTATTACATGGCCAGGCGTACTTTGTGGTTTTTTCTTAAACCTCTTCCTTGCAATTGGGGAAATCAAGAGAAAGTGTTACCTGTTCTAGTGTGATGGATACGGAGTAAGACTTTGCTGATTCTGATGTTTCAAATTTCACAATATAAATAAACAGAGCCCAAATTCACAACCTTTAGAATCTGAATATAATAAGCCAAATCAGGTCGTGGGTGTTTCTGAAGGAAAAGTGGGAAGTCAGGAAAAAATTAAAAATTTCTCCCTGCGCCATCTGCTTGAATATTTTCCATCAATGTAAAATGGCTTTTGCATGGGCATAACCTGTACGGCTGAATATTTCTGATTTTTCCTAAAACCAGTACTCCTGCACTTGCTGCATTTATGGGACCAGTTCCACAAACCAGTCAAAGTTGTTACTAGAGACACGTGACATACGGGCAGCATTTCTGAACATGTAGAAATTATCTGAACTCTTTTGATCTTACTGCACACCAACACGTTTGGCCTGATGGAAATAATGGAAAAGAAACCCCAGGAGGGATAGATTTCTCTTATAAAATGGAATCAGTGTAATAAAATTATTTTGTTTATTTATTATGAGAAATTCATCACTTTGTGCTAAAAAATAACAGGCTGTTTGTATTACAAGGCAGTTTCTTACAGACTCAAGTTATTTTACTGCTATGCAAAGACACTTTTTCATTTTTCAGTTAACTGAAAAGCTGAGCAGTCAACTAATCCATTATCTTTACTTACCATGCTGGCTGCTCAAAGCATCTCCTGTTCCACAGAGTGTCAGATCCAGATTCCAGCTCTGTCTCCCTTAGGGACTGGTAAATCAGACAGTGCAAATCCAGAATTGCTAATGACAGAAACAGTAGATTTCAGTTCCCAGTTTCCAGATGCAACTTATGTCAAAAGATAGCTTATACACTCAAATGCAGTGAAAGAAAATAGCTTTGACATTTGTTTGTTTGTGCTGATAGGTTTTTAAATATTAATTAAGTCCAAATACAAAAATAAATTCACCATGACAGCCATTAGGTACTCAGTGTATTCAATTTATAGCCAAGTACACAGCAGAAAACATACATTAAACAAAACACTGAGAACTTTGTCTCCAACAACTTTTGTCAGCTGTATCTCCAGTTTAACAAACAGGGATATCTAATTTGTTTAGATGACTCCTTTTGTTTTCCAAGTTCTGTTGCAATGCTGCACAAACCTATAGCAGTGACTTCGCTAATAAAGAATCAAGTTTCACAGCTTCAAAGAAATATCTGACTGCAGATTCTATTTCATCTGGTACCGTACTTGAAATCATTAATGTTGAGCATTTACAATTCTGACATCAACTATTATCCTCAACAGGGAAAAGAGGAAATTTGTTGCTATAAAAATAGAGAAATCAAAGGCTGGGTGAAATTTTGGAAACAAATTTCAGTGGGATTTAAATGTTCTTTGCTTCTTAGAAATACTAACAGATTCAGCAGTTACCAGGGACTTTAGTGGATTTATCAATACTTCAGAAATTATTTATAAATTTAGGATTGCAAACCAGTATTTAGAAGCATGGTTTTTATGGTCCTATTTTTTGAAGACAGAGCTTATTGCATTTCCTCAATGAGAGAATCCTTCCTTGAAGAGCTGGGGGCAGGGGAGAGCACTACACAACTTCCACTCTTTAAAGTCCAAATATTAAATTATAAAAATATAATTGACAATCACAAAAACACCCCAGCATCTAAAAAGGTCTTTGCGACTAGTTTTAGGGTCTAATACTTGCACATTTGCTGGAATTTATACAGTTGGCAAACTACCTGGGTTTAGATTACTGCATACACATAGTGATCAAGGAAAATATAGAATTAAACTGGCTCTTCCCCACACTACATACAAAGGAGTCAACTGTTTTCCTCTGTTTCTTCAATTAATTCAAATAAGTTGATAGCAGAACTTGATGGGAGTTGGTGGTTTCAGATGGCAGCCCAGATCTCCAGACCATGGCTATTCACAGCTGATCATCAAAAGAACAACAATAAAACAGTATGTCACATTTAGATATTAACTACATCTTACTGTTAATTGTCACAACAAGTTCAAATAAAGTATAAAAAATTTATTGTACTTCTTACTCAAAGGCCACAGAACTCTGATTTTGAGAGCAGCAGTACAGGAAAGTAAATGGCTGATGATGACAATGTGTAAGGGTAAAATTAGAAAGGATGTTAAAAACTACCACTCGGATGAAAGAAAATCTCAAGCAAAAACACATGGTTAAAATGCTGCCCAAGACATCCAGAGCCTTCAATCCTTGTGTAGCTGAATGTCTCACAAAGAGCAAAATATCATCTGTACTTGGCACGGACAGTCAAGACATTACAGGGGACCTGTTCCCAGAAGGATGGATAGAACGTTAATTCCTTCCAGCAAAGGCAGTTGCTTCACAAAAGCCAAGCCTGAAATACTTACCTAGACATTTACTTTAAACCAAAGTCCTGTGAATACCTTGACTTCGACAAAAGCGCATTTTAAAAAAGATTAAAACAATTGAGTTTTAGCATTGAACAGGATATCATGCTTTCTTAATACAGAATGTAAATGACTGCACTGCTGAGAAAAGGGAAAATTAAGTCTTCTAAGCCAATGAACAGGAGTGGAACAAATTTTCTCTCTTCAAATATATCCTTATAGTAATCTAAAGAGAATACTTCCATGATTGTGAGGCAATTTCTTCAAGACCTATTCAATTCCTTATTGTTCAGCTTACAGTGCCAGAAGAAAAAGCCTGTTAAAGTTAACATCTGCTAACTAATCATGGAACAGACCATCACAACATTTTATTGTGTTTGAACATAGCTATGAATTTTGATTACTATCAACTTTGACTGGATTAAAGTAGTACTTTACTGACAGACTTATGAAACCTACAAAAACTTATTCCTTTATAGGAAAGGCTTCAAAACAAACATTTGCCTTCTGGATTCAGAAAAGATGACCTAGCATTAAAAGTACATCTAATATTAAAGATAGAAATAAATCAAATCGGATGAATTGGGTTCTTCTGATTTTGGATCAAATACTTTATTTTTAGAGTGTTGACATAATACAGCACGGATTCTGACATGCAAATATTAAGCTGGGCTGCGGCATAGATCTGTTCTTCTGAGTTCCATTCCGTGTGTTTTGCTGCTTAACACCAGGAGTACACACATATGCTCTACTTCAACTTTCCTTTGAGGTGGTACATTCATATCTGAGTGAGGCAATACAATAATTTACTTCAGTGCAGCTGGTCAAGAAATGTTCCTAAGTTGGAGCTACTATAGTCTGTGTAAACAGTCCCCTCATGCAGAAGTCAATTGGATTAGAAAAGGTTTCTATTAAGCCATTGAGTCCCTATCTTTGCATTATGATGGGATTCATTCCAGCTCTGTGCTTCACAAACTACAGCCTGCTGAGCAATCCTTTACTATTTCCAATGACAAACTGGAACTACTCTTCTACACATGCATACCATGCGTGCACAGTTTCTTTTGCCATCTTTCCAACTTTTTAATTCCAAAGTACTTTCACTTTAAAATTAAAACTCCACATTATTAAACCCCCAAGCCTATCCCTCATCACAATAAAAATCCATTACAAGAACATTCAATACCTCACTGCCATTCTGCATTTAATTGGCAGCGAACAGTTCCCTCCCTTCAGGAAAGGTCTCAGCCAAACGGCCATTCCTCCTGCTCCAGAGAACTATGCATTCGAGGGGAGCGGGGTACGCAGAGGATGCTGAACGCTATAGTCAGATCATATCAATCAAAAGAGGGACAACCAAAGCATTATGTCAAAGACTTCTTAATAACTGGAGAGCATAATGACTGTACGTACCAGCAGGGTAGCCATTGATCCACAGTCCATCACAGATGTCACCAGAACAATTAACTATAGCACCCCGTTCATTGAATATGTAATTTCTCCACTGCCCCTTTAAACAGAAATACACACGGATTTTAAATTTCAACAACACCACAGTTAAATTATAAAGAAGGGATTATTTCAGCCAATATTCAATAGCAAAGTGGGTGGTCCTCAAGGCTTTCTATAAATACCCTTCCAAGATTTGCGTGAAAAGTTGAATAGGAGACCACACAACAACCAAGGATTATGTGGCACTCCTCTAAAGGGGAAAGGGGGGAGAATCAAACATTTCTTGCCCAAGGTTTGTTACTGTGGGATACTATTATGTGAGGTCCTTCAGTTCATATATTGCTTCGCATTAAATTACATGGCAAGTATGAATAACTGCTTTGTCACATACAGAATCACAGGTTATTTTGCTTTTTAAAGACTGTGTAAAGTGAAATAGTGTACCAAACCCAATCCAAAAGGCTTCGACTATTTAAACCTGGGCTGCATTTCACCCAAGATACATGCTTTACATACAAGTTTTAGGATTCCTAAAGCTGCAAAGCCAAGTACTACAGAAGATAAGGTATGAGCCAATTAAAGTTTTTAGCAATGATAAACCTGCACATGTAATCGTGCAATTCAGCATTACGTCATGATCAACGCGTGCTTTTTCTAGTGTACCCTTTCCTCTTCAACGTAGTATCATCTCGAGACGATTAGCTCACAGTCACCATTTTACTAACATTAACTGACAGCAAAGTCAACCAATTCCTCTTTGTGGTCCTGTTCTAGGGGAGGACAGGAAAATCTGTCTGACATTTTGCAGGCATTTGACAGGACAAGGAAGGTTATTCCTGGTTAGGAATACTGGTTTCAGTTTCAGATGAGAAAAGTGCGTATAGTATTGCATACTGGAGCATGCACTTTTATTCCAAGATACCTGTAAAAAACATCTTGAAGCACAGAGCTAGTACTGAAAAAAGTTTGAATTAATCCCATATTACTGTAAGGGTTTAGAGCGGAAACTGATAAGGAAATAATCAGACCATGGTCAAAGTACAGTCAAAAGTCCGGGTACAGGAAATAAAATAACTCAGTAACAAATGTCACTTGTTTTATGTGGTACTAAATCCTGTTGAGCTATCAGACAATATTCAATGTTAGAGCACATAAGGAACTAGAGAATATGAATATTTAAAATCTACAGTAATTGTTCCATTAAGTTGGATATCTGGCTTTTCATGTGATAACAGCAGAGGTACCAAATAAAGTGCTGCTATAAATTTAAAATGTGTGTGAACTCAGTTGAAACACCAGGTGGATTTAGTGGCCAAAGATGTAGCACTTTGTTTACAGCCTTAGCAATTACAGATGTAACCTAGAAGATAAAAGCAAAGACAACACAGTTCTTCAGCAACATGGTTCTGATACTCCTTGCTCTGGTCTATCCCTTCCATCACTTCAAAGCACACGACGCTATCTTCAGCGGTTACCCAGTGACACCAGTACTGTTGGTAACTCTAACACACGCAGGCTCCAAGCTCCACCGGCATTTTCACTGTCTTCTCTGCCTAGTCTAAGACCTTCAAAATAGCAGCCAGCTAGTTATACTCCCAAATGTACAAATCAACTGGAAGAACGTCTAGAAAAAAGTCCACTGTAACTGGAATTGTATCTAAATTATGTACTGGGATCATGGGGCCTTCACCTTGCATCACTGTCTGTACACAGGCAGTAGGATTCGGCTGTCTACGGCTTCCTCTGGAGGGGGAAAAAGGATGGGGCGGGTGGAAAACATGCAACCTCTCTCAGTGGTTCCTTATCACTACCTGTAAAGGCATTGTGCTTGCTTTCAATCAATTCTGATGACTGCCTACTATTAATGTCATTCATTCTCTGAAGTCATTAAGCCACCTCTTTCTTAGATTTGCTTTTGTCTTTCCCTGGCACATTTCCTTGTCTAATCCTCTTTTCCAGATGGCATAAGGACGAGAGATAAGTGTTGCTAAAAGTTGCTTAGCAATGCAACACATGCAAGGTTTGGAAATGCTGACGTCCACATAAGCACTATCTATACATCACACATTTATGCAGAGAAACAAAGGCGTGAACAACCAGAGCGACATCGGGGCCTCCCAAAAAAGAGCTACCAGTTAGTACACAAAGGGGAGCAGGAAATGGAGAAAGAGAAAAAGCTACAAGCTTCCAGGGATGGGCTGTATTGTGCTGTGGGGTTTTGTGTTTCTCTTTGGTCTTAAACCAGAACAGGAAATTTTGCTTTAAGCAAAACCCTTGAGTTCTAGTAAGGTCCTGTGTTTTCTGTGATTCAGCAGACATTGCAATCTACTAATAGAGACCAACACAGATAGAGGAGTTCACAAAGAACAGTAACTGATGAAGGCAACATCATTCACCATCAGCTAGGTATCAACCACAGAAATCCTCCGAGCCTAAGAATCAGCCACAAGGAATTTGTTTTGCTAACTGCACAATGTAATGCTGGATTGTTTCTAAACTCTAAAGTAAATGTGTTTATACGGAATTTATTTAAACCACAATTAAATGTTATGGGTAATAAATAAGAACGTTTAGTACACAAACACTAAATTTCACAAGGTCATATTATCATATTAATTTATTTCTGCAACAGCCTACTTAAATTGGTTTTAGTGTGACTCATTCTGTGCTTAAAAAACCTGAGAAATTAGGAATTTATTCATCATGGGTGACAACTTTGAAGCAACTAGTTCTAAAAAACCAGCCAAACAGTAGTAAAATAACTACAGAAATTCACATGTGGCTCTACTTGGGGTAGTCTTGCTCTTACTAAGCAAGATTTTCGAATACTAACTTTGATAGTTATCAATTTTGCTATTTTTGTTCAGGAACTAACAATATTTTAATGTCCACTACGCCCAACATTGTGTGACAGAGCAGGGTGTTCAAAGACACCTGTTTATGAATACAGAAAAAGATGTAAATAGGTCATAAGTACTTACCACTTTATTTCGGGAAGCAATTCCCAGCTAATTGATGAGGTTTCCCTTTTTAGTGGCTATTACACTTTTTATTCCATTTAACTCTGTTCATTCCAAAGTCAAACCTGGCTGCCTCTACCATTATGTGATTTTCACATGCTCTAATTTGGGCTTTTATCATTTTTGTTATTTGGCTTAACCAAACTTATTTGCATGGGCCTGATCTTAAATATGTTAAAATCATAAGATTCACGTAATGACTGAAAAATGCTTTCTTTTAGAAAAGTTTCTTGCGTTACAACATACAGCCTCAGCTGACATTAGACAAACACATCTATATTTAAATTCACAGTTACTTCAGTATATCCTGACTACTTATTTGGCTGAATATGTCCAGATAGTTCATGCCCTGTGGCTTGGTTGTAGAACTTGGGACAGTTTGTTTGTTCCAAGAACTGTAGTCTTAGACGTAAATCAGTTTGTCAAAGACAAGGTTTTACTTCCCCCTATACATTTCACAAAGTTACTGACAAATACTTTCAATAAGAGAAAATAGTGTCTTAACATACAGGAGACGATTTTCACTGCTTTTGATCCTTGGAAAAGGAAACAAGTGTAAACTATTCATATAATTTTAAGTAAAGACGTATTAGAGGACAATGTTTTGCTGGTATTTTTTATACAGGAATGCGTGTGATCTGACAGACTACCTCATTCTCCAATCAGGATGCACGTCAGAATAAGACCAAAACTTCAAATTCTACAGGGACTTTAGCACCCATTATAAACACAAAGTTCCTCAGCAATTCCTTTTTTCAAGGGTTTATTTCTGGTCTGATAAGTTTTATCAAAACCTTAATTTATCCTTCTCTGAAAGCCTTTCATTATGTCTTCTAAAATTAAGGTAACAAGTGAAGCCCTAATGATTTCTCTTCGGCTGCATCAAGAAAGCATTTAACGTTTGTCTTTACCATAATACAAGATTTTCAATAAATCCTCAGTGTAAAATGCTGTATATTACGGCAAAATCTAGATAAACTACAGGGGTAGGGGTCTGAGGTTTGTTTTGCCTTTTTTCCACAATGGTCTTTATTCTTCCATGAAGACTGGTAATTGCATCTTCCCACTCTTCTTGTCACCTATTATCAAGCATCAGAACCACGTATCAGCTAAAGATCACTAAAAAACCACCTCAAAAGGCAATTAAATATACATATTATGCATTCAGAAACATGTTCATCACACAGTAACTTCTACAAACAACTAGAGCTACAAGTGCTGCAGTCATCAGTGGTCCTATCCACAAGCAATGAGAGCTCAACATTGACTCATGGGGAGATTCATTCATGGTCTTTATATCCCCAATAGCTTTATTTATGGCATGTATAATGATACTGTAATGATAAGCAAGATTGGGGAAGATCTATTGTTTAAATTTCCTATTATCCATTAGTACGCAGTATCATTCTGAGCAACTGAAATCCCAGTAATTTAAACAATTTGCATTGGAACTAAAACTGTGGCTCTTCCAAACAGGTAACTGGAATGGATTTGGGGGGGAGGGAACAAAAGCCTGCAGGTGAAAAAGCCCATAAGGCTTTGCCACCTGTTCCGTGTGGTTAACAGGTGTATGGAACAGCAGGCCTTCCTCTGGGAAAGACGACAAACTAAACACAGCCAAAACACACACAGAAGCAGCAACAGGGACAGAATGGAACACAGCATCTGCTTACTGGGACTTACGCAGCAGCCAGGAATGCAAAATCACAGGAAGGAAACACTTGCATGAAGAAAATGAGTGTTTTACTTCATAAACCTCTGCAAGCTTCATTTACATACAATTCTTTTCTTTCAAATGTGTGCATGCACAAAAACCAAACAGGCCACCACAGGTCACTGCAGTTTTAAATTTATTTAAAATCAGCAGCTTTCAGGAGCTTTGTTTTGTTACATGATCCCTGGTGTTCAGTCATAGCTTCTATCTTGCATTTGATGATATTTTTACCCAATGTGAAATCAGTTTTATGGTGCAGCAGTAGATAAATCAGAGTTGTTTGTTATTATTGACTCCCCTGTTGATATAGTTATAATTATTGCTTGTTTACTGGACATTTAATTGACCAGAATCTCTGAAGGTTCACAGACTACAACGCTCTTAACTGATAGCATTCACTTACCAAAAATTTATCACTTGCAAAAGATTGATCTAAAAATCTAGCCCCGATATTAAGGCTGACGCTGAAAAACAGTCAAATGCAACATTCATTCAATTATTCAATCTATTCTATACCACAAAAAAGTAATGTAACAAGAGTATTCTAGAGCTTGAAATATTTGTCCATGATTTTTGTTCTAGCAGATTACATCAATATGTCCAAGATACTACTTCAGTAAATCAGAAAAAAAATCATATTTTTTCAAAATCCCTACAGTTACACTGTTTACAAGCACAGAACTACTTGCACAAAGGATGTGTACATTGATTAGCAATAAAGTCTGACATTCACCAAGATATCTGACCATACAAAACAAGCTTCAAAGCAAGAGTTCCTATGGTCAAAGCAGACAGAACTCCCAGATCCTTAACTTGAATTAACCAAACCAATCAACAAGATACTGTTGCCAGTATTTTAGAATTTATTTTTGGCTGAATTATCTTGTCACTCTTGAGCACATATCCAATGTAAACTTAAATACAGTACTGAACACTTAAAAACCTACAGAAACAGACTAGTTACTGAACAAGGTAGGCCTGAAGTTACTAATTCAGCCTCAAAACAGATGCTAGAGAGACACCCAGTGGTACAAAGCTGTGTGTGCACATTTGCACAAATATATATGTATATATATGAAATAGCCCACCTTCAACGTCTCAAGTGAGAAGCTATAAAAACAATGTAATTTTTAAGAGTTTAAATGCACAACAGCACTCAAACATATCTTTAAATCCTTTAACATCTTTGACCTGATCTCGTGGAGCACTTCATAAGAGCACAACTCTGCAGAAAGGTGCACCTTTGAAGGAATGAAACTGTTACCAGAAATTGATGATAACATGTGTCTGGTTTCTACTATTAACATCTATCATTAACTTTTGAAGTGACTGAAAAGTTAACGCAGCCTAAATTGAGAGGCCAATGAGAGTACATGAAAACCACAACTCTTCCATAAACGCCACAGAAGTCTAACAACTCAGACTAAATCAGTTTGGATGCTTGTAATTGTATTTACGTATCAGAATTTCAGGGGATGGAGATTTGGGATTTTATTTAAAGACATGTAATAGTTACAGGCTCACCTGTTGATGTCCAGTATTGA
>VZZY01008930.1:109580-184238 GCA_013400335.1 Eurystomus gularis | reverse complement strand
CTTTTCAAAAGCACTTCTAAATTAATAGGAATTACGCTTCCTGTACTTTATAGTTACAAATTTGTGTCAAGCAAAAAGATCTTGTGCTTCAAAATAGAGGAGTAGTGTTTGCTCACCTGTAATGCTAGGATCTAACCGAATGTTGAAAACTTATTCTTTGTATGCTTTTTTTCCTCCTCATCCCTTTGCTCAGCTACATAATAGAAGCCTAAGACTTTGGATACTGAAAATAATAATTTTTGATCCTATAAATCCTTCTCCATTTTCTCATACCTACATGTGCACACACTCTTTTGAGAAGTTTGTACTGTTTAGGCACATCCATGTGGTTGCTCTTTCTCATATTAAAATCCATCGCAAAGGGAAATAATGTGTAATCCAAGGAGATGAAATAATACGTTATTTTTAAAATAATATACTCTAAATGAAAAGACTTATTTCTTGATTATTCCTACTAACAAAAATGGGTAACGTGCAAATTCTACAAATATTCCACCTTTTCAGGGTTCTTGTCTTCAGAAGGTTCTGCAGTTTAAGAGGCAATTTTTAGGGTGCATTTTCCAGCAAGAAGAGTTTGGAAAGGAGACTGATTACTTGTGAGTGTTCTCAAACTTACGAAGAGACTCTGATGCTTTGCTAATACATGTATTACCATGAAAAAGCTCAGATTTAAAAAGCTTTTATGCTTGATCTGAGTTTGAATTGGGCATCTTTGCCCCTTCGTCCTAGGCATGTGCCAGGAAATTAGTCTTTAGAAGTCATATAGTCCAGAATTTGCATTAGGGAATATTGGTTTTTTTTCTGCTGTGAACTTGGGAACCACTCTGAAGCTTGTTTTTTGGTAAAGAGAAGTTAGGACACTTGCTTCTCCTCCTCCTTCCTCATAATACAGGCAGAAGGAAGTATTTAAATAAAATGGAAATCTCTACATTTTAAACTGACAAAAGCATTTATCTTGGGTTATGTATTGTTGGACTCTCTGGTGCCAGATGTTTTTAAGATCTGCAGCTTCAGGAAAATAAGGAAAGGATTAGACATTTGTATGTTTTTTGGAGTGTGTGGAAGACGGGTTAAACACCACAGCATCTTTAGTGCTCCAGTGCACAAGTCAGTTTTCAGCTCAAATGCATTGGGAACAGGTTTTAGTTGCTTATTGTGTTTATTCTGTAATTGTCTTTTATACCTTAATTTTTTCCTCATGTTCTTTTGAACTATCTTACTATTTTTGAGGACTAAATTCTAGACTCAGTGGACAACTCGTTGGTCTGTAGTGATTATTACTATGTTTATATTTGATTTCTTGTCCCTGATTGTTCTCCTAATACCTCAAATGGATTACATAATTTTTAGCAGCTTTTCAAATATTGTAACTGGACCTAAATACTGACAGTTTACTAAGTAGGAAAAACTTAAGGAAACTTATGTACAAACAAATAAAAACACCACCCAACCATTATTTTCTTCCTTAGAGAACCATGGATATTTTGGAGTTGAGTCCAAGGGTTGGTGGCCACTTCACTTAAAACCTATAAATGGGAAGCCAAATTAGTAGAAAATAAAACAAGAAGCAAGTGTGATAGAATAGAGAGGGCCCAGCTTTTTTTATTTGTTCATTCTGTTTTATATTATTTGTCTCTGGATTCAGAGTTTAAGGTCAGATGATGTACCACTTATCTTTGGCCTGCTATCCAGTTGCTTGTTAAGATTCATCAGATAATTTCTGCTTTGATCCCAGTAATCTATCCTTGAATGAAACACATTCTGGAGTTTGGAAAACATCAATAAGCAGGAAATCCATTGCTTCCACTGGCCGGCAGTGTCTGCAGGAAGTCATGTCTGCAGGAAGTCAGTCTCTATGTTAAAAGTAGGTGCCAACTTGTCTTTGGATTTTAGAAACTAGCTTCAGTTGCTAGCCATTAGGTCCGATGATGCCCTTTTTTTGTTTTATTGGAGCACCCAGCGCTTGTTTCTCTTTTGTAGATTCAGTTAGATGCTACAGTTAAGACGGATGTCCTTTCTATGAGCTCTATTTATTTGACTATCTAGGTGAGCTCTTCAAGCATCTGCCTGTTATAGTATAATTTTCTGTCATGAATCAGACTTGTTGCTAGTTTCTAAACCCTTTCCTATCTTTTAGTTTTTCTCTAAATAAAGCAAAAAGTACTGAACCAATGCCTTCTATGCCTCTGTCATGTGGATAAAGGTCTGTTGAAGAGACAGTGATGTCTGTAAAGATAGCCTCTATGTACTGCTTTCATATTTGTAAATCCAAACTTCAAATTCACTTTTTCTGGTAGCAGTCAATTCCTGTTGAGCTGCTGCTTTTTCAAGATTCCTAATTTTTTTCAGAGTCTAGATAGCTGACTAGACAAAATAGCATGCAGATATTTTTGTATATTGCTATTTTTTTATGTGAGTACTTAGCTGGAAGTGCCTTACAGTGAATGCAAAAGTAGATGTCTGTGAATGTAGACCATATTGGAAACAGAGATTTACTGTCCCAAAGTGTAATGCTTACTCAGCCATCTGATGAGATTTGAGCACTAAACAGTTTGAGAGAGATGCATAAAGCTGTTTTATTACAAGATGCTGTTATGAATTGTAGCAGCTTTCCTTATGGTATGCTGCTGTTGCCAAACAAGTTGCATGAATGTAAGCAGTTTTATTTGTAATTACTTGCTTACATTTCCTTAGAATATTTGGGTTATGGCTGTTTGTGATTCCTATTCCTCTGCTGGTGGCAACCCCTACATCCTGTTTAACTCAGAATGAAAAGATAGCTTTTTAAAACTGTTTGGAGAAAAGCCTCTCTGAGGAATGCTTTCTCATACGCAATACAGAATGGGTCTCAGATGTTTGTGTGTATGTATGGTAGAACAGTGTTAAAATGGATGCAGAAAGCTCATACAGGAAAACTCAAAAAAACCCCCCAGTTCTCTGTTTCTTCTTAATGCAGTGAAAAGTAGAGATTTCATTTTAGCTGAATTTGAGCAAGTCCAGAAAATGGAGAGAGGAATTACTGTCCTAAAGCAACGTTATGGAAAACACACTAGGCTATTTTCTAAACTTTGGTCAAACACTGGCTGTTACAAACTGGATTTGACACTGGAAATATTCTTGACGTGACAGTAAAAGCAGTGCCTGTTATCTTGCTTATGGTTTTCTTCTCTGACCTGTGCAACTACCATGTGTTCAATGACACTAGTTAGCTCTGGTTTCCCTTATGACAATCAAATGTTTTCACATACATTACTTTCACAAAGTAAGATGCTAGCCTGAACTCCATTACAAGAGAACAGGTTGATCATCAATACTGAAATGTCTCTTCAGTGTAGTTTGTCCAGTGGAATTTTGAAAGGCAAACCTTGGTCTTCTGTTGATTACTATGCAAGATGCTTCTTGAGCTTAATAAAAATTTTGCTTGGAAGATCTTGCCAATATCTATCCTGTTCTAGTCCTTGTGTTACTTCTTTTATCCAAGTTATCAGCTCACGTGTGCCTTGCTACTCTACTATTGTAAACATCTTTCAGCTGCAAGCATGTCACTGTGATGTTCCTTCTTTCCTTACCAGCTTATTTATTCACTCTTAAGTTCTGAATCCTGCTAGTTTCTGTTGCTATGTTTCTTTTCTTAGTGTAGCTTTTCAATTATTTGTATGTGATCTAAATTTCATGGAAAATTTCATGTGTGGAGGGGTTACATGGAGAGCTAGAGCTGAGGTTTTTTGGTTTGGCGGTTCCACCAGCTGTTGTTAAAAGTACAGAAATGTCTAATGTTAAGATGATTTAAACAAATATCCAACATCAGTAGTATTTTTTCGAATACTCCATGTGAAAAAGCTAAAATAGTATTTGGTCAGCTTTTACCTAGAAATTAGGAAGTTGTGTGCTGGCTGCTGGCTAGAAACAAGTTTACATTTTGATGATATGAAACAGTAAGTGCTCGGTTGCAGGATGGATCCATTCAGTACAACTTTGTCTTCTCAACCACATTAATCAATTCAGTTTCTATAAGTATTGAAGTAAAAATTATCAGTATTTTAGTATTTGCTGCTTAAGCCAGAGGCATTGTTAAGTTTGATTTAAAGAAAAAAAATCATGTTGAACAAATTATATAATTTTCATTCACTTGCACAAATAGCCCATTCTTTGGTAACTGGTCTAGCACAGTATTCTAGCTTTTAAAATTACTTCCAGTGGAATGCTGTGTTTTAAAGATGGCAGTTGAAGAAGACGTATTAAATATTATAACTACAATATTAATATTTCAATTATGATGTAGTTACAGGACCAAAAAGCTTTTTGTAAGTAATATTCCCTTTGATTTCATAGTGACATCCAATTATCTCTTGGAGTTTTTCGATCTCTAAGAAAGGCATGTGAACAGTATTGAAGCAAAACTACAATGGTGGTTGACCTATGAGAAACTATTCCTATCAATGAAAATTACTCACAATGTGCTATAAGTCTACTGCACAAAAAGTGATAATCTAGACATCCTTCTTGCTTAAGTAATCTTACCAAAGAGTTGCAGAAGTGGAGAGGTTAGTATTAGCCAGATAGTTTCTTCTTTTGAGGGTTGGGTTTTAGTTTCTAATGTGTCTCCTAAATTTGGTGCAATTATATTTTGGCACTAATTTTAAAATCATGACAGTGAATAAAACTTTGTGTATGGATAGGCAACAAAGTGTGTGTGGTCCTAAGTTGTTTTTTTCTAAATTGTTACAAACACAAAAATAAAACTCAGAAGGCTTTATTACCAATATCTGCTTTGAGCAATGACTTTGTAAAGTAGATTGTTAATAATAAGAGGAATGATATATCGCAGCTGTAATTCTGTGTCTTACAAAGTTAATGAACGGTTATAATTTTCATAATGAAAAATTAAAATAAGGTTAAAGTGGTTTATAAGACTGCCTACAGATCCAGCAGCAGTCTAATTAGAATAAAGAACATTAAATTTGAGGAACTTGGAAATATATATTATCTAGTATTGATAGAGGACTAAAATCCTGTACTTGTATTTAGGATTGTTCGAGCATGGATGATTCAACCAGAACACAGGACAGAAAAATTAAATGTTATTTGCTTTCTGAGATCACTGTGTACACAACAGCTAGTGGTTTTAGATGTCTTCAGTACCTGAGTTATGTGATTCTCTCTTGCTGACTGAGTGCAACACTCTCTCATCTGTGTTTGCCTGTATCTTTACCATTTTTAAAGTAAAATGAACCTTTCTGCTTGTTTTTTACTATTAACAAACTGGAATGAAGCGTTTGTGCCTTGGCTATTCTGGTGTAAATGCAACAAAGCAACACAGATGAGGTGCTGGCTTTAATATATAAAGATTTTTTTCAAAAAAGTTCACTACTTGCAGCTGTTTGCCTTTGAAAAGTGGTGTTGCACTGGTAGAGCTTAGCTTGATTTTTAGAATTGACCCTTAAATAACACATCTAACTTCCGTGATGACATTCAGCTTCAAACCCCAAGAAGCTGCCATGACATGTTTTCTGTGTTCTTGTGCTGCCCTGGGTATCACTGCAGGGTTGGGGTGTGTGTGGCACGGTTGGAAGCTGTGAAACTACCTTCTCTTCCCCCACACATTGGCCCACGTGGGTGGTTGTGGGGACACCATTACATGTCGGGAAGCTTTGAGAGGTTGACAGCGTAGAAACGGATGAGCATTCTAATACTGCACTTCACTGAACTTGGTTTTTTTCATTTTGTGTAATCCAGAATGACTGTAATTGAGAGTATATTTGGAATAAGCAGGCTGTGTGGTTATCAAATATGTCAGCTTTGCTTTTTATGATTATATGTCTGCTTTGTAACTCATATAAGCTGTTGTTGCATGACAGACCCCTCGATCTTCAGTTCATTCTCCTAAATTCATCTTCCTTCATTTTTTTGACAGCCTAACAATGTTATGTCTTGATTTAAGTATATCTATCCCACACAGGGTGCTTTCTGCATGGTGGGGTGGACATCACTACCCTAAGGAGAACAGTCCTTGTTAATAAAATTCCTCTGAAGTATTGTTTTAGAGTGAATTTTCTGTTGATCTGTGTGTTTCCTCATTATTTCTATAGCTTGCAAAAACATAATGGGATATGATTTATCCAATTTTTATCCAGTATCTCTCTTACTGCCAAGGATCTTAGTATCCACGTTAAGAGAATGTATACCTACAAAACTATGGCAACCTATTTCTTACCATGCAGATGTGATATTTATAAAACAAACTTTGGCATTTTAAAGCATAATGATTATCTGTAGAACAAGATGGAGGAACAACTTAGAATAAATAGAATGACTTGGCAGATTAAAGAAACCCAAAATAAAGAGGTGATTTTCACAGTTGTAATATTATGTTGTAAAATATACAAATATTGTTTAATAGTACTGGTTCAGTTGTTGAATATAAAGTATGAATTTTCTCAGCTGTGAAGTAGTAGATTGGGAAAATAGGAATTTAATTCAAATTTGTTTTCCTGAAAATTATGATTTTCCTAACCAAGTGGTTTTGAATGCTATTCTAAGAATATGTCAGTTACCCCAGAATCACTGTTTTTGTATTCTCTTTTTTTAAGATGCAGTTGGAGAGGGTAAAGTTGATCCTCTTTTTCATAGAATTATAGAACGATTTGGCTTGGAAGGGACCTTAAAAGATATCTAGTTCCAACCCCTCTGCCATGGGCAGGGACGCCTCCCACTAGAGCAGGTTGCTCAGAGCCCCATCCAACCTGGCCTTGAGCACTTCCAGGAAGGGGGCATCTACAGCTTCTCTGGGCAACCTGTTCCAGTGCCTCACCACCTTCATAGAGAATAACTTTCTCTTTACATCTATTTTAAATCTACCCACTTTCAGTTTAAAGCCATTACCCTTTGTCCTATTACTACATGCCTTTGTAAAAAGTTCTTCCCTGTCTATCCGGTAGGCTCCCTTTAAGTCCTGGAAGGCTGCTATAGGGTTTCCCCAGAGCCTTCTCTTTTCAAGGCTGAACAACCCCAACTTTTTCAGCCTGTCTTCATAGGAGAGGTGCTCCAGCCCTCTGATCATTTTCATGCTCCTCCTCTGAACTCGCTCCAACAGGTCCATGTCCTTCTTATTTTGTAGGGCCCAGAGCTGGATGCAGTACTCCAGGTGTGGTTTCATGAGAGCAGAAGGGGAGAATCACCTCCTTCAACCTTCTGGTTGCACTTTTTTTCATGCAACCCATCATTTTATCTCCAGTCTACCTATGGAATCTTTTCCTATTACTCTTGACATCTCTGACCGGATTTAATTCTATGAGGCCTTTGGCTTTCCTAACCTGGTCCCTGGCGGCTCGGACAATTTCCCTGTATACCTCCCAGGCTCCCTGTGCTTGCCTCCACCCTCGGTAGGCTTCCTTTTTGTGTTAGAGTTTGCCCAAGAGTGCCTTTCACCTATGCGGGCCTCCTGGCGTTTTTGCCTGACTTGATCTTTGTTGGGATGCGTTGCTACTGAGCTTGGAGGAGGTGATCTTGAATATTAACCAGCTCTCTTGGGCCCCTCTTATCTCCAGAGCTGTATGCCGTGGTACTTGCTGCCCTAAGGATCTTGAACTCCACCGTTTCATGATCATTCCCTCTCTTTATATCTTCCTGATAACAGAGAAATTACAGTAATTAGTATATTTGTCAGGCACGGGAAAGACTTCTATAACTGCGTTTGCCCTAGGAGTGCACAAACATTTTAAAAATGGCTCAAATTGATTGAGATTTACTTTGGATCCTCTGCATGTGACTTAAATAATGCTGTGCAAGAGAGGAGGTGTGGTAGCATATAAAAAAATGCTGTTACCAAAATGCACAGTGTATTTCCACCAAATGACCAAATAAATTAAGCACCTGGACATGTTTACAGTACTGTTTTTCAGAATAGGAATTAAAATCTATGTCCTGGAGGTCATATGACTGGCAAGGAAACAGGCTTGTAGTCTCTCCCCCCACCCCCAAAAACCAAAGGGAATCTGTTTAGCGGTTTTAGCAGCTGAAGTAATAACTCGACCCCGTTGCACAGGAGGCCAGACTCTGTAACCTTATTTAACTTCCTCCTGTTCCACTTAAAACATCTTTGTAAGGACTATCTTAAATTTCTGATGACTCGAGGTTGTATATTAACATACAGCGTAATCTGAAATGCAGATGAGGGGAGAGAGGGCACTTGTGGAAAGTGGCTTCTTGTCTTACTGTCAAGGAGACTGTTACACTTGAAGTTTTATATTTCTGCTGAAATCTGTAGATATTTTTGGATACGCAGGTGGTCGAGTATGTCTGTCAAATTTTATGGTTCTCTTTTCTCTCAAGGAATTATTTGCAAGAATCTTGAGATTCTTGGCAAAATATTTTGAATGCGTTTGGTTTTTTTCTTTTTTCTCTGCATTCGCCAGTTGATTACATAATTTTTCTCATGTTGGTTGTCCTTTCTTAAGGCCTCCTAACCTGTGAAGAGTGATACTGGTAAATGAAAGCTTTTAAAATCTCAGAAAAAAATCTTCTGGTGAAGCTAAATGATGTGGCAGTATCTCCAGTATTGAAAAGGCAAGGTAAATTCTGAGATGTGAGGACTGATATGGGAGAGAGTTACCAAGACAAAGACAACATGAATCAGACTAGTCAGGAGCAATGCTGAAAGGAGATAAAGAAAGAAGTATATCAATATGGGCTTTAGGGTGCTAACTCTGGACAGAAGCAGCAAGAAGAGAAAGCATTAGCAGAATTTTTGGAACCTGCTCTTATCTGGAAAGTCTTACCAGTAGGTAGCCATCCCATCCATGGAGAGAACTGGAAATACGGCTTTGCAAAATAAGCTGGAAGGAGGTAAAAGGATAACCATGTGTAAGATGGTGTCAGTTGGCATTGCTCTGTATGGCTTGGGAGCATCAGCTAGCGGTGGTGATATGAGATTGTCTTTTGATTCTTGCCTACATAGTCAAATTGCTATGGACAACGTAAAAATAGATTTATGGGGAGCCAATAGCGTGGCTGTAGATGGAGGCAGTATCCTGAAGCTCATCAGCAACATATGTACTTTCAGCAGCATAGGCAGATGCTGCTTTAACCCACCTTACCTTCACACTTCTGTTGGATCCTTCTCTTCCGTTATCTGCAGTATGCTTCCATTTGGGAAGTTGGAAGCCAGGAAAACAGATCATGTATCCTGAAACCTAGGAAGCATTATCTAACAATGGCAGGAAAAGGACAGAAGGGGAGGGAGTGTTCCCTGAGGTTTCCATGGACCAAGCCCAGAAGAGGCTATGAGTGATGGTGGCAAATATAATGGATATTTGTACTTGTAATTCTTTCTGTGCTCTTGTTGCTTAGTGGACACAGTACAACTGATGCTTAAAGAGGGCTGGACTCTCTGTGGTCGGCTTTATTTACCTGAAGGTGATGTGACTGAACCGCATTTAATATTCCTTCCTTTCTTCTTCAGCTTGTGAGTTTCTAATTTAATAAGAGTTAATGCACTTTTTCAAATAATTTTGTTCCCAACTCTCTTAAATTTCTATTTGGCTTTTTTTATTAATTTGGAAAAAAAAAGAGTGTAAACGCTGTTCCTAAAACCTTAAGAAATTTTCTCCTGGTACAGAGCCTTTTTAGTACTTCCTGAGTTCAGTAGTGTCCTTTAGGAACTATTTAGGCTACAAATATAAACCAGCTCTTGAGGAAAAAAGCCTCTTAAATTCATATTGCCATGTAGCGGTTATTGAATGTTTCGAAACCACAGACTTGCTGAAGGAAAAATTAATGTTGTGACTGTGACTTGCTCTGAAATGCAGTGATAGTCAAGTCCATATGTATATGGGATACCTAATGTGTGAGATTTCAAAATAACCCTATGTTAAACATATAATTGTCACAATAAAGCATAGTTTTTAACATAGCGGGCTTTGTCTGTAAGTACAAGAGTGCTCTAACAGATGGTAACTGGAGGAAGCATTATCTGAGAGAGGAGGGATGAGGCTTGCCCAGAATCCGCAGCCTGCGCAGTGCGGTGCTGAGACCAGTTTCGCAGGTGTGAATGGCAGGGTGCCTTGGCGTGGGCTGTGGGACAGGTGAGTGGTTGCTGGTATCTTGGAAAGTAGTGCCACCTAAGCAGAGTTCAAAAAGAAACCTTTCCTTATTAGCTGTGAATCATTAGAAGATTAAATAAGAATTTAGGAGGAATGCTCGGCTGTTGAACAGAATCAAGTGTTTTATTAGCACTATGTGTTTTTCCAGTTCTTGTCAACCAACAACGCATTCATATTATAGAAAACTGCGAAGTAAAATACCGAAATATTATGAAGTAGATATGATGATTCCACCTTCCAGGTCATTGTATGTTTATTGTGTAGGACAGATACAGCTAAGAGGGCAAGGCTTGTCAGTGGCATGCTAAAATGCCAGTACGTTAAAATGCTCTGAATGTACAGGTTGATCTGCTGAAGTTACCCATTGAGGGAACATCAATTTGAAGACAAGTTTTTTGTTTTTATAGCCAGATGAAGTTTTGGCACATACTGTTGAGAGGTGAAAAGGCCACGATGTTTACATTATTTTGAGATATTTTTTAATGTTTTCCAGCACAGTTCATATAGTAAGACATTCAAAATCAATTCGGATCAAAAAGTAAATTGAAGACTGGAAAAGGAAAAATGGCTTAAATAAAGCAAAGCAATGAGTAATTAAAACACTGTCTATATTTTTACATCAACATTTCATCAGTGTTTTATCAGCCTCAAAGGTTCAGTCTCTTTCCAGATGATTTTATGATCTAGGAGCACGTTGTTCTTTAGCAGGATAAGGATTTCTGTGGTCACCTGACACCCTTTATAGTGTTTAGATTTTTTTTATTGGTTAAATTTCCAAGTGCGTCTAAAACAACAGTATGAACTCACATATAGTGATAAGCAATTGATGGGCAATTATTAACTTTTATAATTTTTGTCAGTGGACAAATATTTTTTTCCCCCCCAAAAAATGCAATTTCTGAAGAAGATGTTTAAAGATGTTTTTTAAAGAACTTCAGTTGCAGATCTAAATTTATATAGTACTGAAACAAACGAAAAAAAACCCCGAAATACTGGAGTTTATTGGAGGTAGAGTTTTTGTGTGGTCTGTGGTCTGAGCTTCTCAAGCTCAGGCAATGCTGAACTCAACAGGCAACGTTTGCACAGAATTCTATGGATTTTGAATTGTTCTGCTATTGTTTTTCTCCACCTCCATGTTTTTTTTTCCCCACAATGCGTATTTGTCATGACTGAACTCGGTGAGACTACTTCAGAGCTTGAAGTACCCTGTTGCTGCAGGGCCTAGAGCTAGAATGCTGCCTTTTTCCTTTTTTTTTTTTTTTTTGACCATTAATAATTAATAGCCATGGTATATCTGAGTTCACTGTAAAAAGCAGCCATTTTAATTTTTACATTTTTCATTATGACATTATTAATGCTTGCTTACAATGATTTTGTGAATGTTTGGCCACCACTATTTTTCATGTATTTGAGTGCTCTACTCACTCCACAGTTCTGCTGCATATAAAGCAACTGTCACTTTGCTAATGTGAAGTGAAATTTCATGTCAGTAAGACAATCATATGCTAAGTTTGGTTTTATTTATTCCAGAATAATGTAATGTATTATTCTCCTAGGTAGTGTACAAACATTTGAAATGTATTAATAATGGAACTTTTATATAAATCTGTAAGATGCAGATGGCATTTTTCTCTGAATTAGGATTGTTACATGCTAAAGGTAATTTTTCAACTACAGTTGCCCAAAGTACTGTATTTAGAAGCACCAAAATGCATTCCTGTCACAATCTTATTTCTATAATTGTGTTTTGTTATTTATTTTATCTAGACATCCTTCTTACATCCAGAAAACAAATATGATGGTACTTTCCAACAGTGAGCATTTATTTACTTAGAATGTAAATTTTGCTTTCAGAGCTTTTTTATTAGAAAGGAGGAAAACCAAACTGATTTTATTAACCAGTAGATAATCCAGGGCACTTTAAGGTGCAACTCATTTTCTTTTTAACAACCCTTTAAATGATAATTAACTTGTCTTGATGTGCATGTTAATTTGTGGTGAAAGGTGGTAAATGAGTAGAGTTACTCAAGATTCAGACTCTAAGGAAAATAATTTTAAATGCATCCACTTGATCTTTTATGTAGCTGAAAATGATAGAAACTGGAAGAAGACAAAGACTCATTTGAATGCTTGAGAATAAAAAATGTATACATTTTAAGTAATTCATAGGGTTTTTTTCCTGAAGAGAACAAAAGCTAAGATTATATATGTCATCCTGATGTACCAAATCCTATTTAAATAATTATGAGATGTTTGGATTTTGTTGTCCTACTGTATTACCATTGGGATAAATTATGTTGGTTCATTCCCATTTTACAAAGTGCATGAGAAAAAAAGATAAAGTGAGTTGCTTAGGGGCATGAATAACTTTGTGAGTAGAAAAGGGAAAAAAAAAGAGATCTTTGCACTTAGACTAGTCATCAATTTTTATTTTATTAGCTAATATTTTCACCGTTGTCTTTTACTTTCCTTATCTATTGTCTACATAGCATGTATTCTTAACTAATTAAAAATTGTTTTGATTCGAAGCTAACTCTGATTAGTGAAACTTCAAGCCATCCATCACAAGGGAGAATTTCACTTCAGTTAATTCCATGTGTCTTGCCTTCATGTAATTTTCTGGTGTTTCTGGCAAATACTTACTGCCTTTATCGATTACAGAAATGTAATAATCATTTACAAAAATAAAGCTTAGAGTGCTTTATTTCTTGTTAAAAAATAGATTTTAAAAATATGAAGGTGAAGTCAAAGACATGCTTTTACTGGGTTTTATTAACATAGGAATTACTCATGTTCAAGCAGTTTGACAGCTTTATTAATATAATTTAGAAGCCTGACACTGCTGGATTGGGGAGAACAAAAGACAGTCAAAGAAACAGGAAAGGTAGACTTCAAGAGACACAATAGTGGAGGATGAGCGAGGACTCTTACACCTTAGAGATGAATGGTAAAGTTTAAGGGAAGAAAAAAAAAAAAGCCGAATTTGCCAGAATTTTTAGCCATTGTCTAACTGACTTGTAAGGAGGAATAAGATCTCAGAAATCATTGATAACCAATCTTTCACTGTCAATCAAAGTTCAGTTTCTCCCTGTGGTGACTCCTCAAAAAATGTAAATGCTTCTTGACTGAGCTTTCTTTAAGATGACTTTCACCTTGCTGGCTAAGCTCAGTATTCATTATGCAGGGTCTTTTCAAGAGGTAGGATTTTTGGTTGATTCTCTTTTGTTGATTTGAGTGATACTCTAAATGAAAATTTACCACAGTCTCCATTAAATAATACTCTCTTACTGTTTGTGTCCTGTGGTATCAGGCGATAAAATAATAAATCAGCTTTCCATTGGGAAGAGGCAGCATGCAAAATGCAGCCCCTGAGCTGAGCATGGATGTCCTTGCATCATGAGGGGAGAAAAAAAGACAATGTTTAATATGGCATGGATATGGCCTCTTTCACATTTGGAAGCCATAGCACAAATATTTCAGCCACCCTCTTGTTCTAAATCTGAGGGGTTTTAGTTATTCTAGCAGATAAGTACTTCTGTGGTTGAAGTACAGAAGGAAAATTGTCTTTCAAGTATGCTTATTGTGGTCACTTGATTCTTTGCAATACTGGTGTTGATAACAACTTATATTGCTCATGCCAGTATAATTTGCACACGTGTGCAGTATTTATAGAATTTAATAAAAAATGAAGTAGCTAAGACTTCCAGACCAGCTTATTCAGATTATTCCATCCTTTTAAGCAATGTAAATCTTGCATTGCATTCATTAGAAACCTGAAAAAAAGATGATATTCTGTTTTACCTGAAATTCAGGGTACATCTTACTGTCAAAAATAAATATTCCTTTCCCTTTAGAGAATTTCTATCCAACCTTGATTTAAAACATAAAGTTAAAATGCAAGGTTTGAGGGTTTGTTGTTGTTGTACTTTGGCCAATAATCCTTGTAAGTCTTCAGGCAAGCTCTCATTCAAGAGCTCTGTTTTCCTGTCTGTGATATGGAGAGTATGGTATGAGTGTCTTCTCTGTGTGATACTTCAGTATCTTTGCAAAGCATGAGTTAACTTAAATATAGACTAAATATACTAAATATAGACTAAATATAGTGCTAAATATACGTGTATAGATTATATATGTGGTGGCCAGCCTCATCTGTCCATGGAGAAGAGGAGTTTTTTTTATCCACTTATTTTTACTGAGAAAGCAAGAAGATATGAGCTACCATCAGGTAATTGTAAAGTGCAGTATAAAGTTTTTAGAATTCATGGAACTTCAGAAAAAACCCATGGAAAAAGTATTTTAAATTCCAGGTAATTTTAAATGTATGTGGTTGAATAAAACAACCCTACCTGTATATAATCTGAGTAATTTAAAAATCTATTCATAAAAGTTGAAATATTTTATATGGAGACAATGCTTGTAATTATGTGTGCCTTCAAGAAAATTAATCTATAGGTGTATCCAAGTGAAGACACCGGGGGGAAAAAAATAATCATAGGAGTCTTAAAATAGTAGTTAAACTGCATTACTTCACTTTGTGGGCACTCTTATTCAGAATTTGGTTGACCTCGCATCAGTTTTTTAGAAGCCATTACATGAAAGTAAAGCTATTAAATTTCTAAAAATCTGAGTTTGTATGGGTATATTTATTAGTTTAATCTTCAGATTTTCATCCTAACATTTCTGGATTTGTGCAGTTACGTTCTTAGCCAGACACCTTTATATAGATAATTTGGTTTTATAAAGACCTTGGCTATCAGGCATTTTAAGGTAGCAGTCCAGTGCAGAAATCCCCATGGAAGTCAGGCTCCTCTTCCTGTGTCACAGTTGTAGCTGCAAATGATGTTCAGCTACAGAACTGATATCACAGATTTGGTGGGGGCTATGGGGGCGGGGGGATGGGTGAGTATTTTCTTCAGGAGTTTCTGAATAATAATGACATATGTTCTGAGTAAAACTAAATGTTCTATATAAATAAGCATTTAATGGTACTGTTCTGTAAAGAATATGTTCTGACCTATTTTGTGAGACATTTGATGATGATTTTTTTTTCCTCTGTTCAGAACAGATGTAGCACAACCAAGAAACGTAAACCAGAGTCCTCTGTCATGCCCTTTACATTGTAATTTACCATTCGTTACTCTTCTAGTCTGAAAAAAAAGCCTGTTACTATTCCAGTTTGGAGGTGCCATTAACAAATTTAGGTCCAAGGGTCACTGTCTCTTTTCAATTCATGTACACGAAGCAGAAGGAATCAAGGCACATCTGATACATCTAGATCCATTCGTGCATTAGTTCTGACTTGCATGTAATTCTGTTTTAAACTCACGGCAGCCATTAGCCTATGCTTTTTAGCTGTGAAACTGCATCACGGTGTACAGAAGTTAAGTTTCTGTTTTCATTCTGAGCTCTCTTTCTCTTCTGTCTTGAACCATGCCCTTCACGTTATATGCAAGTGGTGTGTTGTGGATCATTATTTGTGTTTTCTGATGAACTGGACCAAAAGAGTTATGCAGCTGCTTTTTTCCAGTCTTTCTTATGCTGGAATTGTATTTTCCTTGTGCTTACAGTTTTCTGACAGACAGGGCTACGACTATTTCAGTCCTAGTGATGAATATGATATAGCTGTTCACAAAATCACTGCTTCTACACCACATTGCTTTTAAAATGCTTGCATAATGTGTTGCTAGTTAGGAAGTTAGCCTAAATGTGACCTTTAAGTAAATAGTTAGACTGAGTAAAAACTCATCTAATCAATTCCTTATTTTTTTAATGCCAGAGTTTATTTTAATTCTAAAGCAGTTGTGCTTGATTTCAGCTGGACTGTTCCTGTCAGGATCTCTTAACGTATCAGATACTGTCATATATAAATGGGATTCAAATAAAATAGAAATTATTTTAGATTTCTTTTTCCTGTATGAGTGTAATTCACAAAGCTGAGTCTCTATAAATTCCTATTAAATTTTGAAGTCCTTTTAAAAATATATATATCCATTGATTCATAGAGCATCACTAGCTTTCATTTTTTTTTTAATGAGAAAATGTTTGGGGAGATAAAACCATAAGCCGTAACTGATCAGGCAATAACAGATAAGGATTTTGTTTCCAAGCTGATTCACCTCTCTTTCCCTTTTTCAGGCTGAGAAATCAGTTAGAGATGGCTTGAGAGTAGCATATAGCTGTTGGATAGGGAGGATTTTGTGGAATTTATGGAGGGAAGGTGAAAATGTGCTCCAATAAGAGAGGAAAAAAAAAAGGAGAGTAAGGAGAGTTGTAGGAGTAGACATGTATTTACTTGGGTCTGTCCAACCATTAGTAAGTGCAGATTTCAATCCTACTGGACTTTAATAGCTCTTTGCTGTAAAAAGTAGACTGACTAAACAAGTGGTTAACAACACCGAAGGAAAAGAGCTAATCTGGCAAATATTATCTCTATAGGCATAGAGAGAAACACATGCTTTGTTGTAAGAAATACACAATAATTCGTGATCTTCCTTGATACAGTGACAATCTAGGGAGGTAATTTTTGACTCTCAAGATGAGTGCTGTGCTTACTGCTTATTGTGTTGCAGCTCACAAGGCTTGCTTCCTAATACAATTTTAGTCATCTAAGACATGGAGTAAGCTATTCTTGAAGTTTGCTTAATTGAATAAAACTGACACCATGCTCTTGAATGTCACAGTGTTACCAGGGTTTATCTATAGTTATGCTATAAAAACAATTAGAATCCTTAATAATTTCATCTTGATGAAGTATCAGCCACTGAAGCTCGACTAGTAAACACTTAACACTATTTTTTGTAACTGACAATGGTGTTCTGGTTGCCTGGATTTATAGCTAAAGCAAGGCAAGACTGCAGGGCAAGCTATACTATCTATAACTGAATCATGCAAATGAAATGAGGGAAATTTACCCCTATATACTTGTTCTTTTACAATACTTTTTAAATTCTTTTAAGAGAAGCAAAGATTGAATTTATTCTGTTAAGAAATTGCGTGGTGTAGTTTCTGTTTGTGCTTTATTTTTGCAGAATATTTTCCCTGTGCTTTTTCATATATAGAAAATGTTTGAGTTTGAAGTGGGAGCCTAAAGGTTTTTTCCGACGAATTGCTGGGGTCTATGAATTTGTATGGTTTGTTTGTGCTCTTCATAGGAAAGCTGAAATTTCTGGTGCATACTTTGGTTGTGTTGGAAATGCAGTTAAATTTTTAAAGTGATACCTAGTCCCTGTAATATTTTTTTCTATCGGTGTCAATGTCTTTGGAAGACTGAGTCTCTGTAAGGCTGAAAAGAGTCACTTTAGGAAATAAAAATGAATTGTATGTAAGGAGCTTGCAAAGCGAAGCTTCAGTGGCTGGTGAAGGCTGTTACAGGAGTACTGAGGGGAGGAGAGGAGCTGTTTAATGCCAACTCTTCCTGTAGCCTGTCAATTTATTCATGCAGTGGACCTTGCAAGCCCAATCCACAGATGCTATTTTCTGCTCCTTACTGAATAAAACTCAGTGCTGGGTCCTGAGTGTAAAGATTAATTAGTCAGTGAGTGTTAAAGGTCTGTTGAAGCCATTATGGCGTGTGTCCACAGAGACAAATAGAGGCTATAAAACATTGTGTTTGAAACCTAATTTTACATGTGTATTTTTCATTAATAATGATGATGGTAAGAATAACTATAGTCTTTTCATCCTGAAAGCTCTCAAAGGACTAAATGCATAGTGCAGTGCATGCTGTGTAGGAAGGATCACGCTTTCCATCGCTGTAATGCAGCCTTTCTGAAGGCATCCTTCAAGTTAGGTTGAGCTCAGGTTATTGTTGGCTATTGCACAGACAACTGTGCAGCACAGGTCAGCCAAAGAAGCTTTTTTTATCAAAAAATAATTTTTTCCTGATTTGAGGGTACTAGAATATGTATGTCACTTTGTTGGAAATGGCAACCAAAGAAGTGCATATAGTTATGTATATTTTACTTTTTTAGTTTGACTTAAAAAAATGTATTCTTCCAGTTGGTTGCCAGCTTTCAAATAAGCTCTGAGTTTACAACACTGTTGAATGTTTGACTATTTATCAGAATTTTTTAGCTAATTCAATGATTTTTAGCTCATGGCATAAACAGGAAGAATTTCTTGTAAATATAAGCATATGCATGAGTTGCAGATACTCCTGTTCATTTCTAAGCTGCAGCTGTTCTGTGTATACTGAAAATGAACGTCTGCAGTACTGCCAGCTTTAAAAGTAAAACGCTCCTCTTAGCATGTTTTGCAGACTTCTGTGGGGTTTTGTGGCATTCTTGCATATGTTTTGGTTTTGTTTTTTTGAAAACTGACGAAGCTTAAGGCCATTCAAGAATGCACTAGCAATGACAGCCTCTCTCTTACACTTAAAAATGATAAAATATGTAAAACTAGAATTGGCTGTAACACCTGTAGAAATATTCGTTCTTATCTAAATGAGATTTAAGCAGGGAAGGAAGTCCCTATAGATACTTCCCAGATACGTTGTGGACTTGTTTACCTTGTGCCCAGCTATGTGGAACCTGTTTGATTAACATAAGCCTCATTTACAAATCTTAAAAGATGGAATCAAAACTATATATATATTCTCTATCTAGTTACAAATGAAAAAAATTGTCGACATGATTGGAAAGGAACTTCTCCCCTTCTAGGCTGGACACTTGCATTGTCTAGTATTTTCATCACAGTGCCATTCTTGGATCAGAAAAATCCAGAATATATTATATCTTAAATATAGAAGAAAGTAGATGGCATTTTTCCTGTCAAAGCACTGGGCTGTCGGGTCAGAGTCACAGATTTTTATGTCAGAATGCTTTCTGGACTCCTTGTTACACATTGACATCTTAGGTAATTTGAAATATTTGTTGGTTCTCTCCAGTAATGGAGGGAAAGGCTTGCATTCAACAGTCCGTGCATAAGTATTCTGGGGTTTCTTCCTCTCTCGTGATTAGTCTAACTTCTGCTGTTTTTAACTGAAGTCTTGTTCCTATGAGCAACAGTAAGCTATTGTTTCAGCTGCTGTGTTGCTGTCAAACCTGAAAAGCATGGACAAGAAATGGAAAGATGATGATGTGTTGAACAGAATTTGAGCGCATCAATAACTAAATGAAAATAGAGATCGTAGCTGGTTAAGTGTCAGTGTTAAATGAAGCTATGGTGCAGTGAGGAAAGGGTATTCTTGAAGGGAAGATGAAAAGAAAAAAATTTTGAAACTTACTGGCTGTTACCAGATTTCTAACTGCGATTCCCTAATTAATAACTAATTATATGTACATTTTGGAGCAACCATGGATAGGCCTACTAGAGGCTTCAAGAATTTAGCAGTCTCTCTAAATAAATTGGATTAATCACTCACTTTAGCAATGTATTTATATTAGCTTCGTCAAAGGGCTAATAGATCTAGTGAGCAAAGCACTTGCTTTTCAACTGTAGGTTGAGCAGCAACTGCAGATCTCCGAGGAGCACTTATTCTGGAGACAACTTGGTTTCAGTGTGCTGAAGTGACTGACAGAGCCAAGGGTATGACTGACAGCTGTGCTTTTTGGACTTCATCAGAATACCTAATGCTGCTTGAAGCCCTATCAAAATATTTCATGTCTTGTAGTGAAGGCTCTAACAGAAGTATGATTTCTTAAAATAACCTTAGTTTACAGAAACACCCTTTATTTCTAACATAGTTATCATCAAAGAGGATTGTTTCTTTTAGGCTCTAGTTCCTTTTTGAAGTATCTAATTTTACTCATGTGTCTAGTATTAATTAAATTGCATAGGAGTTGTGAGTGCTGCGGAAGATCTTGTGAAGACTTTCAGTAATTCAGAATATCTCAGATGCCTCATTTGCCTTTCAGTATGGCAAACAATCAATAGTACACTGGAATAATATGTTAAAATAATACTTGTGCATGACAGGTTTTTTTCAGATCTATGACAAGATGCATGCCCGTAATTTGCCTAGTTGTATGTATGATAATGATTCCTCACAAATATTCAAAATAGTTGCAAAACAGTTGCAGTTTAGACCAAAGATTTTTAATTTACATAGTAAGGGCAATCCGTAAATAAAAAATAGCAAAACTGGAGAAAAACTGTTTATAGTCACAAGCTTTGATTTAGCTTTTGCTTTTTTCAGCACTTCCCCATTTTACTATTTGTTGCAATTTGTGTATTTGTATTTTGATGTAAATATATATTGCTTACTAGTAATTAGAAAATCCAGTGCAGACTATTGACTTCATTCTATGTGAATGATCATGTACAGCAGAAGAGTGCTCACAACATACAGGGCAGGGTCAAAATGTGTTTACGATTCACAAATAACAACAGTAAAAATTTTTAACAACTAATGTTTCAGAGGGAAAAATGTCTGAGTTATCTTTGTCACTGAGCACTGAGAAGGGGCAGCAGCTCTGTTCTTTTTTGATGGTGATACCATATTGTGGCTTTTTCAGCATCTTGAGCTTTTAAATCACCCTTTCAGCCTTTTGCTGCAGAATTAGGCTTGAATGTTTCATTATTTACATGTAATATGAATTCAGTTCTTCTAATATTTCGTCTTCTCAATTTTTTGTTGTTTCACTGTATGTTTTTTCATAGATACTAGCCTCTTTGTTTTACTGGCAAAATAGGAATATTTTTGAGTGTATTTTGAACACCACAAATTAAGCTAATCTTTTACTGCTGCTTGTTAAATCTTAATGGTGTATGTACTGTTGTATAAATTATGTGACTTGCTCATATCTAACATTAATAGTAGCAATGCCATTAACAAAATAAAGCAAAGCTATGGGCAGTGGATCTTGTATACTTTACATAGAGTAGAGACTAACAAAAGCCAGTAACAGCGTATAATTTAAAGCATACAGTTTGGCTAGCAAATAAAGCTGCCTCTCAATTTAGGCAGATATTTGCTGGATTCATGCTAAAAACCTCCACAAATAGTGCAGATGCAGGTTAGCATTATAGGGTAGCAATTCACTACACCATAATTTTATTTCTGGCGCTACTGATTAGCAGTTTCACTGTGGTGGCTTAAAGCTCGACTTTTTGTGGAATAGACATGTCGTGGAATAGCAATAGCCAACAATTACACATGCCATAGTTTTTGTTGTTTTCATATGGATATCTTTTATTAACAGCAATATCTAAATTAGCATTTCAGAGTTTTTTCAGGCTAGATAATTTTAACTGCTCCTTTTTGCATGGAAGTCTTCATCTCCTTCACAGCACAGGCCTGTGAAGAGTAGGAAATTACTATAGGGGTCTGGACCTGATAAATACGCCTTCTAATGACGGTCATAGCAATGTGGACTTCCTTGGGGTGATAGCATCTTGAGATGGCCTTGAGTCACCTCCGTCACCTCAAGGTGACCACTCTCCTTTCCCTACCCCATGACGAGACATATCTAACAGGTAGAGCCATGCAGTAGAGTGGTCTGTGCAGCAAACGCATGACAGTTTTGCAGTCAGGAGCTGCTTGTGCAAACATCAGAGGGAACATGTGAGGCTCAGGAGTGGACTAGCCCAAGCCAAAAGAGTTCACCTGTCTCTTTTTGAAGCTCTGTTAGTGATAGCTATTCCTGAATGGCGGGTACGGAGCCTCGTGGACATGCAGATGCCTGCAGCAGCAGAGCGCAATACCCAGCTCAGCAAGGGTCATCTCTGGCTCTAAATCTTGCTTTGTTTGCAGATCCAAGGCCTGCACTGCCGTGTCAGTGATAACTAGGTAAAATAGATATTCTGGCTTTGGCGTCCTTTAAAAGGTTTAGATGCTGGGGCTTGTTTGTGGCTTTGGAATAAATCTTTGACATATGTCACAGTTATAAAGTAGGTATTAATACAAAATAATAAATTTGTGTAGTGTTCAACTTTTCTGTAACTGTCTGTCAGAAAGTTCTGAAGTGGATTTCTTTAAAGACTCCCTGCCTCCTGAGGAAAAGGGGATAAGGCAGTGTGTCCCTGGACAGGATCTATGACTCATTATGTCAATCAAACTCCACTTCAGAGGGGAATAAAGAGATTTGTATCTCAAAGCTGTGCATAACGACTTCTCGGCTTTTCATTTCATATTTATGAGCGGTTTACTTTGAAGTGTTTATCAGGCAATACGCAGAAACATGAGAGAGCATTGCCTGAAACCATGTTCAAGTGTCTAATCTGTTAAATGCTTGCTGAGCAGGCTAGTTCATCAGTGCATGCAATGCAAAAAAGAGAGAAAAAAATAAACTTTCTGGGTTTTTGAGGTTTTGAAGCAGAATCTTTATATTAACAATACAAAAAGGATTAATAATGCCAAGCATTTTTAAATAAATGTAATATATGGAAGTTACAAAAGTTGGTAATGTTCTGTGTTAAGTAGATAAATAGTTCTTTGCTTGAAAGGAAGCTTCACAGTACTTAATACCAAAACTATACAGTGCCACATCTACTCTTAAGACGGGAGTATACAGTGACCGCAAGATTCTCACTGTTCATTCTGAAGGCTTCAGGCATTAATAAAAGCAGAATTCAATAGGGTTCTTTCCCCCTCTCTAAAAAGGGCAATTTGCTCATAACAAGTATTAAAGCTGATAAAAGAATAGCAGTGGCATTAGCCTGCAATGGAAACAAATTTTTGGCAGTATTACCCATTTGCTGCGTGCTGCGCTTGCAGTGGAACTCTGAACAAACAAGTATTGTTAAATAGGTCAAAGATAAAACGCCAAAAATTCACGTAAAGTGGAAACAAAATGACAGTGTTTTTCTCCTTTTAATATAGCTCCGGTGGGTCAGCCAGAAGAGACCATATGCCGGATGATCATTGTTTCACTTCCCTGTTCACAAATTTTCTGCTACCAGCCCTCTGAAGTCAGGTTTTCCTAATTCTAGCTGTGACTGGTCAAGCCAGTCCTGTGAGATGGAGGGCATACAGACTGCAGTGCTGATGGAAGCGCTCCAGCCCACAAAACCACACTGGGAAATTCTGATGTGTATGTGGTCAGGCCACAGTATTTACTTGGGTGCGTAGTTCTTGAGGATGTGTGGTACATGGTGTCCATGCATGTTATTCTGCATTTAATTTTTAAAGCAACTTCAATTTAGAGCTCATTTTCAAACATATTTTTAGATATTAGTAATTTTAAAAAGAATCAACAGGAAAATTATTAGTTCAGAGTTTGATTTTTACCAGACCATCTTTCATACTATTTTATGATTTTTATGCAGATAATTTCTGCTTTAAAAAAAAAAGTATCTTCACCCTCTGCAGAGAACATTGTTGACTCTGAATTACTTGATTTGTGGGTCCCCCATTTTGGACTTCTTAAAGTTATCCCTACAATGACTTAGAGAACCACATTTGATCACTTCTGTACACTTCTGATTATCTAGCTGTAAATTTCTCTCTTGACTTTCCAGATCAGAAATCCTTGGGAACTTTTGAGTTGCTCTCTATTTAGGGTTGAGGGTTCTTCCTTTAAGCTTTCCCGTTGAAGGGTGGGTCAAATGGCTTTCTCTTTGATTGTATATACATGCAGATTGTATTCCAATTTTACAATTGGAAAAAAAATGTATGCAAAGAAAAAGCTATAAAACATAAACTGTGTTCAGATTCCATGACAAAATTAAATTGTGGAAGAACTTAAATCAAGGGTAGTTTTCCAACATATATTCCTGTTCCCAGTTCTGAAGTCATTAATGAGATTACAAAGAAGAAAATAGAGCAACCAAATGCCTTTGAGATCCACAAATCTGAAATTTAAATAGAGGTGCAGGCAAGTTTTAATACGTTTAGCTGAATAAGTGGTTCATCAGTATGAAAGTGATGGATACCTCTGTGAAGTATCCCGAGACTGTCATGGTAGCTTAAGCCATCTGAAACTACTGGCCAGCTTAGCTCATGTGCTCTATCACACTGGTGATTAAGAAAACAATTTTTTCAGTTAAGCCAGTGACTGGAAGGCCACACGCAAGAGACATAAAACAGTCCCGCACAGCCACAGTATTTCTGTCAGTATTCATATAATGGGGAAGGAGACTGGGAGCAGAATGACAAGTGCTCTCATCTGAGGTATCCTGTCAGCAGGAGAGAGGAGATTTTTTTTTCCATCTCTCATCTTCACTGCCATCTTTACCTACTCCATTCTCCCTTTCAAAAGAAATGTGATTTTAGGTTGAAAACTGCTTGTGACTCCCATATAGCCAAAAAGGAAATATGTGGACTAGCCTAAACTGCTTCTTTGCAAATGGTTGGTTAGAAAGTATGAACTAGTGTGAGGATTAATGAATAATCCAATCTAATCTTCCTCTTGTTAAATCCAAAGAATTCTAGAATTGGAGTCTGTAAAGTAAAAAAAATAATTCTTTTAAAAAAGTAAATAGAATAATGGTATTGTATGATACGTAGGTATACTTGACCTTTATCAGTGAGATGTGAATGTACCATTTCACCTGACCTGCAAGGCACTTACAAAGCAAGTAAAGGCACTTAAGAAGTAAGATGATGTGTGTGTTAAAAATAGTCAGATAACACTGCCTGCACAGTAACTCTCTTTCAAATGAGCCAAATTTTGGTCTGGCTCTCTTTGTAGTATTTGCTGTCATAATAACGTCTCACTAAGATTTTGGTTTTAGACTGAAGATTTTTAATGCAGAACTAAGCAGTAGAGGAGGTCTAGTTAGTAAAATGTTTATTACAACTGGTTCTTGACTAGAATAGTTGACTTAGTGGGGGAAAATCAGTTTTTAAACACCGGGGTCAACATTTCCCACACATAAAACATTTGACAAAATCATAGTTTTAGTTGAGGTATCTTGATATTGCCTCTTCAGAGGATTACACACTGCTACCTGTGAACCTCAGTGCTGAAGTGGTGGTTGGATTTTAACTTACTGCTTGGCACATCTATTTCCATTCTGTATTGACCAAATTAAAGTCAGTGCCAGCAGTCCTTAAAGTCTTAGATAAAAAGGGAAGGGAAAGAACAACAGCAGGATAACAAATGGCCCAATTATTAAAATGGAATTTCATAAAAACAAATACCTAGTTTCAAACATGAGAAAGTTAGAACAAACAATCTATAAGCTGTTTATTGGCACGTACCACAAATCTTCACTTCTATTCATTGAACAAGAAGAAGGGAAAACTAATCAAAATTAAAACAGGACTGAAGTTCTAAACCACTGGAACAGACAAAAATGTGGGTAAAATAGAGAAACAGATTGCATTAACCTAGCAGATCTGCACTTCTGAGGTAGGAAGAGCATGTTGGAACAGCATGCACCTGCCAGCACAGTGGCCCAAGGGCAACAGGCTGAAATGAAGATGTTGCACTTGGGTATGCAGTGACTAGCAAAAAGATATCACAATAGCAGCATGTTTTGTGTTGTGGAAAACGCCACTGTAGGTGTATGGAAGGAGGTCATATTTCTTCCTTCCATAGTTCTGCAGAAGCAGGAGAAGCCCAGAGTTCCATTGTTGGAACTGATGGATCTGTTGCACTGTTGCCTATATCACTGCAGCTACTGTACATGCCAGAAAGGCCAGGATGCACTTGGCTTCTGTGTTCACAACTGTATATGCAGCCTACAAATTGGTAGATAGAAGAAATCCTGTATTAAAGGGTGTATATTTCATCTCTAGCAAAGTTCAGGACCAACAGTAATCTGAATTGGTGCCAGCTGTTCTATTTATAATACCACAACTGACTGGCTGTGAAAATAACTAATTATTTTACTGGGATTAAAACTGAAAAGCTGAAAGCAATTTATAATTAAATCAAATAAAGACATTTCCTGGTTGCTTCATAAAATGAACACAAATGATTGATAAACAAAAATGTGTTTGCATCTGTTTCTTAGTAGGTATACTGTTTCAAAGAGCTTAATCAGTTTGCCTTGATACCTGATTATAATATATATATATCTTCAACATTATAGTGCTCACATCATTTTAATTTGATTATTCTTTAAGTTTGGCATAAATTTTATATGGATTTTTTCAATATGCTTTTTAAATTTATATGGTACTCCATTTAAATTGTTTGAATTTGGGGGGAAGCTCTTTCCATTGTAGATTAATTCCTTTATCAGTCCTTAAAGTCATTCGTGTTGGCCTGCTGATTGTCCTCCTGGCAGGATTAGAAATGCAGAGTTAAAGGCTGGCATCTCTGGCATTTCTAAAACCTGTTATGGGCAACATCATTCAGAATGTAAACATAGAAGTTCTGAGTCAAATAACAGTTTAAACTTCTTTTATTCTACTATGCAGGATATAATTTACATTACCATTATTTCTGGGTGACATGATGTTTACAGTGAAGAAGCACCTTGTGACTAAACAGGTGACAGCTGCTAGTGCTAAGAAATCTTTATACGTGCCTGGGGACCTTCATGAAATATAGAGTATCCATGTTCCTAACTTGTGAAGCAAGGTACAAAAGAAAACAATTAAGGTTTCATCTGTGATGACAGCTGATTCAGGATTTTTGAGACTTCCCAATTAAACTGTTACAGAAGTATGAAAGTTTATTGCCTGCAACTTCTACTGCTTCTTGAGAGCACAGTTTATTTATCAAGTCATGAACAGTGGCTTATTTTTTTACTGCTTTTTAAATCTTGATTTAACAGTATAAAAATCAGAAAAGGCTTTTCATGAATTCAGCAAATTATCCCCTTGCAGTTTCCTGCAGATTTTCAAAGACATCTTTCTTAATAATTTAACTCAGATTCATGTATCAATGGACATTAGTAACTGTCCAGTGATTTTATCCCAAAGTACTCATAGCTATATATTTAAGGTCAGCTGAGGTGTTTTGGTTTTGTTTGTTTTTTTTTTTTCCTGGAGACCAAAGAAAACTTGCTGTCCCTTTCTGAAATAACTAAATTTGTTTTTACAGCAGAAGACCAACGTCTTTGTGAGCTTAGACTAGAATGCAGGTGACTCAAACCATTTTTTTAGTGCTGGAAAAGATTTTTAGACTCTCTGGGTACTATGTTCTAATTATTGTACTACTTTGTGCCAAATAATCCTAACTGTGCATTGGAGTCATGGATAGTTAGTACAGCTACTAAGTGCTAGCACTTCTCTATTGCGACAGCTCTTCATTCTCTCCTTATACTATCTTTAAAACTGACTCGTCTTTGAAGTTTGCATTTTCCATGGAGCTGTAGTTATTCCTTCATAGGAAAATGCTACGCTAGTGTGACAGGAGATACTATCAGGTGTTGAGCAGGTTGTTTAACATGAAAAAGCAATTTGAAAATAATTCTGTCTATGTTCTTTTATGGTAGCTATCACGTTATGTAAAAAAATGCAGTATATTTTTAATCATTTTGGTGCTTCGCTGTTGAATTTTATAGAGAAATTCATGATCTCTAGAAAGGTAGCAGACATATAACTAAATTATTCCGTAGTTTGAGTCATTTTGGACTGAGAATAGAAAATATGCACTCTAACTCCTTTTCATAAGGTTCCATTAAAAAAACAAAACCAAAACCAAACCCCACCCCCTCCATAACCCACTCATTCTTTGATGGTCTTTGGGCTGGAGCTGGGAAGTTTACAGCAAGGATGTCATTACTTGCCAGGAAGCTGCATGGTCTGTTCTTTCTCTGCTGCTTGTAAAAGAAAAAGTAGTAGGAACTGAATGTTAGTCATTGATAACCACTTTCTTGTTGTAGTGTATCAGAGTACATAGCTGTGAATTGGTACGGATTTTATCCCAAAAATGCACTGTTTGTCACTGCAGAGGCACATTAAATCATTTGGACAGTTCTGTTAGTGCAGTGTTGTTGTCTACGCATTACAGAAAAAAATAACAGAATTTGTGCTGTTTTTTCCTGTCAAGTTTTCTGTGGGTTGCCTTCAGTCTTTTTCTAATCTATGGAAGTTAGTTTCTGCTAGTCCCCAGTGCCGCGCAACAGCCCAGTTGTTAAAATGTGCTTTCGTGAATGTATTTTGGCATGAGTAATGTGACACAGCTAATTTCAGAATGCTGAAATGCCTATTGTCACATCTGCAGAAGCATTTCCAGTCTTGATCACACAGGAAAAAAAATGTATTGTTGTAGTTTTACATGTAAAGCATTTCTTATGTTTTCTTGTCACTTAAACAAAAAGAGCAGAAAATTGAATAGGAGGTTTTTACATTGCTGGTCATATTCATTGTCTCGCTAGACCCTAAGTAGCCCTAAAAAGAGCAGATTTTTTTTTTTTTCCCTCCTGCTGGAGGTTGCCCAGGAAGCCATCACTGACATGGGACATACTTAGGCAAATATAGGTGTGCATGTTTAGGACGCAAAACCCTGTGGATTTTTCATTTGAATTTCATCACAAAACAGTCATTGCATTTTAAATGAGGGATTATACATTTCATTAGAGATAAGTAGATACACGGAGAGGTGTAAAGTTGCTTTGAGAAAGGCAGATCTTGTTTGGATGTTGATGTGTAGTGTATACTTCAGTTAACATATAGTTCTTATAGTAACAATTCAAAACTTCGATAGATCGAACTATTTAGGTTGAAATTTGCCATGAAGTCTGTGCACTTTGGGTTGATTTGTGTGGAGGCTGGACAGGGAGTATCTGTTTCTGAGAAGGAAGCTGGAGAAAATGGGTTATTTTCTCTGCAGTGAAAACATCATGTGAACATTGTGTTGATTAAAGTGTCTCCATCCTTTGAATCTGAGACTCCAAGTTTGGAAGGTCTTTCCCTGCTGTCTGTCTATGCATCTCAGCTGAAACATGATGGAGTTCGGAGGAGCAGTGCACCTGGGCAGAATGCAGAAGGGCGAAGCAGCAGAGAGAAGCAGAGCAATGGCTTAGAGAATCGTGTACTTTTTTTCCTTTCTCCTTCAGGTTTCAGAAAGGACAGATCTGTAGGAATAATGTATCCCTTTGTAATAAATGACGCTGTTCTCCTTTTTCCTCAGAGCTTGGAAAAGTTGGAAAGCTTACAAAAAATGAAAGAGTGCCTAAGAAAGTAAAACATTAGCCTGAAAAATTACATTTTAACCTGGGCTGTGTTGGGCAGATAATAAATAATAATCATGCTTGCCACCTAGCTCCATCCTTTTGTCCTCTCAAATCTGTTCTTGTCCTTAATCAGCATTGGCATCTGAAGAGAAAACGATAAATCCATGCTTTACCCTAAAACAGCATATAATTAAAAAGAAGTTCATCACCATAAGGTGATGCCAGAAATAGAATGTTTAGATGGTGCTTGTTCTGCCAAAATTAGCGTGTGCTCTGGAAAGAGGCTGTTTATTCTTCCTTTCCTTAGTTTAAAAGCTATAAAATGGAGATGATAAAAGCTTACCTCACAAGTGAAGTTAAATAGTGTTTGAGATGTTCTCAGAGGCTACATTCAGCACAACCATAGAAAATATGTATGAAGTAATTAAAAATACTGTATTCTCTGTTTGGTATATAAAAACTGAATGAGGAAGGTTAAAAAAAAGATAATAGCTCTACAGTCCCTTCACTGAAGGAGGAAATTTTACTGAAAAAGTAGAATATGATCATGTAACTGAAGATTATATAATATTGTGAGTTAGAATGAAATCTTATTAGATGCCTGGTTTTATAAACCTTATAATTTTTTAAGTGGATATGAATCTATTGTATTAATACTGTCAACAGACTTATTGTCAAAAAGAGAAACGTCTGTATCTTGGAATTAGGCTTGGGGGTCTCCAAGTCAGAAAGAAGCAAGGCTGAAAGAGGATTATGAAAAAGATAATTAAAAGATTTTTCTGTCATTGATGAGAGAAGCTAGGAAATATATTTCAAATTCAAACCATGTGTCGTAGCATGTATATGGATTTCTATTTACTGCTTCTAGTCAGTTTGCTGCAGAAGGGACCAAGACTGCCAGAGTTTCACTTTTAAGAAAACCATTGTGTTTCTGTTAAATTTTAAAAATCGTTGTCTGCATAATATAATGTATTTGTAACAAAATTTCACATTGTACATGTATATTCTAAACCTCCATGGTATTCTTATACTTCCCAGTCATATCTATAAAGCATTTCCTGATGCCTTTGTCACAAATGTGCTCTATGAAAGTAAGATTCATCTTCCTTAAGTGGTTAAAGCTTCCATTGCCTTAGTTATAAAATGTTTAGCTTTCCTGACTAACCATACCTGGACTTCAGAAATCTTCAATGAAAATATATCATCTGTGAATCTTCTTAGTAGGCAGTAACAGAAACGGTTAGGAGCCCCTGCTATTGTTGTCATCCAGCTCTAGATCTTAAAACCTAGAATAAGGAATAGCTTGTTCATTATTGTTATTTTTTAATTTCTCAGGAATCCATTCTCTGGTATTTTTCATGTTTGATCAGTGGAGAGTTTGTTCCGGAGGAGCTTACACGACTGTGTCTCCACCCTTCCAAAGGGAAAATAGATAGAGAGCTACAAAATAGGAGTGGTAGGCAAGTTCAGGCAAACAGTTCAGTTTAGGTAATAGTGTTTGTGAATATTAGAAGGGAAGGAAAAGCTAGCTTATCGACCTGCTGTAGAGTGATGAGTCTCATTGCTAGGGTGGCTGGTATCTCCTCTTGCTTACCTGGCCTCCCAGACCATGAGATGTTTCCTCTGCTTGGAGGGATCACAGTGAAGGAAGAGCCTGTCTTTCCTTTGTGCTTTTCTTTTTGAATTTGTGCAGTCATTGTAATATCAATAATGTTAAGAGAGCATGTTTCATGCTAGTATTAAATTTGCTACAGAGACTATTGATTGTGATCTCATGGTTAATATTCCTGTATGTTGCACAGAAAAGATGCTTCTGATTTAAGTATATTTAAACCACCACAAAGATGCAGTGTATTTTATAATGATGTATCAAGGGGGGAGAGGGACATTTATAAAAGGAAAGGGCTTACATGATTTTTTTTTTTTTAATTTAAGTAATAAAGAGAAAAGCTTCAAAAATGTAGGAAGGCAGTAGTGTATCCCTCAGCTTAGGTCTGGAGTCTCAGTTTGGAGTATCTGATAGTGTAGAATTAACAACAAAGATAAGTAAAACATTTTGTAGAACAGGATTTTTAACCATGGGAAAAGAATAGTATGGAAACAGGTGAAACAGAAGTATTAAAAAGATGGCAGTTGTTTATCAGATAAGGAAGATGAGTAAAAAGGGTAAATGTTAAAAACGTGTATGATAAGCGGGTTAAAAAATGAGATTGTAATCATCTCGCTGTCATTATAATAAATGAATGCATAAATGATTGAGAAAAATTAAGTGTGCATCAGAGTTTGAGAACGACCTCTTCATATACCACACATTGGCGCTGAACTGTGATACTCATGCCAGCAAAAATCATTATAGCTGTGAGCATAACAAAAATTTCAGAAAGAATGAAATGTGTTAAATAGATGTATTCTTGTTATCCTTACTTCTTGTAATTGATTATAGTAGCAAAGAATAGAAGTGATGTTTATCCTTTTGATTTTAGACTTAGCCCAGTTTTGAACTGCTGATCTAATGTTGAAGGCAAATGTATCATATCTGTGCATTGCTGGTTTCAGATATCTTCCTCTGAGGCATCTTGTAGCGATCACAGCTGGATTAGATTAATCTTCAGAAGGGCAATTCATGTGATTTGTAATTACCCAAATGAGACCTCTGCCTAGAAGTTAAGTGAAAATAACCTTGGCTTCTATAGCTCTGCTTTCTAGTTTTAGCTGAGATATAAAGTAGAAATGTACATCACTGAGTTAAACACACGTTTAGTAAGTATTTATATACCAAATAACTTAAGTAGTAAATTTCTGTAAAAGAAAATGTGCTTCCAGAGATAATAGAAGTAATGTACTAGTTCAAAGGAAAATGTATTTTGTACTCTATTGAGAGACTATTCACAGCGTGTAGATTATGGACAATGATGATCAAGTACGTAACATTATATTACACTTCTAAACTAGTATACTACTAGTCTATTTTTGTATGAGAGATTACATACACCTTAAGGGAGCAGCTGGTATTAACTACTTTTAATGAAAATGTTCTATTGATTTCTGCAGATGGGGATGAAGAGACTGGGGGTGGAGGCTAGGAAGCTCTGTTGCATGTGCAAAAGAAAAAAACTTTGTGACTTTTTTTGGTAGTTTGTGTTTGAGAGAGAGAGGTTTCTCTTCCACCGATAAGGATCTGATGGTATTTATCTGTTTTCACTTAGTGTCACTAGCAACGTAGTGGATGCTCTAAGAATCTGAAAGAAAACACCCTTAAGTTTTGAATGTGCAAGAACGGATTCTGCCTGCACATTTCAGTCCTACTTTGCAAGTGAAGTTTCAGTAAAATGCAGTTACTCTCAACTGCATGCAAGCCCCAGAGACAGTGTGCTGTATAACACTGTAAGAAGCCATCCATCTGCCTTGACTGCTAGTGCTTGCAGTGCATTTTAGCTCCTGGACCAGATCTCACTCTGTGAATACACAGCAGTACAATTTGAATTCCCAGAGTATGGCAAGCAGTGGGTATTGCTGCCCTCTGTCCTTCACTTTGCTTCTAGAAAGTCTTGATTTGCTTTTGCTCCTAATCACTCAAAGAGCTGCAAGGAAGATACTTCTTGAAGGAGACACTAATCTTAACCCCAGGCTAGGCTGTGTCTGTTTCCTCTCTCCAGTTTATAGGTGCTGTAGTTTTGACTGGCAGTGGGGGTGAGGAAGGCTGCATTGTTCTTGGTGAGCTTTCTGTCATTGGGACCCCATGTGGAGTATTGTGCCAGTATGAGTGGATATGAAATCAGTTAGATATTGTCTCATTACTTGTGAGGCTGTTTGCAAAGTAATAGTAGGGTTCTTTCTGCTATGAATTGTTGAATAAATGACTTGTGTTCATCCAGAACTATATCCTCTATCTGAATTTACAAGGCTGGTCTACTAATGCCATTAATACCTTAGGGTGCAATAATGGCTGAGCAAATAGAGAATATTATATTAACGAAAGCAGTTCATAAGTTATTCAAGAGATGTGGACAGTTTCATTTTAGGGAAACAAAGCATGCAGGAGAAGATGATTCAGATCAAGAAAAAGGTCTAGAGAACACAGCTATAGTGTTCCTATCTCATTTTCCTTCATATTTTACAGTAAATTAAGGGCTATGAAGATATCAGGAAGTATAATATAGATAGATAGCTTTTAATATCTTTAGATATGATATATATATATATATGAAAAATGTTTTTATATATGTATGCATATATAAAATCTATTTATGTATATAGATATGAAAAACATTTCCAAAATATTTTCTTAGGGGGTTATTCATGTGGAGACGTTATTCTGCCTTTGTATGCTGTCTTACAGAACACTCTCAAATAGTATTTTGCAGAAGCAGACACTGAAAATTAATAAATAAAGCAAATGTATAGTCTACCAGAGAAGAACATGTCTTTGCTAGAGAGGGCATGTAGAATATTTTCATGTCTATCATTAAGATGCTTGAGACTTTCTGTTGTAAAACCATAAGGAGATTTCTGAGAAGTAGCATAGAAAATCCTTTCCCAGAGTCTCAAAGCTGATTCCATTTGTGTCCTTGAGTTGATCTGATCCACTTCTCAATTTTTTTTATATTTGGTCAGTTTTCAAATCTTTTTCTCCACATTTCTGGAAAATGCCAGGTTCCCAGATTATAAAACCCAAATGGACTCATGATTTCGGTGAACACTATATTTTCCTTCCACTTTCAGTGCCTTTACCATTTTGCTTATACAAATCAAGTAAGAATTTCCCTGTGCTTTTTGTATCACGTGTTATAGTCAGATTTTGACATCAGTACAGGATTCTAATCAGAGTGAAATCATCTGGGCTTGTAATGGCTGTTAAAATCCACAGAATATCATTAAAATGTTTTACTGTGTATGTAAAACATCTCAATTAAGCTAATATATTCATAATTGCTGTGTGTTTGTAGACATTCATGCCACCAGGAAACAAGAAAACTTGAAAAACTCTACTTCCGTGATGGGTTTGGTTAATTTTAACATGTATCTTATAACATGCACTCTACCTGAATAGATCAGAACATCTTGGGCTAGTAGGCTTCCATTCACTCCACTGTTTGTATATATCTTACATTTTTAGTTCATTTTGGCTGTTGTTCTGAGTGTAAGGTTAGTTTATTAATATGGCTAAAACAGAACTCCAATGAATCAAGCTGTTTTTGTTAAATGTCATCTACTGAAATTTCACGATTAAAATTTACATTTTCTTTAAAAGTAACTTTGTTTCATCTCTCATGCTAGAGCTCTTTACTTATTTTAAAAAAAGGCAAAAAATCTCTAGACTGAAGTGCACTTGAAGCTTATTTTTATGATTGTTCAATTCATTGCTTTTGACTAAACCACAAAATTTCTGATTACTAGAATAGACATTAAAAGGCAGGTTAAAATACAGAGAGTTGGGGTTAATTTGGTGTTGATGAGAGAGCTGTCTTTTTTCATGTCAGCCTTTTTATAGTCTTTTTAAATGTTGTCGCCGAATGTTTCACTTCTTTAGAAGCATCCAGTCAGTAATACTTCTTTACCTGGTGTTGTTGGCCGCTCTTTTGCTGCTGGCCTGTTTACTGGTTAACCTGGGGGTGAAAGAGATCCTGTCTCCTCCCTCATGAGGCTCAGCGTTGCTGTCTAGCCATTGCTGGATGGAGACATAGCTCAGTCTTCCAGAAGAAATCCACCACCTTCCTTTAATTGATGTGCCGTAGGAATTAATGTTAAGTAGGGCCCAGTTCTACTTTCTGTAGATGTGTGCATACATCCCATATCCCAAAAATACTCTAGCAGCTGGACGTGAGACTGGAGAGGGCTCATATGGATAGATGAACCAGATAGATTTAATAATGCATGATCTTTCCTGGCTAGTCTGTGAAAGAAGTTGTAATGCTTAAATATCCAGTTAATGTCTTTGTTAATAGAAGACACTTAATGTGTATTTTATATGAACTTCCACTGTATAGCTTCATTCTGCTACATAGAGGAAGATGAGAAAATAGAAGCTGGTTTTGGACAAAATAAAACTACTGTTGCAGAAACACAGAGCATGGATCTAGTTTCCCTGTGAATTAAGAAATTAATTAAATAATGGGCAGTTATACTACCAGCAACTTCAGTATGACTTTGTTCTTCATTTTTAGCCCAATATCAGGAAAATAAAATCGCTTTGCTTCTCAAAGCCTTTGAAAGCCTTATAGACCAGTGAATATTACCATGTGTTTTTTTACTGTCCTGTTCATTACTGTAGCAAACAAATACATAAGCAGAAATCAACCACCAAGTCTATACTTTCTGAGAACCCTGGGAGACTCCATGTGCTTTAAAAATGTATGAGGCTTTGTCCACTGAGTTGTTATTAACTGCTAAAGGTCATGTGTTTTGACGTTGTTCTTGGAAGTTTTGCCTTTAAACCCAGTGACCGCCTCATTTTGGTATCGATGCACGCTTCCTTCTTGAATATGGTGAAAAAAAGGTGAAAAACAATTACAATTATTATGAAGTCTGTCTTGGTTTCTGCAGCAGATACTGAACTACCAGTCTCACTCATGTTACATCCCCAATAGGTTTGCATTCTTTCAGGCGATCCTGATCTGTAAACTCTGTTTTCCCAAATGGGTATTTTTTATGAATTAGGAAACGATATAAAAATTGGAATTAAAAATCCTGTCTCTATGGAAGACTTCATATGAGAAAATTAGCTTCCTAAGAAAAAATTCCTCTTTTAGAATAATCAAATGCTTAACTTCAAAGCTCATGCTGTGGTCCCACAAATATAAGGTTAGATACATAATAAAGCAGATCATGTCATTAGCACTTGTCATGAATGTTAATCACATACCTAAGTGATTAATTATTTGGAGCTAGATTAGTAACCTAAAATTTAGAGACCTTTGGTTTGTGTATTTTATCTGTTTTATCTATGTTCAATATGTAAGTCTTGCTAGACCTGTGCACCAGAGGTCTCTATATGTAATTCATTACAATGGCTTGGCATACAGCACAGTTAGGAGAAATGGAACAGTTCTGTTGTTTTCAAACTTAAAAGAAATCTCCTAGCTTGTAAATTATTTAAATTTATTTTTTTAATTGCCCTTCTAGGAACAAACTTCACCCTTGCAGAACTGGGAATCTGTGAGCCCTCTCCCCATCGAAGTGGCTACTGCTCAGACATAGGAATACTCCATCAAGGCTATTCCTTGAGCACTGGCTCTGACGCCGATTCAGACACGGAGGGAGGAATGTCTCCGGAGCATGCCATCAGGCTGTGGGGAAGAGGGATCAAATCCAGGCGAAGTTCCGGTCTGTCAAGTCGTGAAAACTCAGCTCTCACGCTTACCGACTCCGACAATGAAAATAAGTCAGATGAGGAAAATGGTAAGCCTTTTTTTCAGTATGTTCTTAATACACATGTATGAGAATGTAATCATACTTAAAAATACTTGAGTGTTCTTTCAAAGGTGAATTTTCCACTTTTCTCAGTTTGACTAAAGCTGCTTTTTAATGTCTGTTTACTTTTAGCATCAATATCAGGGAACTCTGTACATGTATATCATATGATATGGTTTGTGTTTTGTCTTGCAGTTTGCTTTCCATGCAATAACCTTGCACAAAAGTTCTTCCTCAGAGTAAATAAAATTAAACTTAATTGTAAGAAGCAGAAAGAAATTTCTGAAGAGAAATAGTTTCTTAGATGTGATTTTTATGCACGGCTTGAAGTAATATTAATAATCTACAATATGCTGGTAGCTGTAACAGCAGTGTTAATTTATAATGATCAGATTTAATTTTGTGGGTTTTTTCATGTTTTTGAATGTGTAAAAGAAAGATTAATTTGCCATTTGCTTATTGGTAAGTATTGGGGGTCTTTTAGAAAGCAAACTCATGCATCAGACTGAGTCAAAACAATTCTGGTTTGTATACTTTATTAAGCTCACAGAAATGGGCCTTTGACAGTGCAACTATCATTTGTGACAAAACACATAGACTTTGGTTGATTCTCAAAGTAATGTGCATTAAGCCAGCTGTCCTTTCCAGTGCATATAACCCAGATTCATGTTTTTCATATGTCTGAGCTAAAAATTTTATCCTGGAGAATTTTCTATGCTTATATATTTTAAATTAAAGAGGAAAAATAGTAAAAATAGATTTGCAGGAATTTGTTCTCCGTCCTATGAGGTAATGAAGGTGCAAACTTCAGTTAGTTGAAATATGAACCAAAAGTTTTGGTACTTGTCATTCTGAGAAGGCAAAGAGGAATCTCCCTAATGTTATATCCTCAGAGCAACTATTCAGGTAGCTGATACCAGCTGATGAAACCAGCTCTCTGCTACACATACTACTTGTAATAAAATTTCATTTGTTACACGTTGGGTGTCTCTCAGAAGAGGATTTTCTTTAGATATTTATTTTAGGCTCCTCCCTGTACTCACTGGCAGCTGTCTCGGTTTCAACAAAGCCAGGGTGTCAGGCACTAGAAACACAAGCAACTGCTTGTCAAAGCAAACAAGGCAAAACTGAATTCCAGCTTTTATATTGATAGGAAAAACGTTCAGAAAAGTGCAGATAATTTTGTTGTAACACCAGTCTTTTTTTGCTGATTTAAATTGAATCTTCAAGTAATATCTCCTCTCCATAGGTATAGCAGGATACATTTCTTTGTCAAAACCAAAGAGGAGATGTCTGTTTATTAATAATGGTGCGTACAAGGAAAATAGTATTTTGAAAAGATCGGTGGCTGATTAATTGATTTTTCCTTTTATTATACGTTTGAATAATACCACTAACAGAAATTATGACAACTTCCATTGACCTTAGCATAGTTTTGAGACAGCTACTGTGTGTAATGTCAAATAACAAACCTAATGAACTTCTGGCATTATGGAATGATAGGGATTCATTTCTGTAGCATGCATTCACTTCTCTGAAAGCGATTGTTTCCATTTCAGTGGAAGCAGTGTGCCACACCTTTTGTCTGAGAAATTAAATTTCAGGATTTACTTTCATACATGCTGTTGCAGGTGTTGATAAAGGAACAAGTCTGATTGCTTGCATTTTGTTTTTCTCATTGTAAGCAAATTATTAAGTAATTAGAAATACAGTGCAGTAAATACATTTGGAATAGATAATTTTTCTATCAACAATATTAAGAAGAGAAAGGACAGGATCAGACAGCATTCAAGAAACAGACCAGTATGTGGAATGCATTTTTACTTGGCAAGGTTTTTTCGATAAGGATTTCTGTGTGGTTGTTTAAAAAATAAGTCACGCAAGTATGAACGAACTATTATGTACACAGAGGTGTTAACTTCAGGAAACTTTTTAGTCTTACTCTCTCACAGATCCTGCTTGGCTCAAAAATCAATGCTTCTTCACCTCACTGATTTTATGAAGTTTGGGGATGCATTATCATATAGATTGACAGTTGCCCCACTGGTTCAGCACCACAGTGTGGACACTTACAAAACCATCATTAATTTCTCACGCTTGTGCCCAGCAGTAGTTTCCTACATAATAAACACTATGTCCTTCAGAAGCGGATCAATAACCTGCTAGGTATTCATCTTGAAGAGGAAGTAACAAGAATCTATACTTCAAAAGAAATTAGTTCTCTGATACGGTTTCAGATTTGCAGGATACTAGCATAAACCAAGACATTTCTTGATATGAGATTTTAATCCATTTATGCCTAGCGATGGTAGAGGAAACTCGTGATGCATAGGCTAGTGAATTTAATGTACCGATGAAGCTTTTTCCCCGATTACAGTTCGACTGTTGTATTACAAAACAGTAGTTCAACTCCAAAAGGTGAATTTTTATTTCTTTTTAATATTGAGATGCTATCAAAATTTATATAATTGCACTTAAAAAAACACAACAAAAACCCCATACCTCTCACTTTTCTTGTAATACTTATTCTATTTTGTCTCTTTCAGTACATGTCTAAGTAACACAGAGGAGGCTTGATTTCTAAAAATTGCCCTAACAATATTATTTTATTCCCTTTCAAATCTGTTTACAAAGCTTATGAACATTTTCTGCACTTCTAGATTTAGTATGATTTAATCTCATTATAAATTAGAATTCTGCGAACCTTGCAATATTAGCAAGTTTGAAATGCTTATGGATAAAATGAAATAATGGAAACTCAGTCAAATTCAGTGTTTTACATGATACACTAAAATTATTCCTAACAAACCACCTTATTGATGATCCAGTTTGAAGAGCAGCAGTTTTATTTTTAAAAGTCTGATTAGGCTCTAAATTCTTACCATATCAGCTTTTACCACTGTCTTGACCTGGCCGTCTCTTCTTTAGACATGGCAATGTGAGTATATAGAAGCAAATCTGCCGCCACATTGTTATTCAACATGATGTATTGAGTTCTGAGATTTAAAGAAATGAATCTTGTTGAGATACATATAAATGTAAAAAGTTGATTAGAAATATAGGTTACCTCTGATTTCATGTGCCGTTTTCATAGAGAGAATTACTTGCAGGGACCTACAGGTACAGAGTATAGGGCATATACCAGAGTTCCTGAATGCTTTTGGTGTTTTGTTTTTTTTTCTTTTTCCTTTCTTTAGTCCTATCACTGTTTATTCCAAAACACCATGGAAAACTTTTCAAAGTAGCATTTGTCATCAGTTGTCAAGTGTTCTTTCCTAAGCCTACAGTATGCCTATTTCCAGAGGAAAGCTTTGGTGCTGATTATGTTTCAGTAGTGACTTTTGAAGCAAGTACTCTTCCAAGGCTTTTTTTTTTTTCTTTTTATAAAGAAGAGCAGTTGTTCTTTTTTTCTTTTTTTTTTTTCTTTCTTAAGTTGGGTTGAAAGCTATGTTCTCCTCAAAAATATAAAACTCATTGTAAAATAAAGTAACTCTTGATTTAAAAGTCCACCAAAACCAAACAGTCATAATAAAGGAGGACTGATGTACAGAATGCTTTTGTAACATATCTGCAATCTGCTCTTTTCCTGACTTCACTGCTACTGAATGACCAGTTAGGGGCTGTTACGGAGGTGAGTAAATTCAGCCAACATTAGACAGACAAGAGGGAAACACTGAACAAGCCAGTAACATAGAAGAGAAAACATAATCCTAGGTAGAAGAAAGGAGAATGGAGGAGTAGTGTGTAAACTCAGAGCAGATCTCAGTAATAGTTCAGACTGCTGAAATGAACTAATAGACTCAAAGTGAATCCACAAGGAGGGCTTTCAGGGTGATGGGAATCTAGATTGTGTTCATTCTCCTGTTATAAAGCAGAAAACATCTGGAATTGTGTTAGTGACTTTTTTGCTAGAAGGTTGTCACCTTGACACTTCTTGTAACGGTACCATTATTGTATACAATGGATAATATCACTGGTAGAGTGGGACATAATATAAAATGTTTCTAATGAGATTTCTACTCTGATATCATAGTATCGAGCACTTGAGATGTTTCTCTTCTACTTTTGTGTGTCAGAAAAGAGAAAAAAGCATGTCTTGCAGGAAGAGAGCTTCCAGGACTGAAACAATGTTATTAAAATTATGTCAGACCAAAAAAAGATCATCAAGGAATGCTTTTATCTTACTAGTAGTGACTCTGAATTGAGCAAGAATGACTGGGAGGAAATAAAGCAATCACAGACTTCAGCAAAAAAAGGGAAATAGTTCCAGGTTATACTGTTGTAATCTGTCTGTTTTAAATAAATATGCTATAAACTACTGTGATTTTGGTAGCTCTCTTTACATAAAGCCTATGAAAAGCAAATTATTTTGAATGGACAGAACAGTTTCAGTGTTGATAGCCTAGCCCAGCTGTACCTTGTGAGGTGTGGAAAAGTAGAACATAATTGAAATGAACCTGGAGAGTCCTGACATTGAATCTGGTAGCGCCATGTACTTTCCCTTTCCTCACTTCAACTCCTCTTCTTTCTGGAAATCTTCCCTACTCCACTGGAGCCTGCCTGTCTCCAGCATCAGGTGTAAGGATTCAAGTCACATGCAAAAGGTGTTGCAGGATGCTTCACAGAGTTTCAGGTTCAATATCCATCAATATTTTCTATAGTAGACATATTGGAGACAATATTCCATTACTTTGTGCATTATTTGGTGATGTTTTTTTATTGTAATAATTAAAAGTTTGAATACCAGACAATACCATGTGTGCATATCACTTACTATAAAAAAAAACAGATTACCATGAATAAAGTAGAATGAAGTCAGGAAAATTGTAAGGTAAAATATGAGAAACCACATTTATGTGTTGTATTGTGATTTAATCTTATGAAAAAAACAGGGAAATTATATTTTCCTTTCTTTTTTTCCCCTGCTTATGAATTTTCCAATGGTGATTTCATACCGTAATTTCTCAAATGCATATGTAAAGTAAATCTTAAACAAAAAGCCACCCTATAATTCGAACTCACCTCGTATTGTATTGTTGCTTCAATTTTATAAGTAGTATAATCTGGACTTTTCCTAGCATGTTGTTGAATAACAGACTTTGACTTAAAGTAGAAAAGGTATTACTGCATCAGAGGAGTTTACAAAGAGGCATCAAACAGATGACAGCTGAGGAGTTTATGTCCTTATTCTGACTATTTTAATTTTGACATGTTGTTCTCAATATTTCATTACCTTAATTTTTATTCAGCTTTCTATTTCACACTTCATAATTGCAGAAAAGGTCATGGTGAAACTGTGATTCTCCTCTTGAGAAGATTTTATTTTGTTACATGCATGCTAATGTCTCTGAGTGGTAAGACCAGTTTGAATGTAGGTTTTAACGTTCCTGGTCACAGAATTCTGTTTGGCTTATTAAAGGAGGAGATTAAGCTTGCTTTGTAATGATTCCCACTAAGAAATACTTACTTTTGCCTATGGAAATACTTTTCTTGTTAAAATGGGGTGTTTAAAGAGTGATGATACAGTTGAAACATATCTGTGTAGTCTTTAAAGCGGTGGGGAAGATAAGATATCCTTACCAATTTGAGGTAGTATATCAAGGTGTTGTGTAAAAGAAGAAGCGGAGAGGCTGTAGACTTACTGTGTATTGCGTAGTAGAGTGCTACTTTCAGCTGTTAGTACTGTCTGGGAACACTGTGCCTGTTTCCCTCCCAGCTCAACCCAGGTAGCTTGGAAACAGCAGGAGGGACAGATATGAAAAAGAAGAGAGGAAGAGCTGCCGCAGTTGTCTCATAACTGAGAAAGTGTCCAGATGGTCCTAAGGAAATGATGAGATTGAAATGAAATGTCATACACTCAGAAAATGGAATCACATACGTCATACATCAACTAGACTTTTTAAGGAGAAGTGCCAGGAGGTTAGCTCGTGCATGGGCATACTTCGTCTCTTCTTTAGGAAGGCTTGTAAAGTACTTTGTAAATGACAAATTTAGAAAGTCATTAAGCACAGTATCAAAGCTCAGTTGCTTAAGTGGATCCAATTTTGATGTGCTTTCAAAACCTGAGGGCACTTCTGATAGGAAGTGGTTTCCTAATGAGGGAGTTGACTAGCAGGAACGACTTTTAAAGGCTTAACTACACATCAACTACAATTTTGTCCAGGTAAATGGCTTATGCATTCAGCACAGGGGGAAGCTAGATGATGGCGTTAATGACAAGAAGTGGGTAAGTAGTACTAGTAAACTTTAAAGCCTTGTGGAAGACAAGCATATGAAATGACAGTATATAAAATCTTAAACATTTGTTACAGTTTTAATATAACCCAATAACGCTGTAGTGTAGGTTGGCAGGATGATGCGATGGAAGTAGTGCTGAACATGCGGGTACACTGAAAGAGCTAAGTAAATACTATCTGGAACACAGTGTTCAGTGATAGTCTGGAGAGTAAGAATGCAGACATGGTGAGAGCGACAGTTCTGCTTAGGTGGCCTAAAAGGGTGAAAAAAATGCCATCTTTACATTCGGTGGCTTGTAGCTGGCATCCAGCAATTTGACGGCCGTATAGATTCCATTCAGGTCGGTGTTGACCAGAGAGATGTACTCCAGGGTCTCAGCTTTTATTCTCCCAGAGATAGATGTATTTTTAGCCCTCATGATTGTAGAAGAAATGGATGGAGTGTGAAAAAAAAACACCACCAAAAAACCCCCCCTGTTATGCATGGCGTGGTGAAGTCTTATGCCATGAGCATCTGTACACTTCCTGCCCATTTGAGTCAGGGCTTCAGCATCTTTAAAATTTGTGAACTGTCATTTCTCTGAGCTGTCAGCGATTTCAGTACCTCTGCCACAGTCTGTGCCACACTCTGGCTGCTGGGCCTTGGTCATAGTGCTTTTTGTCCATATACCATGCAAGAACGTGGCTGAAACTATGTCCTGGTTTGCAGTCTCTTTCTTCAGAGTGACTCTTTTGGATTATATGAATGCCCCCTATATAATTGCATGAACCAGTGCAACCAGGAATTGAGACCTGGGAAATGAAATTCAGTATTTAGCCAGGAAACTGAGGAAAAGAGAAATACAAGCTGGTGAATGAAGGCTACCTGGAAAATACTTGCAGCAGTCGGGTTGACAAACTGCTGAGGCTAGCTGTGATCTTCCTTTTTCCTGAATTCATAGGGAAAAAGCTTTTGCATGCAGCTGTATCTATAACATCATGTGAAGGTCACAACATGGAGAGCTTTGTAAAAAAGCTCTCAGAATAGCCATGAGATTTTTCAATTAGTATTTTAATTATAAGCCTTTCCATCTACTGGAGAAAAATGATGAAAACATGTTTAACAAGAACTCCATTACAGCACATCACTCAGTTTGTCAATTTTAGTAAAGCAAGCCTGGATGGTATAGGTCACCTAGGTATGCAAGCAACAGCACCTTTGTTCAAAGTATAACTGGGTTAGAATAATGCTTTTTACGCTTTTCTGTAACAGAGATGTGTATCTGGTAAAGTTAATCCAGCTTGATAATAAATGCATTGCGAGTGGCAGATGAGTGATAAAAACTTCACAGGAAGGCTTTTTTGTATGTGGCATTTAACAGAATTTTATCATGATGAAACAAACAAAAAAATATGTATTTCACATTTCCCTTGTAAACTGAAGCACACGTGACAGGAAACTATACACCAACTTTTTCTGTCTTCCCTTTCAAAAGACTGAAATTTTACCAAAAGCTTCCTCTAAACTTTTCAAGCCAGATATGGTGCCTTTGTTCATGTAGCATATCCCACAATTAATAATCTTCCTAATTACAAAACCTTGCATATTTCACTGATTAGTGCATAATTAGGTCAGGGTGCTTACTGTTTTTTTCTAGTCAACCATTCATTTAGGAATCTTGGCCTGAGTCTGACCAATGAGCAATGTTTGATAGTACAGTGAACTCCTATTTGATATACCCATAAAACTACACACACACGCGTATATGGTTATTTAAGTATTATTACTCTTTCTAAATTTTTCATTTGTTATGATTTGTGTTTACACTCTACATGCTGTTCTTTTCAAGTAATCTGGCAGCTTGTCGAAGACACTATAATGGAATTGATTGTTTATGTGATGTTGAAATGTAACATTCTATTCAGGTAGTATAGAATTCATCTTCAGTTAGAAAATGGATAGGAAGCTGTGCCTTAGCTCTTTTAGTGCCAAATTTTAAATATGTATATATATATATTAGAATAAACAGAACTTGCTGAAAACTAAATAATCCCATAAGTACTGAGTTTCAAGAGAGATTAGTATTTCTTTACTCTCTTTTATTAAAAAACTTTATTTGCTTAGTTCTTACATAGTAGGTGATAAAGATGTGCACAAGTTCTGTTCCTTACATGAGAGGAGAGGAAATCTAATTCATGAGCCAGATTTGTATATTTTTGCCCATGAAGTTTTTTTGTTACTCAACTTTTTGCAGAAGCTTCTGGAAGAACTGGTCTTCTTCTGTCAGATACCATAGGAGCAAACTGGAAATCAACTGTGTACTTTACTTTTAATTTCACTACATTTCACATGGATTAAAGACAACTTTCTGCTTAATTTAGGTTTTTATACATTTCGTGACAGTCTCCTTCCTTGACATTGATAAGGGAAATACTCTTATATATTTGTTCAGTCTTTCTGTAGCATTTGAAATTGCTGACTCTCTGACATTCTTGCTTTAAGAAGCTGTGGGGATGACTTGCAATGCTTCAGAAAGACTGAAGTTCTTCCTCTCAGATCAAGTGAAAGATTTCTTATGAGCAAGTGTTCACTTCCAAAACACTCGCCTGTTAAGTCTTTGGCTCACAGACCTCTCATCAGTGTTCTTCAAGATCTCAAAAGCTGTTGGTAGCACTAGAGAGATCATGCTGAAATCTTAACCATATGTGAATATGAGATGCTATCTATTATAAAAATAAAGGACCATTTTTTTTCAATTTATAGTTTGTCTGTCTGATAGTTAAAGAACATCAGATTAGAGTAGAGCCCGTAAAAGGAAGATATGATGACACCAGAGAGATGGAAGTACTTAGAAGAACTTGCCTTTTCAGTGAAGTTGCCTGCTACTGAAGGCTAGTTATCATTGTTCTTAAAAGTAACCACCTAAAGTTTGCAACTTACTATAGGAATGCTTTCCATGTAATAGATTTACATGAAACAGTAGCCTTAAAGGTTTCTCCAGACTGAATAATTTATCTCGTTATAATGTGTTACTGTTTGTCACCAGAGGGTGCCATTGCTGTGATCTTCCACATTCTTGTGCTAAAAACCACTGAATTTTGGAAGAGGTACTGCTTCTAAACAATACCTCTTCCTTTAGTTTTGTAAAGCAAGGGCAAGAAAAAGTGGTCTTATGGAGAATAATTTGCACAACTGGCAGCAGAGCTGTGTGTAGAGTCAGTTCCTCAGGTCCTTTAAGCAAATCAAGCAGTAGTTGGAACAATTTCTACGTCCTAAAAAAGGGGCTGTTTCCTGGCTATCCACTTGGGTTTGTTATGTAAATACATTTAATTGACACCACTTATACTGTAGTTGCTACAAACTCTACATCACTCATTTCTTACTGAGAAAATCACCTCAAGTTTCTTGATACTTATTACTGTGCAGCAGAACAACGCTGGTGTCAGAAGAGGCAATTTTATTTGTGAATAAAGTCACAGAAAGAGGTATAGTTATTACAAAATAAGTTGCTGATATACTCTGTGCTGGCTCCCCAAGGCACCCAGAAGGTTCCTTTGCTAATATTAAAAATGTGTAAGAGCCTTAGGCTTGTCTGTCTCATCTGTCCACCTAAGTCTGTGGTTGCACAGTGATTATCCAGGTGATATTCAGATGATGGCTCTGAGAGAGAGATTTACACAAGCTGGACTCTGCAGAGCCTAGTTGATTAATGGAATACATTATAAATACAGTTCATTCATAGAGTATATCAGGCTGTATTTAGATGCAATATGAACTCTCATTTATACTTTCCATCCTCTGATATTTTCTCTGTGCTCCCAAATATACAATGCAGCTATCCAGAATAAAGAAATAAAGATATGAATGTATAAAGCTTCTTTTCCTATAGGCTAAGATGGTCTATGAAGTTTTGGTAGGCTTTTTACTTTATAATTGTTAAGAACCATGCTGGTATTATTGAGGGGCTACAAATAACATCTCTGTGGGACAGATTTTACAGCTGAGCAAAAATTCATTGGAAAGGATGGGTTTTGTCATTTCTGAAGATGTTATAAATATCTCAGAAGTTGCTGACTGTTCAAGTCCTTTAAGGTTTTCCAGTAGCACATTGCTAATACAGAGTGGAAGACTGGTCAGTTGATGAAATCGTATTTGCCAGGAAGCTCAAGGTGCCTATGGAAACTGATACTACCTTGCCATGTTTGCCCTATTGAAACTGAGATACCATCTTGTAAGAAGGCATAATATCATTCAGTTATAACAACATGCCTGTAGGCAAGGCACAATATGTGAGCATCATTTGTTTGCGTAGAGCCATGACTGTCATTCAGAAATATTGAAAGGTAGCAGTTGGATTTTTTCACACAAATGGTTAAGGAACTTTTCTCAACATCAAATTAGCGTTCAAGAGTGAAAATACAGCTTCTGTTTCCTCAGATGCTGAGCTGTAAGAATGAGTAATCATGATTCCTGGGGGAAAAAATGTTGCTTTTTTAAAAAAAAAACTTGAGTGGTACTAAATAAGAAATGAGTTTATCAGTTTTCTATAGAACATTTCTATGTAGTGAACTTGAAGTAAGATGAATTATGGTGAAGCTACTCCTCTCATTCTTTCAAAAGAGGGGAATTATTTTTGAGGAGTTTTATGCTATTTATATATCTCCCACATAATTCTATGGCTTTAAGCTATATTATATAGTGTGTAAAACAAAAACAAAAAAACAGGAATGGATATAATTGACTAATGGAGTGGAGTCTGTTTTTCATAGGTCTCTTGGTTTTTGGTTTTGTTTTCCTTTTTAAACAACTTCTAGCCAAGTAAAATGAGCAAAATTTTGTTTTGGGTTTATTCGGGTTTTTTTTGCTAGTGCTGTTGACATCACTGACAATAAGGCTAACTATATGTAGGTAATTGAGTTTGTTTCCTTCCTTTGTGGAGTTTTCTACATTTTCAATTTTAAATAGTAAAATCATAAACCTTATTGCCCAGTCCTGTCAATATATCCCTGGGTAGCTGCGTGAAGACTCCTTGAGTCTCAATCGTCTAGATTACTTTGCCAACTCTAATTTTCAGGATAATTACTGCATACTTCAAGGCCACTTCTATTGTGATACTTAGCCAGTTTTTATTCTTTCAGATACTTTATTTCTTGACCTATAATTTGACTTCCCAAAGAGTATCTGAAGATGAGTACTTATACTCAGTTTAATCCTATGTATTGTGATTGGATCCCGCTCCAAGCCTGTCCTCTGTCTGTCTGTCAGGACTCATTGTCTCTCCCCTGAGGACTCTTGTTTGTGGACTCAATGTCCTTACCCAGACGTAAGGACATTCTGTACATAATGGAGAACTGTGTCAGCTCTCTCAGGTGACAGAATGCCCTCTAATCTTTTCAGATGAATGTTTCTATTAACTTAAAAGTAGAATTTCTCCTATTTTTGAATGGTTTGAATTAATTAATTACATTTTACTTCCATAGATATCAGGACAGACGAAGGCAGCCTGGTGTGATTACAATTACAATATTGGTGCTTTTTTTTTAAGAGAAACAGATAAATGAGAGACCTACGATAAATGTTAGAAGACTGACCTATAGCCACAGCAGGCAGACATTAATAATCGGTGTTATCCTCAGTCCTGCTGTTTTGCTAAATATCCTGAGAAAACGTTCTGGGAGCAATCAGTGCTGCAGCACTTTAACATGAAGGCTGGAGTTGTAGCGGGATGATGAGGAAATAATTCTGAGGACTTCGCAATTATTAAGAAAAATAATTGTACATGGTAAAGGAGGTAGACCAGATACCTGTACGCTTTCCATGGGTCTGATCAATTAACTGGTAATTTATATTAACCTTTCTAGGTATTTCATTTTTCTACTGGCATTTTTCTCTACATTTTTCTCCCATTGTTTTCAGTCTTGGTAAAAATATTATGGCATTTGTTAGTCTTTGCCTAAAAGACCATTTATTCTTCCTTTCCTTTTTTTTGATTTTTTTTTTTAAAATAACATAGTGCCTTGAACTTAAGACTTTAATGTGGTTCCAGATAATCTCTTAGTTTTGGCTGACATGTGATGGCTTAAAAGTACTCTTTATAAAGCAGAATATTGCAGTATGAATGTGCAAAGTGAGGTGGTTCCCCCCCCCCCCCCCCCCCCCCAAGTATGATGAACTCTTTGCATGGTTTAAAAAAACGGAGAAACAGATCATCTTACAGAAATAATGATCATCTTAGAAAAACAATCTGAAGAAATCAATATTTTTCTTTTCTCTACTTTTTTTTCCTCCTTATTTGAGTCTAGTTCACAAGATAACTGCATGTTAGAAATGCTTCAAAGCACTTCTGTGGTGATAAATTTTGACACTCTTTCAAATATTGTTTTATGTATTTCCTTTTTGTAAGTCTTCTTGTGCCATGTGTACTGCAATAGTACTCTCATTTTTCTTAGCATGAAAGAAATGGGGTTTTTAAACAAACAAAAACTTTTCAAATAATTTTAAATGTGATTTGAAGCTCCTAAAGTCTTACTTGAGCTCTGCTGTTATGTCTCAGAGGAGCAGAACATACGTGGCAACTTCTCCAGAAAGATCCTCTCAAAAGAACATATTAAAGATGAAATATAAGGATTTTTAGATGAAAAGGATAATGATTTTTTAAAAATCTTTACTATGTGATAAATTAATCAGAAGGTATTATAAAGATGCACAAACTTGCAAAAGGAGAGAAGAGAAAGTAGACAGTGACTTTGAAATTAGTATAGAAATAAACCTAAAGACATACTTTCAGAAGTTTGTTATAAACCAACAGACAAGTACAGTAGCATATGCCCTTGTTAGAAATCTGAACTGTGTCAGGGTGAGTGTCATGAGAAAAATTCCTTTAAATGATCACAAATTCCTTATTTTATCAGATATTTATTGTATTTACAGGGATGCTGGAATGCTTTGCCAGAATAATCAGGAGTAATGCAGTGACTGTTCAGAAGAAGTAAATCTCATAACTCTGTGAACTGTTATGATGCTTATGTAAGCGCAGTATGTTGTAGTCAAGCTTACTAAATCACAATATTCAAAGGAATTTTACAAGAATTAGGAACAAAAAGCTTGGTTCTACAAGTCCATTTCAGTTTTAACCTAATAATACTGTTTTGGCCACAGCCCTTCTGTCTAGGTGAAGGCAGGTATCCTGCCTTAGGGATACAGCAGCCTCTGCTTTGGCTGTGTTGTCCCAAAACAAAAGGAAATTTCAAAAATACTAGCTTAAAATGCAACATTTAAAACAATGTTACAACTTTGATGTAACTCATTTCTGTCTATAGGGTACAGAAAAGGGAGCCGTTAGAGCTTCCTGCGGCTGCCTTGCCCTGTCCTGCCACGCGATGGTGCGTGGGGGCACGGAGCGCAGCGCCGCGCGGAGCTCTGGCTGTTTGAGGGCACGTGAGGTAGGAGTCAACCGCGGGGTCGAAAACCACTTTGATTAATACAGCTATTACAACAGTGGAAAAGTGTAGCCATAAACCTGTTTCGTAGTATACATAGGACTGGGTGATGAAACCTGGTTTTTATTTATTTTGGAGTTTCTGCCACTTATGGTTTTCTGCCGTACCTTTGACTATATATAGGATTTATTTTTGTTCAGATCTGTTGTGAGGTGCTGAACATAATATGCCCCAGAGTCCCAGCTGAAGCTTCGTGTGATTTAAATGAACGGTGATATTCACCTTCTGAGTCAGGACCAAACTGTGCAGTGTTTCTGCGGTAGCGATGGCTATGTTATCTTATTGGCCCCTGTGACTGATTAGGGGCCAGCAGTCCATTGATCGCTGCTCCTGGGCTTCTCTCCCTCTTCACGCTGGATTTGAAATAGATACTTGGTGGCTTAAGTAGACGACGCATAATCTATACATTTATCAGTGGGAATGAAAGAATCGTTTTGGTTCAGACACAGGTGAGTTACTGCTTGTGTTGGCTCAAAGGCTACTAGTGAAAAAGGTTTCCCTAGAAAATAACTAGGCAGGAAAAATGAGTTGGACTTCTGAAGATTTGAAGTGTAAAATATGCAAATGACAAGAATTTGGCATACTGTCAGGCTTCAGCTTTTTCCCTTGATATATACAAATAGTGTGATCTGCTCAGTCCAGAGTCTTATTTGTGATACATATTTTTACAATGAAATTTGCGAGTGACTTCTTTATTTATTTTTTTTAAGGTGAGCATTTCATGACAGAAATTCGAAGTCCAATTTGGAGTGTTATGCTGTAGACATCTGCCTCCTTAAAACATGAGTGAAAATATAAGATGCCTGTTTGAATAACACGGTGTTACCAACAGCACTTGAAAGTGATGCAAGAGGTGATGGTGCTTCCTTACGGTTCTCTCATCGTGTATCATGTAGTACATTTATGCATGTATGTGGGTAGCTCTTTGAAAAAGAATAACAAACAGGTCCAAGGTACCACATCAAATCTAGTTAATCAACATACTAGAAATACATTACCCTAAATCTTGGTTAGGAAAATAGTAATCAAAGTCTTGAGTTTCTTTTTGTTTGAGGAGACAGATGGCATTTCTGCTTAACGGCAAATATCCAAAAGAATTTTTTTAAAAATCCTATCTTTCAAAACATGGCAATCAGAATCATCTTGGAAAGGAACTATTAAATTTAATAAGCCATATGTTCAGTGAATTTACTTATTTTGTTCTGAGATGTAGATGTAAGATTCACCTTTGTGTCCTTTTGCGTAAATTAACTGCCTTATTTTCTTCTACACAATTAAGGTATTTAACAAAGTTCCAAATGTGCAATGTATTATTAGCCAAATACAGCAACTAGTTTTTATGTTGCTAAAATAAATGCATTTAGGTGAACAGTCTGCAGTTTACCAGAGTTCCCTCTGTGGAGTTCTGTGTGTTTGAAGATCAGATTGACTGGCAGCTTCCTTGGTATACATAAAACAGATCTAAAATTATTTCAAATAGAAATTCTCTGAGGATTGTATCATCTTTGCCGTTCTGTTGTACTGAAGATGCAGATGTGCCAGACTGTTCTGCAGGATTATAAATGCATTAGTGAAACCCTAATACACTCTCTAACAAATATATGCAGTGCAAGAGGTTTTCTTTGCCATCTTGTACCCACTTATTTTATTTATTTCATGTAATTGGCATGTTGTTCTGCTTTTATAGCTTGTTAAAATGGCTGTAGCTAATGGCTGCTGGAAAAATCTTTTCCCATGGTAGGCAGGAGGAACATTTCAGAAAAAATACATTGCAGATTTTAAAGCACAGTGCTCTCCCAGTGAGAAACAGAGATTAAAAAGATGGATGTAATGTATTGGTGTGTGTGTAGTAGAAGCAAGTTTTAATGACCTTGGACGCATAAATGAACATTGTATACAAAAGCCCGTGTGGTGAAATGGCGTCCTATTGTAGGTGCAAGGAAACAGCACAAGCCAGGGCTCCTTTGCACTGTGGTGCTAATCCTGAGGCATAGGTGTGGTGTGAGGAGTCTGGTGGTAGCGGAGGGGTTTTTTTCCTTTTGTCCATCAGAGAAAATGATAAAGAGAATACCTGGAACGAGGTTTTATGAGCATCTTCCTGCTCTCCCTTTCTAGCAAACAAAGTGTGTTCCTTGATTGCATTTTTGACACCTCTCCTTCTCGAGTACAAAGTCTTTTGTCGCCTGATGGTTCCTCAAAAGCTGGTCCTTGCTGCGAGCCACTGTGCTGGTATGATCCAGAGTGGGAGTGCAGAGGAGTCATTTTTCTTGGTTTTGCTATGCTGTCTGACCTTTATTCCCTTGCTCCATGGAAGTCTTAGTGTTGATCTGTTCTAGCCCTCCTTTTACCAAAAGAGTTTGGTTTCTTGGTTTGGAAGGGGCTAGATTGTCATTTGGAAAGGGTTCTTTTGTTACTGATGCTGTTTGGTTTGATTTTGGTATGTTGGGTTTTTTCCCCTGCCAGTATAGCAAAAATGGAAATATGCTGTGCCAATTTTTTTTCTGTCCTTTAAGAGTCGGCTGCCTTTATATCTCCCCCTGGGTTATTAAATCATGGGCTATTGCTGTACTGGTGAAACCTACCCAAAAACTTTTTTGCTGAAGGAATCCAGGAGAAATGGACCTTGTAGGTTAATATTTTTAGTAAAGTTGTGTTTCAGTATTATGGTGTCTCTCCTTCCCCCCCCCNCCTTCTCTCTCATTTATGTGTCTCTATGAAATGATTTTTAGCTGGACATGGACCTGAGCTGTTAACATAAAATGGAGTTTTTCTTCAAAGGAAAATTGTCACAGTCCTCATGATACTGTTCTGTGGCCTTTAGTCAACCAAAAAGTTGCTTCGGTTCTAGTGAATCCTTTCCATAAATTACTGTGGCAGTGAACTCTTTCAGCTTACCAGATACGATGAATAGAAACATTTCTCATTTAGAGAGATATAATTATTATGTAGCATGGTTTGTAGAGCTTTTTCCTTTTTCTTTCTCTTTAACTATAAATATTTCCCACTTCCCACTGTCAAAATATAAATCTACATGTGGTAGATTGTGCAGAGAAAATCAGGACTCAGGATTATAGTAAAAATTGAAGATAAGAGCATCTAATTTTGCTTGCCAGCATGTCATTGTGTTTTAGAAAAAAATACTGTAAAAGAATACAAGTAACTCTGTACAACAGTGAATTTGAGTATGATTATATTTCTTGTTATTTGGAATTTCTTAACAATTGTTGGGTTTGTTTCTCTATGTGTACAGTATGCTCAACAGTCTTTGATGACTGTTGTAAAGGAAAAGAAGGACCTATGGCCCTCCAGAACTACAGAGGTCTCTGCACTGATGCATCTTCTAGAATATATAAATCCTGTTCTCAGGAGAATGTGTTTTTAATTCCTGGCACCAGGTGATGATATTTTGCTAGTAGAAGCACAAAAAATCAAATGCAGTAACATATTTTAGTAATACATAGCATAAACTGTATTTTAGCTTCACAATAAATTTAGAGTAGCCTTAATAATAAATCTCCTACTGTTGGATGTTTGCAGTTCTAGTTGACTGACAAAAGTTGCACTGAAAGAATTCATTGCATTGGGACTCCTACGTGGTACTTATCCCAGCGCACAGGCAAAGGCTACAAAGACAGAAACAGAACACGTTTTCATTGCTGGCCTCTAACAAGGCTGCATAAAAGTGGCTTTATTTGTGATTCTTAACTCACCCAAATTAGACCTGTGCAATCATTCTCTATTTATTAACAAAAGCAACTAATGAAAATAAGTTCAAAAATGAAACCAAATCAGTATAAAATATGAGGCCTGACAAACCAAGTTTACTTGCCTGTTCTAATTAATGCAAAACCAAATGCAGTTGTTTGACAGTGCCTCATTTAATACATTTCATCATTCATTTATGTTTTGTTTTTATTACTGTAGTGGCAGGGCTAAATTCTGAACTGTAAAATGCCACATACACAGGAACATAGATCTGACAGATCTAACTGAGGAAATGCAGAGCTTAACTCCAAGAAACTTTGACAGGGTAAGCTGTGGGCAGACACATGCAGCACCTCAGGACACTCCAGCCCATTGGGATTATACAAATTAAAAGCTCTTTATTCTGCTACAGCAATGACCTCTGAGGTATGATTAGATAGGAATCCATGCAAATGCTCAGTGTATACACTGTTAGTTTTAAAGAAAAGCTTTCTTGTTTTTCTCCTAGATTACATGGTAGATACTGTCAGATTATTTTCTTTGATTTGAATTCCGATCAGGAGAATCCCACAATCTTTCCTGTGATTCTTATCCATTTCATTTTTAAGCTATAGTGACATTAAAAAAAAAACCAAAAAACCGCACACACTGATTTGAAATGGCCTTTTCAGTCTTTAATAGCTCTTGGAAATTGCAAGAGGATTTTGGTTTCAGGATTTCACTTAAGAAGTAGAAGACAATAGAGGAAGTCTAGTGTAACCATAAAGTTCTTTATCACTAAGGGCATTAGACTGGCTTGCTTCTGGCTCATCATTTTGGAAATTTGCCAGACTGGGAAAACCTAGTGGTGCTGGTCAGGTCAGTGGTATGTGCGGTGTTTTGGTACCTGTTTGGGGAGTGAGCCACTCGCTCACTGCCCCCAAGTGGGATGGGGAAAGAATCAGAAGGGGAAAAGTGAGAAAACCTGTGGGCCGAGACAAAGACAGTTTAATAGGTAAAAGAAAGCTGCATGCATATATGCAAAGCAAAACAAGGAATTTGTTCACCACTTCCCACTGTCAGGCACATATTCAGCCATCCCCAGGAAAGCTGGGCTCTGTCTCACCTAATGGTGATTCGAGAAGACAAATGCTCTAAGTCCCAATGTGCCCCCCTATTCTTTCTTCCCCCAGCTTTTATTGCTGACCCTGACGTCGTGTGGTCTGGAATATCCCTTTGGTCAGTTGGGGTCAGCTGTCCCAGCTGTGTCCCCTCCCAGTTTCTTGTGCACCCCAGTCCGCTCGCTGGCGGGGTGACGTGAGAAGCAGGAGGGCTTGACAGCACTGCTCAGCAAAAACGAAAACCTCCAGGTGTTATCAACACTGTTTAGGCCACAGATCCAGAACACAGTACCATACCAATTGTTCTGATGAAAATTAACTCTGTTTCATTAAAAACCAGTACAATCATGAAGGGGGGATCTCAAATTACCTACAAATTACAATTGTTTTGAAATACATTGAATAAGCAGTGACATTACCGTTATATGAAAAAAAAAATGGTATAAAATGCTGAAGAGAAGCCCTATTTAATGAAGCAAGCAAAAAAATCTTTGTATCACACTGTGGTCTAGTAACCTGTCATTTTTCTTGTGGCAAGAAATTAAGTTGCAGATTGGAAGAAAAATAACGAGTTTCACTTATAAAAAAATAAGCATACCTTGCAGAGCGCTGGTTTTCTGGCTTCTAGTATGAGAAAAATTTTATTTAGATACTTCAGAAAAATAACAAAGTAAGAAAAGGTTTTTTTCTATCATTAGAACATCTTAGAAGTTGCTGGGAAAGACCTTGGTTTTTATTCTGTATACCAATATCAGGTTTTTAGAAAAAAAATATTCATAGTGTAGCATTTGATTTCTAGGATAGCACCTGCTAGATGTGTTACAAAGAATGATCAACTGCTGTGTGCCTGTTCCAGTGTAAAATATTGGTAAGATGAAGTATATCAAACACATTTATCTGCTGCAAATCAGTTTGTCTCAGAAAAGACTCAGTTAAATTTTATGGAGCCTAATTTTGTTCCTGATACACCTTCTGAAATTCATCTGCTATACTGTATTTTTCTTCCTTGATAGGTCAGATGAATCATCCTTTTCTTTCTCTTTCAGAATGGACAGTAAAAATAAAGCCACTGTATGCCAGTTGTGTATAACTGGCATGATTTACTGCATGCCTGAATATAAAAATCATAAAACTTGCAGGACATGGTTAATACATAACCATCAAAATAACAGAGTGCAATTCTAAATTTATGAGGCCGAACTTAACACTGAATATCAAATAAGAACCACATTGATTTCTGTAGTGCATGGCTTAAAAACACATTAGGTGGCATAACTGCAAGACAGTACATTGATTTAAGCGTAAAATGCATAGCACTCAATACTTCACCACCTAATGTTTCCCAGTAATGAACAAAGCTGTTGTATATTGATGAAAGGAAAATTATTTGTTTTGTTAGATTATGGTACTCGAGCAGATGCCTTGCTTTTAGACTAGGTAGGCATAATTGGAATCATGCTTAGTAACAAGTGACGTTGGACACTTGAAAGAGAGAGTACGCAGTGATCTCTGCATAATGTGTTTTGAGAAATATGTATTTAGTCTGGCCTTAATCTAAGTCTGAATTCAGGCACCCGCATTTCAGGGAGAGTGCTTTGGCAGGTACAGAAGAATCATTGCATTTTGGAGGTCTCTAATCGCTTTTAAAATGTTAAACATTTGCCTTCCTGAATCATGGCCAGAGAGTAAGTCTATAAATCTCTATCACCCTTGTTCACAGAGTTTGGCCAAACTTAACTCTGTTTACATCAGGAAACACATTTTTGCCTTGTTTTAGGCCCCAATTCACAAAATGCCTCAGCAAGTGAAGAGATTCATTAACTTTACCCTAAGCTCCCCAAAAGATTAATTGGATTGACATTGGCAATTCATCTAGATTTAATCTTAAGTAGAAAATTCTGCGGGGGGTTTGAAAATGGGTCTGTTGAACATGATTTCCGCACAGTATACCATATCTGAATGACATTCTTGGCCTTTTTAATGGTCCAGCAGTGCACATGGGACCTGAAGCAGCTCAGTGGCTTCAGGTGAACGTGGTCCCTGGTTGCTGCCAGGACAGGGGAACAGCCACCCCCACGGTTAGTGCTACCCTCCATGTGGTCCTGCGTGAGAGCTCAGCTCCTCACCTTGTGAGGGCAGTAAAGCAAAACTACATGGGTGATGCAGGATACGGCTTCTTTGAACATGTGCATACATCTATTGCATACGCTTGCGCACATGCACACATAGATATCTCAGAATTGTTCTCTGAAGTGTGCGCACCCCTGCGTTAGGTCTGTGTCATCTTGCGGGATGTGCCCTTTGGATTCTTAGCTGAACTGAGCAGATAGCAGATCAGATTCTGTGTTGCATACTTGAAAATTTCACCGGGTGCTACTTTGTCAGTGTTTTAGTAGCAAAAATTGGATGCAGTCTGCATTTCAGCTTTGCCTACATTTGGGGTTACTTTTTTTTTTCTAATCATACAAAGTTTTAGGCTTCATGACATGCAAAATGGACTGAGATGTTGGTAATGTTTTTAATCATCATTGACATTTTCAGAGAAGATTAAAATTTAATAAAATTAATTGTCCATTTTTGGATGGTTCACTTTGCAGTTAATCATATGCCTGTAGCTTCCACTGCAGCTATACAGTTCTATCCTGCAGTATTTTTTTTTACCTTGAAACTTACTTGCGGTAATTACCATAATTGATTAAATAGTTGGTTATAATTTTTTCTTCAAATTAATGCAATATAGTTGTGAGTTATGCTTAGTGTAAAACAAACTGATTTTTAAAATCTTGTTGGAAAAGACATTTTCTAAATTTCTACAAATGTTCTTTTCCTTTTAAAGGAAAATCTCCAACTTACTAAAATAACATAACTTACTGGGGTTACATTTAATGGCAAGTACAGAATACATAGCTTTCACTGCTGTGTATCTCTAGTAATGTAATTTGAAGTGCTAGGGCCCTTTGCATCCATTTCTGAATCTATTATTAGTTGATTAAATTAACTGGCTGGATCAGTACAGTGAGAAGAGACACAGTAATGATATTACAGAATTAGTATGCTATGATGAATTGTCAAGAAAAGTAACTGTGACAGCCCTGTGGCCATATGCACTTAGCCATGCAATTTATAGTCATTTGAAAAGCCAAGGACTTTTCAGTTTTGGTTAGGAAATTTGTTCTTTCTTTTGACAGAAGTTGAGGGATATGTGCGTATCGAACAAGAGGGGGTTTACAGTGCCAACATGAAAAGAAATCAAAGGCTCTCTTCAACTGCTAGCATTTGGGCGATTTGCGAAGAGCAAGCTACAGAAAGGATGACTTCTATTGTAGCTGTGCCAGTTCTTTTAAATAGATTATGATATGATAGTGCATAGTATATGATAGTGCAGTTCCTTTACAGTTGTAGAAAATAGTATTACTTAGGGTAAGATAAAAGTGAATGCAATCTTGTATCACAATTTTAATACTTATAGAGCACCACAAATTCCATTACAGCAGCAGAGCTTTTTTTAGGAGGACAGTATATACAGCTGGTTTATATTCTTACAACTGATTTAAGGCTATTTAAAATGTCTTATTTTGCCTTTATGCAAATATCTGTAAGTAAAATAAAGATTGCCAAACACCATCAGAATAGTTACAGTAGGTAATCAGCATGTAAAAATTGACTCAGGGCCAATGTTGTAGCAATTCCCACTCTTTTCAGCTTGCCCTGCTTAGCTGCTGGACACTTGGAATTTAAATTTAAAATCTTGCCACTTTAACATTTACCATATTGTGGGTTGGCTCTCTGTGATATTCCTTATCATTAAAGCCAATTCTACAAATATATTTTCAAAGTAGTAATGGGCAGAGCCTGAATATAAATCACGCAGACTACACCAAAACAGATTGTAAAATTAACTCCTTTTTTTGGTAAGCCTAATAAATGGTACATCAGTAGTACTATAGATATCGCATCTTTGCTGACCATGAGGCTAAAATTCTTGTTGAGCTTTATAAAGTGGAGTGTTAAGTCATTTTTGTTAATATCTGCTATGTTAGTTAAAACTCTTGTAAAGAAAAAGAAAAGCCTGAAACACCCTGTTATATTTTTAGTAGTTATATGATGAGTTGTAAAAGGAATTATTCCTTTTATAGGTAACCACTATGTAAGTTTTTGATCCTTCTTGGGATCTCTCCCTGCTACATAGGTGCTGGAGATGTTTCTTCAGACTTCTATATTTGCTACTTGGCACCCAGATAACGGAACTGCTTTTGTCTTTGTGTCTGCTCCAGCAGATTCTTCTTTAGGCATGTCATTAGCCTTAAGAACAAATACAATTTTTTGTAAAGCAATTTCACATTCTAATTTTAACATTAAAGAAACTTTTTCATAGCTGTAGTCTGAAGTAGACTTCTAAAGATTACTTAGTCCATAGGCAAGTCATATCAGTTTATACACATGATGAAGGCCTAACCACTACTAGTCATCTGTTCCTCTGTTTTGTTGTCTTTGTCATTAGAAAGTTTTTCTGCATGTCCAATTTGAGTCTTTTTTTACCGCAGTTGGAGCCACCCTTGGTTATTCCTTTTTAATGAAGAATGATTTTTTCGTTCTGCTTAAGATTTGCTGTCTTCCTTTAATTATTAGGTTCATTTCAGAGCTTGTGTTTGAGTCACATTTATTAATTTTTTAGAGTTGATATATTGAGCAAAACATGTAGTATAATGTATTAATAAAAATAATGTCATCATCACAATTTTCAGTAACATGAACTGGCAACACTTTTGTTATTTAACTGGTAGAAGTCAATATTAGTGAAGTGCTAAATACTGCTGTTAATACTGGTGTTAATTAAGAAAACTGTTTATACAGTTCTTTAGTTTAAGCAAATGGTCCATTTATTTCAATGTAAAATAGCTCAAATATGCATTTAGAAGTTAGTAGCATACATACATATATTTGTAGACTAAGATAAAGTATTTTTCAACTAACAAAATTAATTCTTAGGCTTGTGTATTTTCTTGGACTGACCTGGAGAGAATCTTCCCTGAAGTTGTGACCTAGTAATAAAAATAATGATAGTTGCTGGTGTTTTGTCTTCAGCTTGTGTTTTGCCTTTACCTTTGTCATAGATATATTTTAAAAGATTGTCTGGTAATTTAGTGTTTCCATAATTTTTGTATCTGTTTAGCTGTTCAGATATCAATCAGTCTGTGTTTTAGTGAGATTTTTGGCTGGGTCTCATGCTTTATTTCTGCAGCCTTGTGAAGTCTGTATAGCTACCTGCCTGTAGGCTAAGTGATGAACACTACAGTCACGGTAATTTCCTAATCTTCCTGATCTATGTACTGATAACAATTAGTATTAAGTTACTTTCATGCTTATTTGCAACTGTAAACTGTGAATGTTTTTAAAAAGCCTAACCAAACACACAACAAAAAACCCCCCACATGTAATTTATAACAGATACCATGATTTTTTTTTTTTTTTTGAGTTGTTCTTTTTGCCCTGTTTACAGCTTTGTTATTTAAAAAGACTTTTTTTGGTATACAATAGAAGAAGCTTCTTCTGACAATAGATGATCAAAAGCTGCCCTTGTGAAATAAAGCAAACTTCTGTTGATTTCAGTGAGTATTAGTGAGTGTAGGACTAGATCCAGCATTTAAGCTCAGTAAAATTGAAGGTATACATGAAGTGAAAATGATTTTCTTTTTTATTTGTCATGCTGTATGTGGCAGGGATTTTCTATGATTTGGGTGTTTGATCTGGGGACATGTTACACTTGGGCGAACTGGAGTGATTAAACTCTGGCTGTGATCTGAGTCACCCAATGCATAAGAAGATAAGCATTTAAGATCTTGCTTATAAGTGTGTATACAAAAGTGCTTGGTCCCTTTTGTAGTATGTAACCAGGCTTTTGAATTTTTGTGTTTGACAGTAACATTTCATAGACAGAGATCACCAGATGGAATAAGCAAAAGATTATTTCGTTTAAAAAGAAAACAAAACAAAAAAGAGTTTTGTTAGTAAAAGCTGTTAGAAACATGGACTGTGAAAAATAGAAAGCTGTGGTTCTGCAACGTGCATCTTTTCCATATTGATGGATATTACGTGCCTTGGCCCAGAGAATGGCCTCTCGACTCTCCAGTGCCTGGACTGCTATGCTAAATATTCCTCAGAAATAACAGCAAGTCAGAACGATCTGAAAAATATTGCCCAGAATATTTTGTCACCATATTCTGGAATCTAAAGAGCACTTAAACCTGAGCGGGATAGCGATAGTTGCACTGAAGAGTCCACTCCTGCTACCCATGGAAATGAGTGCCTTTGATGTCCGTTCACTGCAGAGAAACGCAGTAAGCAGCTAAATGCCTTAATGCATTCTGCCACTGAGCGATCTAAAAGCTTCCATGTGCATCGTGGAGCTTGTGCAGTAAGGTTTTCGCTGTCAGCAGAGGAAAATGAATGCCTTTAGCTTTAAAGTTTAAATGCCTTGCTCAGCAGGGAGCCCAGAGAGATTTGTTCAACTGAAATGAGCTTATAATAAGGCTTTCATCCTAAGATAAGTAAGGACAACATTCAGTAGTTCTGTACTCCCTCACCAGAAAATACAAATAGCTTTCTCTATGTGCTATGATGCTGTTATTGTCTTTCGTGTGATATGTTGCAATTCGTGCCAATAGACATTTTCCTTCGTAGAATACGGTAAGGCTGTGTTGAAACTACATTGTATTTAGAAATAAAGAAAAATACGAGTTGCAGCTTACACATTAATTGACTTTTTACCCTGAAAAAATGAGCATTAGGATAATATCTACAGAAATATTGGCAATAGCAAAGCATTTAATTGTGCTCAAACTTTAGAGAGGTTCAAAATACATTTAGAGAGATTCATAGCAGAAGAATTGCTGGCTATTAAACGTGAAACGCCACTGCTGGCTTAGGCAGTCCCCGACCTGCAGATTGCTCGAGGCTGAGAGTGTGTGGGAGCTATCGCTGTGCTTGCTGCTGTTGGAGACAAGATGCTAGGCTGGATGGACCGTTTATCTGACCTGGTGTGGCTGTTGTTATATTCTTACTCCTGTATCTGCTGATTTTCTAGCCCCACCCTAATCATAGTTATTTCTTATGCAATTAAGGTGCGGGTTTTGACCTGTGAATTTTGGTTGGGATTTTTAAAAGAGAATTTATGACTAGAGTCTCAGTCCACTCTGTTGTTTTGTGTGTGGTGTTTCTTGCAGGGCTCCAGAGTTCCTAAGAAGCTGTTAACAAGCTGTCAATTATGGTACTCATGCAAATTAGTGAAACAGGCAGTGAGGGACTGATGTGTACAATGTGCTAACTGAGAGCTTGCAGACTGAACCCTTCCAGCTATCATCACTGTCCTTGCCTTCTTAATGTATACAAAGCATTTATCTTGTCTTTTCCTTTAGATCATATTTACAAATTGAATACAGTAGTTAAATATCAATTAGTACAGGTCATATTTTGTGTTAAATACTAAGCATCTAAAAATAGAACAATGACATTTAGATACCAAGGACTTCAATGAATCTATCTTCATGATGGTTTAAATGTGCTATTTACCATTTGCTGTTCAATGGAATAATCTTGTTTTTATTTCCACCACTCTCCTTTGTATTTTCTATTCACTTGTTTTCAATATATTGTATTTTTGCTCAGAAATCCGTTATTTCTTGGACTCTCTTATTTAACTCTTCCCCAAGGGTTCCAAGCCAGGTATAAGTCTCCATATACCAGTCATCAAAACTTCTGTGGCTGCTTACTTATTTATTTTCTAAGTAATTCTCAGAGATGAAGTCTCATAGCTCATCCGCCTTATCTTAGTCATGGTTCCCTTAGGAGCATGCCATGAACCTAATCTCTTTCAAATTCTCCATCGAAATATCAACATAAATTTATTTGTGTTCCCCTTGGTATTCATTAACTCTTGGAATACTCACCCAATGTCATTTCATACCCTGTGTTACTAGACTTGGCTGTATAAGCACAGATCATTTTGACCTTACTACTTCCAGTTAAAATTGAAATGCTTCTTTTTTGTGCTTACCACTGCAATATTTTTTTCATCTTTTTTGAGGAAGTGGAACAAAGTAGCAATTAGTTGACTTTGCTGTTTGACCATTGAAAGTGAAATTACAGATGGAGTACAAATACCTACCATCTGACTGTGATGTTTAGCAAGATTTCTATTTAGTAAAAATATCTGGAAGATTTTTAAGGGAGTCATGTAGAAGAGCAGCTACTTTTTTGGTGAATTTTAAAGCTAAAATGGTCATCAAAAACCTTTTAACTTGTGAGTTTCTCTGATGTATGTATGCAGTTTGTAACTGAGGAGGGGAAAAGGTAGGTAAGTTGTGATACAACTGTGAGCAGAATTAAGTCCATTCCTGACTGTTCACATCTCAGTTGGAAGTGTAAAAATGTTATGCACCTGGACTTCACAGAGAATTATGTTCTATGGGCGCCTGCACAAATAAATCAGATTTCATGCACGGTTCTGTTTTAGCTTTTATAGGTTCTCCTGAACAGCAAGTTCTCTTTTGTGGGCTCATACTAGGAGGTATCTAGATCTTTTTCTTTCTTTATGTTTTAAAGAGGCAATTGGTGTCCTGGGCTTAAGGCTGTGTTAGGAAATCATAGAGCATTTTAGGTTGGAAGGAATGACTGGAGATCACCTGGAGGTCACTATCTCGCTTATCATGTCCTTTATTCATCTTGCCCTGTATTCCCTAGCATTGTACAGACTGTCTACTGGCTGCAGCATGGTGATTGCAGAGGAAGGTCCTAGACACCTCAGGCAGTAGAATGGTCTGGTATCCTTGACTCAAGCCTGTCAACAGTCGTACGATGACTGGATCAGAAGAAAGTGATCTTTCACCGTGGAATATTTGGCTTTTGAATTTCAAATATTTAAACCTAATTTTAGGAGTGCATAGGCATCTATTTAACTACAGTTAAATATTCTTAACTAAGTATTCTGGACAAAATTGAGTGGGTTACGTGCCTACAGCCTTGATTCTGCTGCATTAATATCAAGGACTGTTTTTCTTCTGTGAGCTGAATGGAATCAGGATCAAGTGGTGAGGAAAGTTAAACAGGCATTCATATTCATTCAGGAGCAGTACAAAGTATGTATTCAACTTGGTGCCATAATTTTTGTATGATATCTGGTAAGCTTATTACTTAGCAAGAGCTATTAGATGAAGTTAGGCTCACAATTACAAGGAGACCCAATCAGGCTTTTGCTTCACAGAGCATGTATGACTGTAGGGAGCTGATTAGGATAGTTGTAGGATATTAGGGGGAGGCTGAGGAGTTGTCATTCCCTTTTCTGGAAAGATGGATTTATTCAAAAAGCTATCTAATTAGATAGATAATTGATTATCTGAGAAATTATATTTTCAACGAGAGCTCTCACCAGTCTGATAAAAAGCTTGTCCTTTACAGATTTTTGGAATATAAGATATAAGGACAGATGTCTTCCAGTTATAATTTACCAGCTGGAACTCTGTAAGAAACATAGGAGTTGTAAGAGAGCATCATACTGCCAGGTTGTGTTCAAATTTACTTTTTTTTTTTTAAATAGTCAACAACAACTGGCTGCAGCATCTGGCATCGCTGTACATTTTTAGAATTGTTAATTCTTCCAACTTTCAATGGAATGTTCAATCACATCTACAGGCAAAGGTTTAGAGGATTTTTGTTTATTTAAAAAAAAATTCTTTAATCCAAGCATTGCCATTAAGACAACGCTTTTGGATTTCTTTTTCTGCAAACCAAGTGAAGAACAGCCAGATCTTCTTCTTCTTCAAAAAAAAATAAGGTTATTTTATTACCATGCAATCTAACCACATAACATTATAGAAATAGCATTACAAGAATACAGCTTCTCATAGCTTTTCTTTTTTTCTTGAAAACCTTTTTTTTCTGGCTCAAATGTGCATTTTGTAGTTAAAACAGGAACCTTAAAGTTACTGATTATATGTTTTGGGGCAACTGAAGAGAAGCAGATACAGTGATAGTACTGCTTGTGTAGAAAAAAGCATCAGCAATTGGGTCTCTTCTCCTCCCTCATGGATGTAGCCTCAGAGAACTGGTGCGGGAAATCCTTAATCACAATAGAAATGCATTTAATATTAATTGGTTTAATGTTCACATCTTTAAAGGCTTTTTTGAATTATTATTATTACCATGGGGTTTTGGGGAGCAGATGTGGTGTTTGTTACGGGTTTAGGGTGCTGTTTGCAAACATTTCTGACCCTACTAATAATTTAGAACTGTATATGATGCACGACACGCTGAAATTCAGTCTATAACTGGGCAGGTCTTGTAATGCTCTGCTAAAAAAACAGATGAAATAACACACTTTTTCCACTTTTCTTCCGAGTAATCCAGTCTCTCAATCCTGTCGATGATGAGGCTGTGAGGTACAGTGCTGCATATCCTTATGTTATATATTACTGTGGTACCTGGCTGGTTTTCATGCATATGCTAATACCCATTTTCAGATCCAGCCATCATATGTGCATGTTGTTGAAGGCACAAACTGAAAGGTGAGACTTGAAAGTTTGAACTTTTTTTTTCCTGTTAGGCCGTCAGAGTTGATTTATATTTTCACATGTGGAGTCTGATTACCTTGCTGTAAATCACAAGTAGCTGAAATTGGTACTAACAAACATTAAGAATATTCTCCAGAAATGGATGTTACAGTCTCCCTCTAGTTTTGTGCAGAAGAGTACTTCTTTCTTAACCCATTTACAAAAATATATGTAAGGTTAACTTGACTACACTGGGGTTTTTTGCATGTTATACGCTACACAGACGTGGACTAAATCATCTGTGCTAAAAGTACTGATTAGTATTCAATTTATTTCTCAGTCTCCTCTTTGAAGGAACCATATAAATGTTTGGGCTTCTTATTTTGTTTTGATTTCTTAGTGGAAAATTGTATCCCTATAAGTAAGCATGCACCTAACAGCAATAAATCATTATTTCTCAGATGACCAATATCAGCAGGAATCTCATATACTTCACTGCTGGAGTTGATTTCTAAATTCATTGAATAATTATTGGTGCTGGTTTTCATATGTGACAAACATTTGTCTCTCTCCCTCTGATTCTGTTAAGTCTTACAATGATGTTCACACACACACAAAACCCAACGTGCAAGGATTGTTATTTTTAGGGTATGGAAAAAGGAAGGATAAGGAAGCAATATACCTTTTAAAAAAACAACTTGTACTGTGTCGTTTAAGAAAAAAATCTGATCCAGGTTATTTTAATAACTTTTTTTCAGTTTTGTATTTTATCTTGTCAAAATGCAGATATTTTATTGCAGTGTTAATATTCATGTAATATCATTAACTGTTTCCGTCATGAAGAAATTTCAAATTATCATAACAAAATGCAGTGGTACAGCATAAAGAACCTCTACTGAATACAAAATTTGGTGAAGCTCCTGAGGTTTTAGCAACAATTATGCAGATGATGTTACTGATCAATGGTTGCATGAAATTTTATCTTTTGCTGTAGATCTAACACCAATTGTATTAGTGTATTTTTGGAGAAGAGCAATTGTTTTTATTATTTCTGGATCAGGAAAGCAATCTGAATTCCAGAAGATCTGCTCTACCCACACAAGTTGTGCTGTATGTCAGTGGGATGATTTACACAAAGCAAGCAGGTTGAGAAGTCAGGGTCGCTGGAGTCTGAGGGAAAGGAATTCACTATAGTTGAAGTTAATGTCACCTCATCAGCACCATTGATTTGATATTAGGCAAAATGGGGAAAAATAAGTGATTGATTCTCAAAATAAAATGAAAAAGAAAGTTCTTTATAATTAAAAAATACATCTGTTATATGTTGGTTCAGTCTATAACATCTTTTGCCTGTCAGAACAGTACAACAAATTACTGTTTCATTCATCAAAGGGATAATTTAATTTTAAAATAAAACTCTGCAGAAATTCTTTGCAGCAGCGAGACATCAGTTTGTTTGAGGAGATAAATCCTTTACTAGCTTGTAACTTAAATAGTTTCCCACCAAAATGAATTTATTTGGTATTGATTGGCTCCCAACTCAGTTTTAATACCGATTAAATATTACAGCTTCATTTCAACCCCCATGGTAGCTTTATTTTCTTTTTTTTTTCTCTTTTTTCTCTTTTTTTTCCTTTTTTTTTCTTTTTTTGCTTTTTTTTTTCTCATATAGAAACCTGGATAATTGGGTTCAGTTAATTTTAGAAGTTAAGTTCAGGATAAGAGAGGTGCAGTGAGAAAAGCCAGTCTGTTTGCAATGAGTTTCTTTTCTTGCTTGTGAAATATTGTTCCTTCTTAGGCCATGGCTGGTGCCTTCCAACCAGAGATAGCAATTCTGTTAGGACTTCCTCGTCTAGAAGCTGCTGTGCTTAAAATAGCTTCATATTTTTCCATTTATTTACCATATTACCTTTTGCTAGTATCAAAGCCAAATCTTTTGAAATCAAAGCAAAGTTTAATTTTCTCAAGGCTCAAAAATGTTGTGCATTTCAGGATTTTAAATTGACTTCTATAAACTGAAATGTTCTGGAGTTGATTTACAATCAGTTAACATGTCACCCTCTTGAGTGACAGAGCTGAAACGTTTCAAAGAATGCTGGTCCCTGGGTTTTATTGTGCCCCTCTCAGTTCTATAGCCTGTGTTGCTAGCATCACCAGTCTATGTGCAACTAATAACAAAATAGCAAAAAGAAATCTGATTTTATTTCTTGGACTATTTATTGAATTTCCAAATGCAGCTTTCTAGTCACACTTTGGGAACAGAGAAAAGAGAAGGTGTGTATATATATGCGTATATACTATATGTATATGCTATTTACATGCACTCATGGGTAATACATCCCTATGGACCCATACCAGCTAACTTCAGGCACATTGTATCAAAGTTGAAAATAACTTTGCCATCCCGTCTCATGAAGCCTACAATGCCAAAATGGTGACAAATAGTCTCCACACTGCACGGACAGACAACACAGCTGGTAATCCAGAAACTGGAGACCTCCTCTTGAGTAATGAAGGCGTAGTGCATCTCAGTATTGATGGGGATTGATCTTAAATAGAAGCAATGTAGACTCGACCGAGTTGGGTGCACACAGAGTGTACCCAAGATGCATCTTTGCTTCTTCAAACCTTCTTTGTGCAATTGCATCCTCATTTGAAACACTGTTCTGTCTATATTATACTAGATGGAACTGAGCTTTTTTTTTTTTGTAATAATCTGTAAAAGGCATGGATGTGTTCATTATGAAAAGCTGTAATTGTTAAAAAATTAATTGACTCATACTTCACAGTATTTACATTTGATGCTCTGTTAGGTTAATAATGACTCAAAATGAATGTTGTTGTTTGTTACTTGAGAATTCAGCATAATGTGAACATATTTTTTTCTGCAGCTGCTCAGACTCCAGGATACACTCTTAGTATTAGAGGGTGGCTAAGGCTTCTGGTACAGGTGAAATAACTCATCAACTTCCTTACTCTTCTTTTTAGAAGAGAGAAAGGAGAGAAATGTGACTTAAAATTTGTTCTTTTTGCCCACAAATGATTGAACCTATCACTCTGCCTCTGTGTTGCGGTTACCTCAGTAGGTGCCTCTGCATGGATAGATGCATTAATGTTGCCAACATTAGCTCGTTGAACCAGCTAAGAAGCTATGTGAGGCAGCTAACAGAGTTGAGAGCTAAATAGTTATGATTGAAAGGTCCAGGTTTAATGCTGTGCTGCGATGAACAGCCATGTTTTACATCTTTAAGTGCCGTCCTACTGGTTTACTCTGTCTTCAACAAAATATTCTTGCATCTGGATAATATGTGAAAGGTTAGCTCTTCTGGTTGTGATGGCATAGAATTTTTAAACTTACACTGTGTAGTACATTTATGCAGGAAAATGTTAAAAATCTGCAGGTACTTTGTAACATGCATCTGCTCCTGCCCACAGTACATTGGCAACTCTGCTCTTTGAGAAACTTCTGTTTAATTTTTATTAGATATAATTAAAATATTAGTGATTCAAATAACAGTAGTTTACACAATTTATACATCCGCATTTTTTGTTGCTTTTTCCCTACGTTTATATGACTCTGCATTTCCATTATACATTTAATATGTTACACCTAAATAATGCATTCAAAACAGCTCTGAAATAGACAGTTAGCATGAATTCCAGCACCCCACAAGATTCCTTAGAGAGAGCCAGCCTTCCCAGGCAAGGTCTGTTGCTCCTTATTCCTTTGGCCTCACAGCAGATGCTAAAAAGTTGTGGGATTTTTGTTTGTTTATTTTTTGTGAAAGAGAGAATGAATATTTACACTTTCCTTTATTTCTTGCAGGCAGATAAACATATATAATGGCATTTCTTATCTCCTTTTCATACAGCCGTATTGCAGATACTCGATGTTGCTGGGATGTTCAGGTCTGTGGTACTTTTGGAAATAAGTTTGGCAGCATTTCTTCATACATCTTTCCCAGTAGCAGCTGCAGCTCCTTTGCCTGTTGTGTTTTCCTTCTGTGACGGGTTGCAGTCAAGTGTAGCTATTGGAGAAGGCTGCTTCCTCTTGTAAGTGTGTAAGCCAAGCAAGTTTGGCTAAGTTGTTGCTGTTCTTTCTCTTTCCTTCTCATTCTCTCCTCTCTTGCCTTTTGGTAGTATGCTGTGGGAGCAATAGCTACAGCATAGTTGCTGTAGGGGAAAAGACAGAAGCTGCCAATATTGAGTAGTATTTAGTTAATACTGATGTACTTTATTTTGACAGTAAGTGAGCGTTTCAGATGTCAGATCTATCCTGCAGTTTAGAAATATTTGTGAGTTTGGATGGATATTCAGAGTCTTTTTCATACTCTCTGTGGAGTAGAGAGGTAGAGAAGAAAGGAGTACAGAAGAAACTATGGGTAGTAAAGCATTACCCATATTGTTCTATGGGTAGGGCGAGGTGCCGCGTCATGGATTGAAAACAATGGACCTGTCAGGTTAGTGTGTTATGCATGCTCCTTTCTTCACAGAACTCCTCATTCTGTGGAAGGAGAGGCAGGAGCAAATGTGGCTGCAGGTGTAGGCCAGCTTATTGCAGGATGCTGGAGGGGACAAGGGTTTCCTCACACCAGGAAGCTGTGCTGAATGTCTGAGCTCAGAGTGGATGATGTGAAGCAGTGACCTTCAGAAGGGTGCAGGGGGTTGGTGGGTGGGTGGTGGTGTCAGACATCTAGGGCGATAGCAAGGTCAAAGGAAGGCATTGCTGCAGATGGTGATTTGCTGTCCCTGCTAGAAGAGATGCTTAACTCAGAATTTAATATCTGATGCTTTTAGCTCTGGAGATGTGTAATTCAGCCATGTGTGTAAACCAGGATGATGACCTTCACAAAACCCTAAGCCATTAGTTAATTCAAACAAATGTAAATGTTTGACCAGTCATAAATACCACAAAGGTTGAATAGGCGAAAAGGAAGGGAAGGAGATTGGAAGCTTTATATGTATATAGAAATCACCAAGTAGAGAATCTTAATGGTATTTAAATGATTCATTTACATCCAGATGGAAAGTTACTTCTTTTTTATGCATGATTATAATGTTATTTCAACATACCCATTTATACCTGCAGGCACAGGTCTGACAGACAGCACCGGGTTCATGGTGTTTTTCATTGCTAGAGGTCTGTTTGGTTTAGTTTTGCATTTTTTCAGCTTAAAATACAAATAATATGTACAGAAACCTTTATCAGTGATAAAGCCCTAGTGTCTTAACAATGCAACAGTTTTTAATCCAAGAAATCCAGTTGCATTTTTTTTGTTACGTAGGTAGTAAGCCAATTATTTAAATATACTACACCAGAAGATATGAAAACAAGCTCACCTTCTGGTTCAGTTTTGTGGTTTACATCAAGGTAAAATTTTCAGAGTACTTAAGTGAGATTTCTACATAGCATCAGATGCAGACAGGAATTGCAGACTTCCACTAAAATGGATCCGTTTCCAAAATGAAGATTGCCAAGTCATGCAGGTGCTGCAGAGTATTTTACTATTTCTTGCCATAGTTAATTGTTCATGTGCAGTGACTTCACTGATAAATCTATTTGTGTGAATTCTCCTTTTTTCAAGAATGATCTCCGTCAGGGGGCTGTCTCTTGTCCAGTACCATTATATCAGAGCAGCTTCCCTGTTCCCTGCATAGCATAGACAGGGAATGGCTCCCCAGAACCATGGCTCCAGAGCATTTTGGTTCTATACGAGCAGCTCTTCTTCCCAGGCTGAGCTCTGCCCTTTCTTACCCAGCTCTCCGACAGGGCAAAGCCAGTGGTCCCCCTTTTTTTCTCCTCTGCACATATGCACTCCACTCCCACTTCTTCACCAGTGGAAGCTGAACTGGACCAGTGGTTCTGCAGCTAACCCGTTGGCAGTACCTAATGGATTGCAGTGAGCCCTCACTCCCAGGGAGACCCTGAAGCCTCACAACCTGACATGCCTCTCAGGGTGGTTTCTCCCCTGAGCTAGTGGATCAAACAGGCTGCATTTGTCTCACTGTAGAAGAGACGAAGGAAACCATCCATGTAGAGCAAACCTTTCACAGCAAACCTCAAAGGATGGGAACTCGTAAGGCAGAATTTTGGAATAACTAGTCTTTACTTCAATTTAAACTTAAACAGAGATCAGTGATAGGAAGAAGGCCGCAGAGTTACAATGATGATGTTGAAGATCTCTGCAAATTTAAAACAGCAGCTGCCTTTTACCTGCATTGCTTTTGAAGATTTTGGAAATGTAGATTATATGATTAGATAATGGCTGGTGGATAAGTTCCTTTCTAGTGTTTAGCTTAGTATGAAAAATTTGTCCCGGATGTCCTCTAACCTCTGTCATTTTTATGCTAGTAATCCAATTAATTAAATAAATTGTACTTCTTAAAATAAAATTTTATATATTAACATTCCTCTGCAAATAAATTTTAATAAATGTTAAGTATTTTCTGACTTCACAAAACTAGCAGCCTAATGAGGAAATCTCTTGAAAAGCCTCACAGTATTTAGGAGTCCTTACATTTTGAGCAAGCTATTTTCACTATAATTGGTAAACCGCATTCTGCTGTTGATTTACTTTCTCTAACTACATTGATTTCTGTAGCCTAATATATATTTAATTAGCAGGGATGTGATTGCAACTAATATTATAGAGCTTTTAAAGGACAATAAATTCCAGAGTGTGTTATATAGATTTTTGTTATTTTTTCTACTTCAAATATTTTAACCACTGAGGAAGGTATAATTTATCTTATTAGACTTCTGTGCATTGGGTTTTTTTATTGTACGTCAGGTTACATTGAGATTGAGTGGTGTGTTCACATCTTCCAGGATGCGTTCCAATGTAGTTCTCTATTTGTAAACTGTTATCTAATTTATAAACTAAGCTGTAAGGGAAAAGGTTGTCTTCCCTTGAAATTCAGGGCTGATATACAGTTCCTAAAGCTCCACATAACTCAGCTGACTTGCAGATTTTGGGTTGTACAGCTAACGTGGCCTTTCTGTGTGTGGAAGGAGAGGAAAACTGCAGAGATACTAAAAAAATAATTTGTCCTTTAGGTTGATGTTTGGGATGTCACCTATAAGGAGGAGTTTCTTCCCAAATTTAAAGAATGGTGCGAGAAAAGTGGTGGAGGGAGGCTGTTGGAACTACACTATCCAGGATGATTGTAACCTGCGTGGATATCCAAAGTCATGCTGTAAGGGCAGGAGGGAAAGTTACTGCTTTATAGACAGGACTCCAGAAGCAAGGCATGTAATGTGAGACCATTTCAGCATAGACTGCATTATTTCTTCAGGAAATGTGGTGGATAAGTGCTTAACTAACTTTGTTGTATCCACTCCTGCTCTCAAATGACAAAACACCAGGCAAGTACCCACAGGGCTGGCATGGATACCCTTCCTGTGCCTCTCTGACATATGTTGCTGTCCACAGCTGTCAAGTGGAAGGGTGTAGAGACTATTAGGTTAGCTTGTTCTTCAAGGTGCGGAACTATGGAACAAGGTGCAACAAACAAGTTTGAAACGCAAGACATTTCAACCGATACAGGATAAATTTTGTTCAACGTGATCAAACACTGGAATAAGGGCCCTGAGAGGATATGGAGTCTCCATACTCAGAGATATTGAGAACTTGACTGAGTAGGGTCCTGACCAGCCAGGTCATATTGGATCTGCTTTGAGCTGAAATTGGACTAGATGACCTCCGGAGGTCTCATCCAGTATAAACCGTTCTGTAAGTCTAGGGTAGCTTTTGTACCAACCTACTTGCTTTGCTTAGTTTCAGAATGAGGTTTCAATGACCTTAGTTCTGGCTTGTAGTATGAGTCTTTAGTTTTGACTATTCATGCCATGGTGGGTTTAACAAATGCAGCTAATATGGCAGGCTATAATTACCATTTTACAGAATTGTACTGAAAACAGCATTTGGTAATCCAGATGCCTTAGCAAAAAGATAATGTATGCCTTAGATTGTAGATTCCATTGCACGTGAATTTGTATAGCTGTGTTGACAATGTTGATGTAGGCTGTGTTTTTCCCTCTTAAACACCTAAGAAAGGATAACCAAAAGGAAGTTAAATACCCCTATCTGATAGCAAGAGAGAGTTCCCAACTGGAGGAGTGAGAAGGAGTTTTGTGAGGAGGTTTGTGATTTAGCATGACTAATGCTAATTTGGATTTATGGAAAGAAATGAGGAAGTCTACACTAAGCAGAGTGGCTGCACATGGCAAACGTACTAGACCAGTTATTGCCAAGTATGGTAGAGAAAAAAGAAAAAGTAGCTTAGAAATTTCTTTTCCAGTCTCTGCTTATCAACATGAAACATCTGCTTCAGCTGCGGTGGCTCCCACCGACAGTCAACATGAGTGATATGGTGAAATACCTCCTTACATGCAGGTATTTCAACAATACAGCAACACTACGCTTCCCTGAGCTGCATTGTAATAACGTGTTATTGTATGCATGCGATGTAGGGTGTGTTGCAGGTTAAAATGGAAATGGTTCCAGTGCACTTGGATGAGCATCACATATGGAAATTAGCATTGGCACAATTAATTTTTGTTTGTTATAGTCGTAACGTTTCTAAGCTACAGAAGAAAATGGATCATGCTGAGGAAATCTACAAGTTGCTGACTGTTGGCACAGAATCTTTTTAAATGTTACACTAATCATGCTATAGCTTAGCTTTTATTTAGTGTAACTAAAAAGGGTACTTTTTTAAAAGTCACCATCTTAGTTTCAAAGTATTCCTGCCTTTACTTGTTATGAGAATGCTTGTACCTATAAATAGCAAACCCCAGTTATGCTTAGATCAGCTTGTTCATCAAAGAAGTTTCTTGGTCAAACGTGTACAGACATGAATATGATCAACTCCTGTATAGTGTGAAAGAACAATACATTTTTACTTAAGAATTGCAGTTCCTTCCGTTTATATCTAAATAGTTTCACAGAAAACACAGCTCAGGTTTGTATGCACAAATAAATACAAGCTGAAGTACCTCATGTTAATAATACTGCTTCTTAGATTGAAGTGCTTAACTTGTTCCCCCCATAAATTCCCAGGGCAGCCATAGAAGCAATCTATGAATTCTTTCCCTATATATGTCTCCCCACCTCGACCTCCCCCCCCC
>VZZY01008930.1:45400-109535 GCA_013400335.1 Eurystomus gularis | reverse complement strand
TGATACTTCTGTAAAACTAAAAAAAGGGGGCTTGATTTGGATTTTTCTTCTTGCATTCACGATAGATTTAGTTTATTTGCATGGTAACGCAAGCCCATTTAATGTTAAAGACTAAAAAGGTTTTAGGAAGGGAATAGGGACAGACCTTTGACAATGTGTTTTTATTGAATTCTCTTTTTTTGAGCTTTTATGGAAACAAAAATCTTACTATATAGATAGGTAGCAGAATTTCTACTATGACAGTAAAATAAGTGTAATGTTTAAGAGTAGTAGTAAATGCATCAATTGTGTAAAATGTTTGTGTGGTTTATACTTCAGAAAAAAGCAAGATTTGAGCCTGAAAGTCTCGTAGTTGTTCTGAAAATCTTTTACCGTTCTCAGGTCAAAATTTAAAGCTTCCTTGCACTGCAGAGACACAGGTATCTTTCTATTTTTTCTGTTCCTTCAGCTTACTTGGCGGTGCCTTACTTTAGAGGACAGGAGTATTTTGAACAGTGACAGACTTTTCACCTGTATTTCCTGAATGAAAGTTTGATTCTATAACATTTCTAAGTTAATGAGTAAAGTCTAACGAGATAGATACAGTTGTGTTAAATTCTACAAAAGTATCATTATCAGAGTTTACTTTTATATGTTGTGTAAAATATAGGAGTTTCATTTCAGGGTATATTAGAGGAGATACTTAGATGGTATCTCCTCCAGACATAATTAAAATTATACTTAATACCAAAATGATATATTAATTATTTTTAGGCAAGGTACTTCATTCTAAAATGGATGCATTCTTTTTAGCAGTGGAAAGCTATTACTCAGCAAATAATGATTTGCAATAAACTGAGTATTTATCATGTAGCAAAATATTATGAATCAATTACTTAAACTGTTGTTATACTTTAAGTCTATGTATATAATATCTTCAGAGATTATTTATTTTACAGATGCTTAGTTGTGCCATTCAGTATCCCATGGGAGTTGGACTTAGAAATCAATTTGTGGCTCTTAAATATTAGATAGTTTTAATTTCCTAGAAGAAATAAGAACCCATATGTGCTAACAAATACGTAGGTGAAGAGATCTTGACCCTCAGGATGCAAAAAATCAGTACATGGTTAGCACATGAGATGACTCAGTCAGAGCCAGTAATGAACCCACTACACACACCGCATGGTTTCAATTACAGCTTTATGTGACTAGACGGCATGGTGCCAGAAACAAAAGATTGAAACAATTTAAATGATTCTCTTCTTCATGGTTCAGATATTTGAGCCTCTGGTTTCTGTTCCCTTATTAATGTTCACTTTTATCTGTGCAGAACTCAGACTTGGAAAATAGGAATTCACCGCTTCAATATGTAGAATGTCATCTTATTAAAGGACGCTATAGTATGATCTGGAAATATATCACTTAGTTAATTATTTGCTGTGTGATAGTTGCCTTCAAGGTTTATGTGCTCAAGGTCAAGAACTATTTCTGGAAATTGTCTAATTTGTCCCAGTCAAAATTAGAGAAGCTCTTCTAATAGACAGTTAGCAAAATAAAGGTCATAGTCCCCTCTTCATATAATTACTTAGCAGTTAAATCATTTACACCTCCAGCAGTGTCATCTCTTCACCACCTCCAGAACCTGAGGGAGGGAGGCAAACACTTGTGTCACTTTGTAGGATACTGTAGTCTTAATTCCTCTTCCTGAGGACGCCGCACAGTCTGGTGCTCCTCTGAGAAATAAAAATAATCATTGTTTTAGCGTGTGGAGATCCATTGACCAGCCACTTGTCACAGGATTCCGGGCTGCTCGCCTGTCAGGCTGCCAACTGACACACTAGGTCTGGGTTCACCCTGGTCCAGGTTAGCAGGCAGTGGCAGCAAGTTGCCCTGGTGCTCCATTTCAGCTCCTGCAGGTTACTTTGGTGATAACATATGAGAGAGCCTAGAATCGTAGCATCTTTGCAGGCTTTTTGCCCTAAACAACAAGCTTTTTCAAGCTTATACATCACCTACATCTGTTGGTGTGAGGGGATACTAAGGTTGCATAGCAACTGATTTTTTGGCATTGCCGTACACATTATGAAAGAGATTATGTGCAGAGCCATCTGTCATAGGATGCCCAACAAAGAGGGACATCGTGGCATTCTGGGTATGCAGACCCGTCCTATGAACCTCTTCTGTAGGGTTTCGTCTCTATTACAGAGCCAATGGCTGGCAAATGGAAAGAGAATTAATCACTTTATCAAGCACTATTAAATGTTTTTAAAGCCTTTGAGCACAGTTTTAAAGGAAGCAAGGCTTTCTGATAGCCTCATATTATTATTATTTTTTTTTTTGTATGGGCTGTTTAGGCATAATAGATTTTCATTTGTAGAGCTTATTAAAATGGAAGAATAATATAGTCAGGTTTCCAGTTGCAACTCAACTGAATTATTGTTGGAATGATTAAGCAAAGTAGCAATTGTAGGGTGTTTAGTACTTTTCTTACAATGAGACCATCTAATGTAATTGAAGGTATGCAGATGTGAGTGGAAGGTATGCCTTGATGTGTAGGTTGCTAGATTTTGCTTTACGTAAAGCTTATTTTCTTTGTACAGTTTGAGCAAATGAATAAAAAAATATTGAATAGGTAATTCTCTACTTGTCTACTTGTATTAGCATTTTACAACGTTTTGCTTTATACAATAAGCTATGTTAATGCTTATTCAATCCAGTGATACATACCGGCTTTTCAGAAGTTTCATCAAACTAATTTTGTCAGTCACTTAGAGTTGCTTCTGTTAATTGCCCCCATTATAAAGGACTACATTTTAGGGATTTTATAGGAACTGACTGTGATTTTGCAATATTCCCTAAGCCATTCTCAACATACATTCTGTTACCGCTATTGCACTTGTTGGTCTTCTCATCCTGGAGGATTTGTCTGCCATACATGACCTATCTAGCAGAAGAATTTGACATTTATGAGTTAGCCTTTTTTGGCCAATATGCATCTTAACTCCATGTAAAATGGTTCTTCTCTTGCTCCCAGAAAGTCTTTGTTCCTTCAAATACTTTTTCCCTCTCCCAAAAACAGGAGTAAAATATCATAAATGCCTGGATAAATATGGAGTGGGCATGTAGTCTATTGTAAATCTTAATGCTGCCAAAAATAATCTGGTCTTTTCAATGTCTGATTTCCATTCTACTAACCTTGCAGCAGTTTTTCTTCTTTTTAATACTGCCTTACTTTTTCTTGTTGGTTTTTGGTTTTGTTTTGTTTTTTGTAAGACTAGAACATAAGTTAATATCTAACTTTTTTCAGTTTTGATTTCTGCTGCTCTTCAGCTATCACAATTATTTTTAGTTGCTTGACTTTTGAATTCAAATAGTGACAGTCAGCTCCTTCAGCTTATTCAGACTGTTTCTTAAATAGGCATTTATTCTTTTTAAGTACTCTAACTTCAATTTTATATGAATTTTCCTGTATTGAAATGTGGGATCAGGATGAGAAATCTGTTTCCTCTTTGCTAATTTAAACTAGATCCGACTGCTTTTTTCTTGTCCTGTTATGTTAAACATAACCAGTCATTCAACTGTCTGGTTCCTTCCTCTCTGTAAAATAGTTGTGACTTCTGGAAAAGGTCGAGTGTTAAAATATCTAAGGTAAACTCACTGAGGTGAACTGACTGGCAGGTCCTTGTAGAATATTAAGTGCTTTTAGACTTAAGACTTAAACCTCCATATCAAACTTATTTCTCTACTTTCTACAGTAACCTTCCCTTCACAGTATTTATCACAGTCAGGCAAAAAAGTTCTACATAAAATACATAATTCTTAACTTATCTATAACTTTAGAAAAAAATGACACTTTAAAAAACTTTATAAACTAAATCATCAGTTTAATTTTTTACTAGAAATATCAAATTAAGATAAAATGAATTCATCTGTACTTTCTAAAACAAAAGAGAAGAAAGTAACAAAGAAACAAGTCTCTTTGTTCTGTGTGAAACAGAATACTTAATCACACATCAGCAGAGAATTAAAAAACATAGCAATACATGAAAGTAGTCTTTTTTTCTTCACTGATCAAACTAATTGCTAGCAATGGAAAAAACTACAAAGTGCTGTTTAAAAATAAAAAATACATATCTTAGCTTTAATAAACAGGAGCTAACACAGCTAAAATGAAGCTCCAAAAATCAGCTAGCAGCTGGCAATTGGTTTTGGGTCTCATCAGCTTGAAATACATATCAAACAACTTTTTTTGCAAAAGCAAATTTGAAAGAGTAATTCTACATGCATGATTTTCTAAGATGGGCTCATCACAGAAGCTTCCGTGTAAATGTCAAATGGACACTCTCTCCAGTTTACTTTATTTCATAGCTGAAATCTGGCCAAACATGGAGATCTTAAACCACCTAATAATATTCCTCCTAATGTTCCTCATAATATTGTTATTATGCTTTTATAAAATAGGTAGGAATAGCATTCAGTACTCACTAGGAAGTAGCATTTGTCTATCACTAGATATGCTAATAAGTGTAGCTAGAGGATAAAGGGAAGAAATTATTACCAAGTTGGTGAGAAAGATGCAGGATAATTATCTCCTTGTCCTCTTATACTGACCTACAAGAGAGCAATATGTTGCAGAAATAGTGTGGATATAAGCTTGTATTGAAACTGGAGGGCTCTGAGAAATTGCAACATTTGTGCTGAGTAGTCATACACTTCTCCCTTTTGGGGGATAGGATGACCTTAAACATGATACTCAAGGAATAATCACTGAAATTAATTCTGTACTGCAGGCATGTTAATTCAAGCCCACTTTTAAAAAATATGGTGCTAGTTTTGTTTTCTGATGTTGTCAAAGTACCCAAGCCAAAATAAAATAAAAAACATTTTCACAAAATTCAAGATCATGGACAGGGCTGAAAGGTCCTCCAGGATAGAAAAAAAAAACAAAACTGTGAAGTACGTGTTGCTGGTACATAGTGAATAGCTCCTACTTCCTTAAAGTGGACAATAATGAGAGAGGAGGTAGAGCTACGACACGTCTGGCCTCAGAAGCATTAACTGAGTGTATAATAATCCAAGGGAGAACCATTACCAGCCCACACAAGCAAGGAGTTGGTCTGCAATTTATAGAGGTGAAAATTAGAATTATGTGCTGAAAAATTCTGGAATTTGTCGTTATTTCTGTATCTTACTGATATATTATATGTATCGGTATATATCTTACTGATATTGGGACTGAGTGCTCAGTCACATTCATCTGCTGGTTTTATTCAAATGTAGAGAACATCTTTCAATACTAAGTTGCCCTGTAATGTCTGAGATGTACATAAAAAAAGAATTTGGACCACTGCAAATTTTCCCCAAAACACAAGAAATGGAAAAATGCACATTTCATTAACCACCTTCTTTTTCTGGTTGCTTTGTGCGGCTTATATGCTTACCTCTAACATGGTACTGGTATTTTTAGCAGCACAGTAAGAGGATTTTTACTCACTATCATACTACATGCAGTTCATGTAGACTGTAATAGTTCAGAATAGACCAGATCTAGCTGCATGACTGACATTTTGTGCCAAGTTAACCTCTCTGAAGTGGCAGTTTAATTGTCCTGAACCACCTTAATACTTGAAGACAGTTTATTAAAAGAAAAAAGTATGGCAAAATGGAGCTTTATGTGTTGTTTGCAGGCTGGATGACTAATGGGGGTTCACCTTTCTGACTGTTTTAATCTGTTTCTCTACACTGAGCAACATCCTCAGCTTTCCAAGGTGGGATTTTGTGGTCTTCTGTCAATATTGTTTATAGCAAATCAAAATATTATTGTATAGTTTAGTTTCAAGTATTTATTTTAAGTCACTAAGTGTGGTGGTTTTGACTTCCACTAGTCAGGGCTGGTAGCAATTGATGAAAAAAAAAAAAAAAGATTGGATTACTGCTTAATGATGACGTCTTCAAAAGCCCTGGAGTGACTGAGGAAGATAAGTCCCATGGAAAATCAATAAAACTTAGGTTCCAAAGACAGTTAGGCGAGTAGAAAATGTTACTCTAATGACTTAAATGGCTGTTCTTTCTCATGCTCTCTCAGTTGTAATATACAAGAGAGAATGGGTCTGTCTAAAAATATCCAGCATCTCTGAACGTTTCTAGGCTGGTAAAAATCTGAGTGCTAGATCTTTATCTGATTGCTATCTCTTATTCTTAACTAACTTAAGCAGCAATGGGCTGACGCTTTTTGTAATGTAGAAATTGGGGCAGGAACAAACCAACAACAAAATTAAAACACCCAAACAAACAAAAAAATACTCCTTTCAAGGAAGTAGTGGCTATTCAGATAGTAAAGAAAAAAAAATATATTTTAAACCATACACATTTATTAGCTAGTTGTATTCTTTAAGTTATTGGATTTATCATCCCTAAAAGGTTCCTCTTTGGCACTGATGTTTGTTTCATACATCCATTTGATGTTTGTTCACATTATACCAAGAGTACACAATTTTCTCTTACAACTTGCCAGGCATCCCAGATTTCCAATTTCTAGGTGGTGGCTTTCAGTTCAATTCCCTTAATCATTTATGTGGTTATTAGGTTGCTATTCTGTGAACCCTTTGGGGAATCTGTTCTCCTTTCTGGCCTCTTAACATGTGTTTGCTGCTGCTGGTCCAATGGCACAGCATTAAGATAACGAGGAGGAGGAGGAAGAGGAAAGAGCTAGATTTCAGTGCTAGTAATGTTTTTCAAGAAAGAAATGATCAGTCACATGTACAATGCTGGACAGCAATACAACAGTTATGTTACCTTGACATTTATCTCTGTCTCATGAGGTGTTCCTTGAGCCATACTACTCTGTTACAGAAGGTGAACAAATAATGGCTTAGAGCTTTATTTTCTGCCCTATTATCAGGTGGTATAGCACAGAAACTGTTCCTAGTCTTCCATGTTCTGCCAATTTCTGCCTTCTCATGTTTTATAAAGATCATATATTTTTGAACTGTGTTGAGTTCCTATCATAACTAGTGGATATTTGGGAGTACATCAGCCAATGGCTAAGTTGACACATGACTGTGACAAATGAAGGACAAAATTAGTATCAGAGGTGTGGGAGCAAGAGCCACCCCTTTTAAAGATACATGATCTTTTTTGTTAGCAGGCCTTGTAGCAATTACTGTGACTCAATGACAGAGTGACATATCATTCAACTGAAGCTCTAACTTCAGTCAGACTCTGTTAAAGGGAAAAGACAAAGGACAGCCTGAAGAAGTCTCACAGATCTGATCACTATTCATGTAACTGAGATGCTATCTATAACCAAGGCAGATGTGCACGTATCAGCTCCAGAACTGAATTTGTTCTCCCCTTATAGAAGACCTTATTTCTTTTCACAACTACCTAATGGAAGAGTGAGGTCTCTCAGAGGTCCTCTTCTCAGAAGCGTACAGCTGTAGGACAACAGGCAGTAGATGCAAACTGCAACATGGAAAATTCCAATTCAATATAAGGAAGAAGTTTTTACTGTGAGGGTGGTCAAGTGCCCCAGAGAGGTACATCATCATCCATCCTTGAAGAAACTCAGAGCTTCACTGGATGGTATCCTGAACATACTGCTGTATTTGGACCTGCTTTGAGCAGCAGGTTGGGCTTGATGACCTCCGGAGTTCTTTTCCAATCTACATTCATGTATTTGAGGAAGGTTAAAGTCTAGGTTTACTTCTACTGGGCAGTGGGATCTTGTGATCTTTTGCTGCATTGGGTTACATTTATTAAGTGTATATGTGAACTCATGCTGTGTGATTTCCTTCCCCAATGATGCAGGAAAGCTTGGTGGGCATATATAATACAAATTCATTGGTTTCTCAATAGGGCTAGAAACAAGGAGATGGGGCACTTGCTGAGAAACTAGCTCTACTAGAATACTGGGGTTTGCATAAATAAGAAATGCCCATACATTGGGTGATAGTAGACCCCATTGTGTGTAGTTAAATAGCATCAAAAGTAATGGATACATTTTCTTCCCGCAGTATCACTTTGATGCCTCTATAATGAACATTTGCATTATAGACTGGAGAGGGTGACAGAGATATGGGAAGGGACTTGTCCAGGTCTGTGTAAGGCTGACGCTGAGCTGGGAAATAATGCTGAGAGTCTCGTATTCTAGCTGAGTGTGCTGCTGCTCAGACCATCCTCTCTGTCCTTGGTTCAGACCAGCTCTGTGACAGAAGGGAACAACTGTATTTTCTGATAGTGTTTTATGTATTTTTGTGCTGAACTTTCTGAAATGATGCTTCAAACAATAGGGGAAAGTGTGTGCAGCTACACAGATCAAACTAAAGGACTTGATGCATAAAAGTAAATCTTATCTTAATTGCAGCTTGCTTGTCAAGGATGGATGCTTGAAATAGAATATTCAATGTCTATTCAGGCAGCTGCTTTTTTGTCTAGCTCAGTACATTGACCTTCTTATCCCTTTTGTTACAAATTCAAATTCAACTGGGATATGAATTGTTGTGAAGATTGCAATGAATTTCATGATCTTGACAGTGGAAATCATTCTGTGTCATTACTAAGGGATGAAAGCATCATAATTCTTCATTTTCATCTGTTTGAAGTTGTCTTGCTACCTGAGTATTAGCTATGATAAACATGCTGTTAATCCATTGTTGCCCTTCTATAGTTTTATATGCAGTTGTAATAAAGATACATGTGGTTACAAAGGTGGAAGAGAATTGCAAGATTTTTTTATTTTTTAATTTTTTTTTTTAGAAGAAGAAATGCTTGAGACTTTCCTTTCTGGGTTAAAAATTACCTTTGTTATTTAAGTTTGTGGGAACAAATTTGGTTTGGGGGTGAGTGCAGTCTATTGTTTTAGAAAAAAGGTGACTCTGGAGAAATACTTCTGGTAAAAGTAGATTCCTCTTAAATGAAAAATACAAAAGCTAACATTTGTTGAAATGTAATGATTCATTTGAATGACCAATTTTCTTAATAGGTTTTTTTTTCTTTTACCGTGATCACAAAATGATTAATAGGTTGATCCAGCCTGCATTTATATTACATTCTAATTCTGCATTATATATTCTCCAATGTCAAAGAGCTAAAAGTTCAAATTTGACTCATTTTCATTATCAAGTTGGGGTGGGGAACTGTAAATTACTCACCTCCACTGAGGAGACCAGATTTATAAATCTGTTCTAAGGAAAGTGAGGAAAGGTTACTAACATGTCTTGAAGATCATAATTTCAGTATGTGGGGTTTAGATCCAATAGCTGTTTGCAGATGAAGGCTAGATGGCTTTTCACCATTCATATTCCTTTCATTGGTATTAGCAAAAGACTAATTTCTTTCCAAGTAAGTTCTTCTAAAATGTCTGGAACTACTTTTACTGGAAATATGAAGAACTAGTTAACTTTAATAAGAGAATCAGTATGAATACTCTGTGGGTGAGCAGGTCCTGTGATCCTCTGTAAACACGTGCCTTATGGTTCTCATATGTAATGGTCATCATGCACCTTTTTGGGGTTTTATGTAGACATAAAAAATATGTCCTGTGAAAGTGATAAGAGGATGAGCCTTATTTTGACAGTTCATAAATCCTTTTAAGAATATCTGCTGTGTTTGTGGAAGAGCAGGAATGAATTAAAACCAGAGCTTGTATGTGTTGTCCTTCGTTTCATTGAAACGTTTATCCTGTTTTGTCATAACGAAAATGTGAGTTAAATGCTCTGCATTCTTGAAAATCAAGCAAGCTAAGATTTGTTTTCAAATCAAGAAGCGTGCAGATTTGTTTTTCACCATGTACGTTTTCTGACCAACTGTCATCAGCATGTTTAAACTGCACTTCATGATGGATTGGATTGGGGATTATATTCATACGTAACAGTGAGATCAGTTAGGCCAAATTCTGAGCTCAGATTTTCTTAAGACTGAATAATTCTGTTGATTTAATGCAAAACAACTCAGAGAGAAATTGGACAGTTTATCTTAGACCACACGTGGATATTGTAGACTCGTCCAAAGTCATATAGAGAAGATATTTAACAGAATAGTAAGGTCTCAAATAAAAACAAAATGAAAAATGCTTCCGTTTTTCTAAGATAAGGTGAGCTACTGAATTTATTCTTGAACGTGTGATATTTTAAATACCTGCCTATTCAGCTTTATGTGACTTATTTCACTGTTCTGTTCCAGCTTAGAATATCAATAATGACATATTTCCTGACATCTGGGTTAAGGTGAAGCTATTGTATCTGTCAGTTAACCTCGGTTTTGTCAGCCTGCCATGCTGATAATTTGTGTATGTGATAGAGTCATTAAAGTATTCTCTGTCCTCTGGAATGACAGAATGAAAACTTAGGTTTCCCATTCAGTATTAAGACTTTTTAAATTTTCTAACCAAATATGTAAGCTAGACTGCTTCTTATCTGCAAGCTATATCCCGAAACGTCTGATGGAGGCAATGCCAATGTAGAGAGCATACTCCCTTTCTCATAAGAGATTTAATTTTTTGCAAACTTTATTACTGAGTACAGCAATCACTATTTATTTAGCAGATATCATGCAGAATTCATTACAGTGAAAATGTTCACGAGAAAGGAATGCTGTAAGTACATTGTGAGGTGTTTCATAAATATATAAAATACTTGTCTCGCTTTATACTTGTTTTTGACGTATTTCACTTCTTTACAGCTTGAATATTAAATTAGTGACATTTAAAGCGTGTTCTCCCATAGCTTGTGGCATCTTGTAGGTTATTTTGTTTAAAGTAATTATGCTTCGTCACAGCTTTATGTTCCAGTCAGAGATTCAAACACTATTGAGCTCTACTGTATATGAACTGCAAATTTTCAAAAGAGGAGAGTTTTTGAAGGTGTCTGTGTGTTAAGTTAAATTTTTGAATTAATAGTAACATCAAAGATGCAGCATCTGGGTCAGAGAAGGACCTCAGCAGAACTGCTGTTTGAAGCCTTTCATTCTTGACCTCCAGGACTGTAATAAACTTTTAAATAATTTTCAAGGGCGCTTCAGATACTCTGTCAATTAAACTGCCATGCAAGCCCTTTTCCTGTTGGCCTGTAGCCATTATTTAATATAGTCATTAAAATGTAGTTTTAGGAGATATTGTATGGCCATGAAGTTTTCTCATCAGATGGCTTTTCCTACCAAAAAAAAAGGTGGAAGGTAGAATATTAATTTTAAAAAACCCAACAAAACCTGTGATTGTTTAGAAGAGCATCCTGAGAGAACATACCTCTCAGTTACACTGTGCTTTTGTATTCAGGTGCTTAACCTGCTTAGGCCAGATGTGGTGAAAGCCTGCAGTGACCTTAGGAGGACATGTAATACTAAAAAACAAAACAAAAAACCCCAACAAATTAAAAATTAAAAAAACTAATAGTGAATTATTTTGCAATTCTGGAAATCATCGCGTAGAGCATGCACTGCTGTAGACATAGTCTAAGATAGGCTTGCTGAGGACTCGGTTATTTTGAAATGTATTTCCAGTATTATAAACCAGAATATTGTGATGAAGCCCAAATTCTCTCTTTTGAAATAAAATTTTTTGAAGTGGTGTATGCAGTAGTGAAGGGTAGAAGGAAGCATTGTCTCACAGGGTGCTGTTGCCGGAAATGATAATGAGCAGAGAAGAAGAGGAGCACGTGGGTGTTGTTCCTTGTTTTGTGACTGTTGTAACATTGGGGATATTTTTTAATTTCTTTTTTTTCCCTTATCTGAATTGTAAGATGGCGGTAATAGCATTGGTATCTGCTAACCACAAGAATGCTTTGAGCTGTAAGATATTTGTGTGTAAATGTGTTCAGTGTCCTTCAGTGAAGTGTACTACGTATCTACACAATATAATGGTTATTAGACATAGCCAAAGGGCTTCAAACACCATTTGCCAGTGGGAGCAGATGTACTGATTCCAGGCATAAGCCTGTAGTAGTTCTCTAACTACATCTTAAACTACATCTTCCATTCACCTTTGTCCGTAGTTAAGATTAGTTCATCTTCAGTTCAAACAGGGATGACACTATGCAAATAAAGAGGTGAGGAGATTTGGTAACATACCGGTAATGTTACCTGAGCTCCGCTTTCAGCAGAAGCTGAGTTTCATGAGACTCCATGTTGCTTGGCCGGATAGCTTGATCCAAACAGAGATACAGGTGATATGATCACAAAGAGTGAGCGGTATCATGTGACACATAGCTGAGATACATATTTCAGCAGTTGTTCCTCTTGTCCTCTTGGGGGGAACAATCAACTGAGCCAAAAAACACACAACAAACAGAAGACCAAAAACCCCCACAACACTGGAATTGTCTTGCTTTCAAAATTCAGCCTTCTTTTCTGGCCACAATTGACTTGTATGAAAACAAGTCACACAAGCTTGTACTCTGCCTTAGGATCTTGATGTAGTTCTTCTCTTGAACTTAATGTTTATGCATTTATGAAGGTCACAGTTTGTAAACTGTAAAATCAAAATCACTAAAGCTATTTCCATGGTTCTGGACTAGCAACAGCTGACATCCCGTTCATTTGGGAATGAAAATTCTATGTTCTTTCTAGCTTTAGCAGAGCTTTAGGGAACTCACAAACTCGGAACCTCATTGCACTGATCTCCTTAGATAGGCTTCCAGGTTTAAGCCCCATATTTTATTCCCTGTACCTTACACTTAAATTTGTTGCACAGGATAGCAGAAGATATACAGTCAAAAAGCCAAGATTTGTGTCATACTGTTGTGCCATTGCCTCCCTTACTCTCTTTCTCCTATACACAGAGACTCAGATACTTAGACCCTACCTTTTGCAGTAAATCTTAGCCTTCAGCCGTTTGCTGCGCAGCAGAAAATCTGCTTAACGGTGGATACTCCTGGATGATTTTGTTTTGTTTTGTTTTCTGCTTAATCAGTCAATTGCTTGATTTTTAAAGAAGCAAGAGCATGAAGAAGTGTCACTTTGTCCATATTTATGCGTTTATTACTGCAGGCATTAATATATTGCTTTGTTTAGTTCGCACTAGTCTGTCTCTTCATGAAGTTATCTTTCCTTAAGCAATTAGATTCTGCAATCTGCTGCTTATTGCATCTTGAAAAGCATGGTATAAATTCAAGTCAGGGACATTGTACTCTAGTTAAGAGACTGAGAGGATCGTAAAGAAAAATGAGAGGTATAGCAAATGTTTCCAATCTCTGTAGTACATATAATAGAAGGTTTTATTCTACAATTGGCAGTCAGAGAGGATCTCATTAGAGTTCAGACTTTCCTGTTCCTGAAAATGTTCTCATGTTGGGTACTTTAAAGGAAAGAGTTCACAGAGTTAAGATTTAAGGGCATAGGCTCCCTTCTAATACAGGGAACTGTGATCACAATGGACTGAAAAGTTCATAAGCTATTTTGAAGACAGTAGTAATATGTACAATTTGCTTTATTCAGAAGCTTCTTCATGATGCAAGTGCACCTGCAGAGCTGCAGAAGAAAAGGAATTTTCCATTCTGTTGCCATCCACTGGCCTCCAAAGGTAGCTGCCTAAAAATAATGGACTGGATCAGCTTTAACTGATTTTTTAATATATATTTTTATTACTATTATTGTATAAGAAACCTATCCAGGACAGGCTGAGGAACTTAGGAGCATAAAAACCTCAATTTGAGTAATCCAGTTGCAGGAGATTTAGCCATTGGTCGGTGAGCTGTCCAGAGCTGTCAGTTATCAACTGTCAAAACTCATGTGCTCTGTGTTAGAGCCCTTCTCCAGCTGCTGCTGGGAAACTACACTCATCTCTATACCTACAGCCTTGGAGAAGGCTTCCACAGCCTTCCTGTGGTTTTGCTAACTTGCATCAATTGTATGTGCCAAAACTATTAATAAAGACGTTGTTACATATTTTAGAAAACCAGGAAAAACTAACAAAGAAATGTGAAAAATCTGTGGTTTAATCTCTTCTTTTAAGCTTGACAGCTGGAATAAATAAGTTGTTTCTTGGAAACTCTCTCCCAACAGTTTTTTAAAGAGAAACAGATGTCCCCACACAGTACAGGTTTGAGTCCTTAAAATAACATTGAAATCTAAGAAAGTTAATAAATAGATAGATAAACCAAAAAAAGGAAACAGTGGTGTGGGAGTTTCTGGTTCAAGTTCAAGTGGGCTTCTATCTTTGGAAATTGTGTTCTTTAATTTTTATCGTTGTAGTCTAGTATTTTTTTTTGTTTCCTTTTCTTTTCCCCTTCTCTTTTATTGACCTGCTGAAATTGTTTTTCCTGACATTTTTCCCGTTTTTAAAAACCGTCCAAAGTTTCTTTTTTAAAAACTTTAGATTTTTAGTATTCAGAATTATTAAAGCTCTCCGTTCTAAAACGGACTTTCCTTTCCCGGGTGGGTGCATGTATGTTTTAGAAGGAAGATGCTTTTTGCCGGTACCGTTGCCTGAGACACGCTGTTCTTGGGAGCTGCCAAGCAGCTTGGGCATGGGCACAGCCCCCAGCCTCGCTGTGCAGAGCAGGCAGCACTGCCAGCACATTGCCTGCTCGGGGACGTCTGAGCTGAGCTTCTTGTCCAGGTGATGCCCCACTAGAGGTAGAAATGGAAAGGAAGATGGCAGCTGCTTGCATTCCTGCAAAGGAAGTGCATGCTCGATCTCTCTCTCTCTCTGTCACTCCCCTAATTCACCAGATATTTTTTGTCAGGAAATTTCCCACTGGGGCTTTTCTTTTCTCCACATTGATATCAGAGGTACTGGGCTCAGTGCCTATGGAGAGATTCACAAAAAGATTGAGACCCCTCTTTTCTATTTCCTGCTGACTATGTTCTAAATTTATCATCTGGAATTGGTTCAGATCATAACACAGCAAAATATTACTGAGCAAGCTGAGTAGCTGGGCCTTTTCCTTTAGTTTGGCTGTTCTTCTAAAAGACCTTTAAAGCGTCCTTTTTCTCCCTATCATAAGCAACCTGTTATTAGTGTGGTGTTTATTTTTCTAAAGTGAAGATAAAAATAAAGCTATGCTTTTCTGATCTGCCTTTAAAATGAAACATTTTTAAATTGTTTTTCAGATATTACACATATTCCTGTTAAACATGTTCAACTTTTGCAACAGATAAAACTAACAACAACAACAAAAATCCAAGCAAACGAACAAACAAACCTTGAAATTGGTCAGATGTCAGAGAGGCCCAGCTACTGGAGAAATTAGCTTGAGCCTGACATAGTGAACACTTACCATATGTTTGATTTGAAGGAACGTTCTGATAGTTTCCTAAATGTATTTATTTTAATTCACAGATGGGTATCATATATAGCCAATGTGAGAGTAATCTTTGAAAAATCTGTTGCTTTTTAAAATCAAATTTTTGAACTTGAAATATACTGACAACACATTAGACAGAATCCTGGAAGCTGTTCCTCGTAGATTAGGTCGTCTTGTTTTAATGTGGAGAATATTTTTTAAATTCCTAATTCATTTTAATTTGGAGCAATTATTAAATGCTTCTTAGGATTATTGTGATAGATCTCACCATTTACTTAGAGATCTCTTAGACTGTCCTCCCACTGCAGGATGGTTATCTATGAAGCCTTTAAATCATTGATTTCTGAAATTTTCACCTTTTTTTTTTCCTCCACAATTTTCACTTTTCTACTCGTTTGTTTTAATTACAATTTTATGCCATAATGCCTTCAAAACAGCAGCAAAATACTGCCTGTTGGAGGAAAGAGTTAATCTTAATTGGTTTATGGGTATAGCTGCTGAGGTAAGTTTTCCTGAATATGCAAGATAATATGAAATCTGACAAGCTTAACTTGTGCTTGAAGACAAATAATTGCTGCTACCTTCTAGATGGCATGAAAGCTGGAGATTTGATCTGGAGCAGATTCAGCTGTCCGTTTCTAATAAACTTGTGACAGTCTACTAGGATATGTGGCTTGTTTTTGTTATGGGTGAGATGTGCTTGTGTAAACTGGGTAGCTCTCCTGAGAGTTTCCCCTGTGTAAAATATATGCATATATATAATTTGCATATAAAAACAGGTGATGTAAAGATCTTCCTTGCTTCACGTTTCACAATACTGCAAATTAGTCTTGAGTGAATATATCAATTTAGCTAAAGAAGGGAAGTCTCAGAGTGTTACTGTAAACATTGTGTTGGTCAGCAAGCATCAAACTCATTGCTATTGGAAATTACTTCTGTTGGTAATTACTAAATACAGAGAGAAGAGCCTGGACTGAAACCAAGATTGACATTTGGGCTTAATAATATAATGAGGCTTTAATAAGCCAGTAATAGGCAGCCTCACAAAATGAAATGAGCAAAGATTACAAACACATAGATCAGTTCCTTGGATCTTAAATACATAAATTGTATTAATCTGTATTGATAAAAATTAATTGCTTATTTTATATGGTCCAGATGTAATTATAGATCAAGATAACATTTCTTAATAAGGCAACATAGCCTTTCAAATGGCAAACCTTATGAACTATGCAACCATGACTTCAGGAAACCTGGAGCGCAAGTTCTGTTTGCTTCTTTATTCTGGCTTTTTTTTTCCCTTTTTGTGTGGTGCCTCTGCCCTTTCTGCCTTGACTCCATTTGTCCTGAACTGCTGTAGTGCCTCTGGTGTCATTATATTTAGGCCTGAGTTTGAAAGTCTCTCTGTACTGGGGGTTTATGTTACAGTGATGTGATGGCCATATCAAGCCTCCAGAAATTTTTATTTTCAAATTTAAGTTTAGTAAGCTGAGCGTAGGAAGAGTCCAATGGACTTTACTGCAACACTTGTGTAAATACATGCAGGATTATGCTTGGAAATTTGCTCTGCAGATTCCAGTTTCCTGCAGGCCCATCAAAGACAACGATACTGGAATCCTCCCACACAACAAATTAATGTGACAGGGTCTTAAAGAAACAGAAATAAGAACAATAAGAGTGTGAAACTTTTGTTGTAATATACCAATTCTTACCTATTAATTTCTGAAAGTAATCTCTCATGTTTTTTAATATTATTTTATCATATCATTTTTAGCGTGAAATATATAGGAGGACTATCATTATTTTTTAATAATACTTGATTTTTTCTGGCCAAGAATCAAGTCTTCCAATTCATGCCTTGACTGCTCTGTAGGGTTTGTTTCTCTGGATGACCACTGATGGGATTGCAGATAGGCTTACTGTGAAAGCATAGCTCTTGAGAAACTGGAGAGGTCTTTAAAAAAAAAAAAACAACAAAAAACTCCCAAATTTAGGAATTAGTTTATACCAAACATGTCTAAGCAAAATAACAAACAGATGCCCTAGATGGATTACTGAAGATCCTTTTTCCTCTCTGTTGCTCAGCTTCAATTTTCTGTGAAGTCACTGTTACGCTCCTTTTCTGATTGCTGTAATATTTTAAGCTTTCTGCCAAAGTAGGTGCTAAAGGTCTTTTGTAGAACAGTGTGTGAAATAAAACCACTTAGACATACACTAAGGAAGAAGAAAGATCATAGCCAATACTTTTCCTTTTAACGGTCTTTAAGAAATCCTTTCTTTTGTGCACATTTAGCTCAATGCTCACAGGATGTGCAGTGTATGTGAGCTGCTGTGGTGAGGCGGTAATTTTTTCATGAGGCTCTGTCTGGGGTTTTTGGTAATATGTATTTTACATGTAATGTTCCAGAGTTAGTGTGTCTCCTACATGTATAAAAGCTATATCTGAAAAACAGGAAGGATATATTCTGTATATATATTTAAAAGTCCCAGTTAATTTAGTTTTGATTACATGTTATTCCAAAAGTAATGTAAAAGGTGCATCTTATTACACATTTATTTAACAGTCCTACTAAGAAATGTTTACTCTGAAAGAGTAAAGGTGTGTAATAAGGAAAAAAATAGAGATTTTGAACATGATAAAAATTTTTAATATTTCTAGAATTAGTGTATACTTGGTTTTTTCTAAAATTGTCAGCCTTCTCTGACTACGTCAATTAAATTTAGAGACATGTCCTGGGGAAAAGAAAAGCTTGTGAAAGTGATGTGACATGAATTTTGCTAGTGAGAAAAGAGCAATTATAAATCAGTGTTTTCACAGAGGCTTTTTGCTTTTTTTCCCTTGCCTTTATATACACCTATTTTGTGACAATATTGTAACTAGCAACCTCAAGCAAGGTAAACCTGACTTTGGTGAAATGGAGGTAAAAGCAACGATCAACTGATGGTAAGATGGACATATATTACTGATGTTGGGAATATATAAAACTGAATATATTGTTGGCTCTGGTCACAAGTGCATCTCATGTTGCTGTTTTCCTTGCTTTGTTTTGTTTTTGTTGAAAACTCGGCAGTGTTTCTTCTCATTAACATCAGATAACTGGAATAAGCTTCATATCACCATTCACCATTCCCACTTGACTTGACATTTTCCTAGTTCAGATGAGGCTCTAATAACCTTTCTGAGCACTGCTCACTCTAATGATGCCCATTCAATGAGACTTGAGCACTGCTGCCATGGTAAATAGTATACTTGTACCTAATTACAACAACAACAACAAAGCCACCATGAGAATGAATATTTAGCATTTTAGGAAAAAATACAATCAATATAAAATAAAAAATGCAATTTTTTATAGCAAGTATGGTTGATTTGATAGAATTTTTTTTCTTCCTTGGAACTTGATTGTTTTGCTGTACATCCCTACCTACCCCTTTGTCTTAAAGTGATAGTGATCCAGAAAATTTGCTAATGTGATAACTTGGTGTCCTGTTGAAATTACCTTTGTCTTCCCCAGCATAAGAAAATGGTGTCAGGAGTTACTCCGAGGCTTAGTCTGGCATAGTTTGTGAATGTAACTGCAGAGCTTTGCAGGAAGAAAGCCATGAGAATAACAGGACAGGAACATCCGTATGGGAGCAGGGGGAAACCTCTGCCCCGCAGCAGAGGGGTGAAGGCACAGAGCTGCCGAAGACAGGCCCTTAGCACTGCAAAAGTTAAGACCCGTCAGGACCTGTGGAAAAAGAGACTAAAATTTTGGAATAGCCATGACAGGCAGAATATTCTAACAGAAAATATAGTAGCCTTGCACAATTATTTTTATTGGTTTTTTTAGTAATCTTTATACTTTTGTTTCAATCCTTCTCCATGCTTTACTAAGTGGTGGCTTGAGGAAAGACAGCATTTTTACTGTGCAACTACATGTGTGAAGAATCTAAATGGCAAAGAATACTCCTGGAGAGAAAATGAGAGTAGATGCTCCATCTGTGAGGAGCATCTTGTTTGCCACAGCACTCTCTCGGGCCTTTTTATTTCTGATATTCTGTGTTTGTAAACTGGTAACTTTTTGCAGATCATTCAGTTGAAGCTAAGAACCCTTTAGCCAGTATTTGTTGCCAAACAGTGAGAGCTGATGGTACGCATGTTGGTAACCTTTAATGGATTCTGGAAAAGCATAAGCTGAGTGTATGCTGAATAGCAAAGACACTGTGTAATATACTCGGGGTATGGAGAGAAAGTGCGAAAGCATGAGCTCCAAGCATCTGAGCTTCAGGACTCCTACAGTGATGGCATTTTCTATCCCTATGATACTGTTGTAATGAGAGTTAAATGCGGGAAAACTGTTACTTGGAGTGAGTGGAAGAAAATCAGCTCTCATACAAGAAAAGCCCCCATTGCCCTGTTTGCCAGGCTGATGAAAGACACTTTCACATTGCATGAGCACCACTGTAGCAGTACTGGGACATGCGCTCAATCCAGCAGACTAGTCACGCTATTCTCTGGCTTAAATTTCCTTCTGGCATAAGACAGTACATATATATATTCCGGGAGCCCCAACAGTTGTGGGACAATGTTCTTGTGCTCTCCAAACAAACAAAATGTGTGTTTACCTGGTGACTTTTATAGCTCAGTTTTCTATTCAGCCTCTCAGAACACTGAATTAATTACATATTGAGGAGATAGAAGTCCTCCTATCCCTGCAGTCATAGGTAAATTCTGTGAACACTGATTTTCTTCAGATCACAAGAGTTCTACTCTTTCCTTCAGATCAAAGGAGTTCTACTTAAAATTAGGAAAAAAAAATAAAGCACTAAAGACCACATTCCATCTCTGACACCTAGTCATATTAGTGAATGACAAATTGATAGTGAAAACACCTAGTTGTGTGTAGGTCTTCTGCATACATGTGGCTGCATGTGGATATTTTCCTCAGAATGGCTCAGCTTACACCCTAAGGGAAGAATTTCATTGTGTGTATAATGATATGAGTAAACAAATTAGGTCTTATCTCATCAGAATCAATGCAAAAAATAGGCTGGTTAAAATGGGAATTCCCAGCCTGAGGAAGAGCACCAGTGTGTGGAGAACCTGGTGTAGAAGCATGCTAGAAATTTTACCTTCCCCTTGTCATGGAAACTTTGTGAATTCTGGGGGTTGAGAGGCAGAGGGATGACCTTCATAGCAACAAGTCTGCAAATGGGAATAACCAGTGTAGGCATTATGTAGGGTGAATGCAAACATGTTACCCTTTCTATCTACTGTAGCACTCTGAATTTTAGTGTAATTCATTAATTTGGGCTTGAATGGCTGTTTTTGGGTAGAATTGGGATACCAATTGACATCAAAATGAGCATCTCTAAAGGTAGGGCAATAGTAAGACAGACCTAAGCTTGAAACGTTAAGTAGTATTTCTTTGCAAAGAAAAAGACAGACTCAGAGATAATTTGTGTTTGTTTAATAGAAAGAAAAAAGCATTTTTAACAGTCAGTGAATTAGTATCTTGTTCAGAACACAATTGGTTTTTACATCCTCTGGCTGGGCATGGCAGCAGCTTTCCCACCGATATTTATACGTTAATAAAATAGTGAAATAATATAATAAAGCCAAGAGTGCATTTTAACTTCTACTGTTCATATTAGATCCTGCTTACAGACAGTTAATGGCTTTTTCCCTCTCCAGCTTCATACAGTGAAAAATAGTTATAACAATAATAAGAAAGCTTCCTTAAATTTGTTTTCAGTAAGTTATGTTCACCTTTTAAAAAAATACTGTGTAATTTGTTAATCTGTTTTCCCTGCCAAACTGGCTGTCTTATTCAACAATAAATTGAATACAAAGCTTCCCCCAGGCAGAGAGACAGAATACCAAACCCTAAAAGTCTGGCAGCTTAATTGACATTTGGTGGTAGCCTTAGGCAGAAGTTAATTTCTACCCTGTTTATACGTACACATATACTTTTCATAAAGCATGCAGGCAGTACTGCAGATAAATTAAGACTAATTCATATTGTAGTTCCCAGGTATACACTTGTTGAAATGACATGAAGCCATTTCATTTTATGAGTGAAGGAGTTCCTCACAATTAACCAAATCTGTCAGCCTTGTAGGAACAGTATGTTCCCAGGCAGTTGTATGAGGTTTTCGGAGCGTTATTTTTGTTCAATTGCCATCCAGTGAATACAGCAATCTTGAGAAGTAAAACTAAAGGTTTCAGACCTTATTCCCAGAAGATGGCCTGCCTACCTGAACGCTGCTATTCATTACTGGTAGTTACCAGACAGGCTGTTAGGGCAAGTGTAAACTTTATTTGTGAAAGCAGTGCTACGTATGCTGAGCTCACTGTTTCAGGTAAGAGCCAGGCAAGCCTCCTTCATAATGTATAATGCACAATCAGGTAAGAATAGAAATATCAGGTCAACGGAGGATTTATTGAAATTATTTTATTTACATTACATTTTACATTGTAGTCTATTTCCTTTGTCTGTGTAAATTAAAATCAGTGAATGAAGTCCAAACTCCAGTAGCAAAACCTCTGACTTTGTGAAGGAATGGTTTTGCTCAATGCCAGCTGTGAAGTTGGTCCAGTTCTCTTTACTGTACCAGTCCTTCACATATATTGTGATGAAAGTTCTGGCTTTGTAAGGCTAATCCATTAGAGCTGTGTGATTATACCTATCAGTGCTACAGGCAGAGAAAATATTTACCAAACTAATGATCTAAAGTGCAGTATTTGAAATAAATGTCTAGAATTATAAAAACAATATCAGTCACCCTGGTAGGAAAAAGTCTGTCAATCAAAGCTCAGAGAGTTTTTGTGTAGTCAGTGAGACTCTATACTTCTGAGTATGGCAACAATGGGAGGAAAAAACCCAAATCTTATTTTTTTCAAGTACTTCAATGTACATACCATTGAATATCACATTCCTAAGTGACAAGCAAGCAACTGTTCTTAACTAGTTCTTAAAGTGAACTTAGTTTGTCTTTGATTTCACCATACATATTGTTTTGTTTTGAAAAAAGAATTCTGTGTGAGAAAACTGTTTTGATGATACAAATCATCCACTACAATAAAAATCTTTAATAAAGTTATCATGGGGCTTGGATTTTTTGAGCGATTCAGGAATTACAAAAGGCAGGTATTACAGGAACTCAACAGGAGCATTACTTTTACCCAGACAGAAGTCACAGAGCTGAAAATCTGCTTGATGATCAGACACTCAATATCAGTGGCTAACTTCTAGTCACTTGCTTGTAGGTTGAGTCACAGGAAATCAGGATGTGCTTAATGCATGTTCGGCAACAGTTGTGGTTTGAGAGTCTCCTGCTGAAGACATTGGGACCAGGTGTCATGCCACGTGCAGTGTCAGGATCTCAGGCACAAAGTGTTAGCTACATCATTACAGTAAATCACAAAAAGTTCTCCTTCAGTTCTTGCTTTCTATAACAGATACACTCTGATTATCATAGCATTTATCGGCATACTTTTGACCGGTCTTGCTCAAAGATGCAATAGAAAGGGGTTCTCTAAAGGTGACACACGATATAAAGAGAAGTTGGGAAGTTACCTACAGCTGAGGTAGTGTCAACTGCGTCCTGAGCTCTCACTGTATTTTGCCCTTTTCTACGTAGGAACACATAGATCGAGGTGACACAAATAGGTTACTCTTGTGTGTTGTCTGTGTTACTCTTTGTGTTGTCAGTGGGTTTTTAGTTGCTCGTCACTGATGCTGTTCATCAAGGAAACGTGCCAGCAGTGCATGTGATAGCATGTTAGATATGAGAACTACCCACAGCAAATCACCTGCAGGTGATCTGCAAAACCCTTCTATGCTCAGCTGCTAAAATGGAGTTTATGTATAATTTATCACCTACTTGTCTCTTGAATAAATTACACATACAAATGAAGACAGAGTAACTCTAACAAGTGTTGCTTTTGACTCTGGCAAATAGGCATGTGAGAATCTCTTATCAAATATCTCCCAGACTGTTCTATTTAGCAGTCCATGATTGCAAACAAGCGATTCATTCTTGTAGCTATTGTTTTTGCAGTACAAATACTAAATATTCTTTCACTTCCATGACAACTTAGGAATTATCTATTGTATTTGACATGTCAAAACAAACTGATTTATTTTTAAAAAAGAAAACTATCAGAACTTAGTTGTAGTGAAACCGTAGCCATGCTAAAAAATTCACAGTTACTTTGCTTTCAGATACTGTCATTAGCAACTTTCCAATGTATCTTTAACGTAAAAATATCATATTATGTTGTAAAATAGGGTAGTCGTTTCCTAAGGTGTTTTCTTCTAGTTTCCCAGTTTCTTCTCAAAGTGGTATTTTTAGGATATTTTTGTGATCTTTTTCTTCTTCACAAATACTATTCTAGGTTTGTTAAATGTAAATAATAGCAAAGGAACCAAAGGGGATGAACTTTGGAAATTGCCATGATAATAAATACCCCATCGATTTTGTTCTAAGATACACATGTACATGTTGTAGTACTGCATTAATCAATAGATCTTTTTTTAAATTTCACTTTCATAAAATCTTCTCATGGGTATTAATATGCTGCCCCTGAGAGTTTGCTTTAACTCCTTGGTCCTGCGCAAGGTCTATTATCTGCGTTAAAAGGCTGTTCAGAGGCCTTGAGGCCTTATCAAAATCTGCAATAAGGGTAAGAAACACAAAGGGAATGCCCAAGATTCTGGCGGTAGATAGAAGACAGGATCCCTTTCTTTGCTGAAAATTTGAGATGTTTTTCTTCCATTTGAAGATTTTAAAGATTCTTTAAATGTTAAGGTTTTCTTTTTCTTTAGTTTTGATTGCCTTTGGCCAGCTCAGGTGTTTGAGCTCATTTTTCAAGTCTGCTGGACTGATGCTGTTGCCCCTTGCAGCTCAGCTCCACAGTCTTGCTCCTTGCCAGCCACGTGTGCAGTGCTGGGGACTATTATTTTAAAGCTCTCAGCGAAGTTAGTACAGCTGTTCACGTGCACATTAACCCTCCCACTCACTCATTTCATTCCAAAATGTCAAAAATTGTGGGGAGCTTTCAAAAAAACCTTAAATATAATGGACTCAGATTCTTGCTGTGACAAATACATGAAGTTAATCATTAGTTTCCACAAATAATTGTACTATTAATGGAGCAGAGAAAAAAAATAGCTTATACAACTGGAGCACGTGACCTTATTTTTAAGGATGTTGATGTTCCTGAAGTACACGTACTTCAAGTACTTGGAGGGGGGAAACCCCACTACACCAAAACCCACCAACTATTGACCAAATTCAGGTATTTGTGATTAATATGTAGATTATTTATTTAAGTGATTCATTTTATTCTTCCATAATGTGATTTCTGTTTGCATTTTGCATTTCACTGTGTTTTAAGAGAAGATGAATTTGCTTTTTATTTCTTATTTTAAATTTCCTTGAGCTACCAGGAAGATATTTTGCTTGGGTTTGCAGTATAGCAAGGGAATCTCACCTAAGGTGATTCTGTGTATCGGGCAAGTCAATATCATTTAGAAAGCCCAAAGAATTCTAAGGGAATGCTAGTAATTCTCTTAAGTTCATTAGAAGAACTTGTCTTAAAGATACATTATGTCTTGCCTTTTCGAAAGAACAAGTTTTCTGCTTGGATGATTCTGTCTGCCCAGTGCCATAATGTAAAAATGTTCTGCTGATGGTTATGACCAGTCATAGGAGACAGCTTCCCTTCCCATCATTGTACTTAGAAAATCATTCCTGCTTTTCACAACTAATCTTTTAATAGCCCTTTAAGTAGACTGTAAAGCTAGGTAAAATTAGACCTGTTTACATCACGTTTGATGACTCAGTTTTCTATTAAATAGACAGAAATTGAAATGTCAGGATATGAATACTTTTGACGAGCTATTTCATGGAATTAATTCAAAAGTTAAAAGTGCGTTTTATTTTGAGTTTCCCATTTTGATATAGATTTTATAATATAGCTTAATTCACAAGTGGATGCGTATATAGTACATGATAAAAATAATATTCAAAGTAAATACTGTTAGGCAAAACACATTGCAGGATCTTTGAGAAAATATCTTTGTTATATTTTCATCTATGCAGAAACCTGAAATTTTAACTTTTGACATAAATCATACTTAAAAGCAATCTTAGGATACTATATTTTTCCATGACTTAAAAATGTTATGTACTAATTATCTATAGTAAAATACTTTTGATAGTATCATCTGTATTTTCAAAGTGAAATAATGTAATTGCATATTCAGTACCTCATTCTCTTATGACACATTCTCAAATATAGTGTATGTTGTAAGATACGCCAAACCTAAGTGTGTATCTTTTCAGTGTTCCTAGAAGTTTTGTGAAGATTTGCTATGTAGTTAATGTGCTATATAGTATCCTGTGTGTATTGGAATTTGATGAGAGGAATAAAAGAAAAGTAAAAAAAGGAAAGGCTTTAATAATGAAAAGGTTTCTATGTGCTCTGCTTGGGGGGCCGACTAGCAGTTAAAAAAAAAAATCCAATTATGTGTCATTTGTATTGTTGCCAATATAACTGTTATGAGTAGGATTTGAAGTTGAGCCCATGCAGTATGCTACAGTAAAAGATAGCTAATGTATTTATGTGAGAAAAGTATTCAGTTTAAACTGAGCTGACGCTGATAATCATAAAGTTTCTAATAAAAGAGGGTTCAGTGTAATAAGATTTCCTGAGCAGGAGTTAGCGTAATACTTAGAAGTAGGGATTTGTCTGCTGAGGAGTTTGTGAAGCTTCTTCTACAGTGCAGCTGTACTTCTCAAAATCATAGTAATCCACAAGTGTAGAACCATCTAGGATTTTAATAAGAAACATAATACCAGGATTAAATTTTGGTTGTTTCTTCAAGCAATGCATTTTCAAAAACAAATCAAAGGTAACCACCTGGTAAAAACACTAGTGAACATTACAGAGCCATGACTCTGAGCTTTAAAACTGAAACTCAGTGTTTTTTCCTCTCTTTCTTATCATGGTGATTTGAAGATTATGTAAAGACTTATGTAACCAATGTTCTCCCTCCTTCATATAAGAAGGAAAATTTCAATTATAATGTATGTGGGAGGTTATCTGTCCCATCCCTAAAAAATTCCCTGCCCCAAGCCTGGATAGAGATGTTCTCTATCTGTCAAGTGTTCTAAGTACTTTGACTTCCCTTGGGATAAAAAGCTTTACAGAATCAAAATGTCTTATACTGAGGGCAAAAGCTGCCATAAGATGCACTTTAGGGTTCAGAAATTAAGCAGGCCAGTGTTGGAGAATTCTGAGCTAATAATATGTTCAACCTTTAACAGAGGTGCCACATCTATAACTATATCTTGTGTACCTATTTGTGTATACCAATTGTCAATACTTGAGATATGTGAAATGTTTATGTTGCTTCTTTCTTAATGTTACAGTAAGTGTGAAAACTTTGCAATGTTTGTCTTAACTGCTGAGTCTGGTCAAAAGAGGCACAAGCAAGGTAAGTAATTTGATTTCAGTGTTCTGTTTTTTTATTTGGGACCCTATAGTATTTAGGCCAAGGATTATGCACTGTTTTCAGAGAAGTATACCGAGGCAGTCATCCTGAATCAGTTTAAGGAATGGTATTGGTTTCACATGTGTACCATTTCTATCAGTCATCACAACTGGGGATTGAAAGAGTCTAGGCAAGGCAAAACGGTAAATTTTGCACAAATAGTCTTCTATAATTCAGATTGAAAATTCTTCATAATCTGTGAACATTAAAACCATTTTCTCTTCAGATTTCGTTAGTATTTTCTCCTTTGTTGAAAAGATGCAGGAAAAGGTTGCCCCAAAAAGGCTGGCTCTATCCCTGCAGATCTTTAAGAAGCAGCTGGAGGGAGCCCTGGGCAACCTGGTCTCCAGTCTGCGTTGAGCCTTATCTGAGCAGCAGCTCACAGTAGATAACCTCTGGAGGTCCCTTCTAACCTGAGTTGTTCTGTCATTCTCTTATCTCCATTTTGTCAATGGGAAAACAAGAAAAAGGAGGATTTAAATAATCAACAATGAAATACATCTGAACTGAAGTCAACTGGAAACATTCCAGTTCTTTTATGTTACTATTGTAATATGCTAATTGATGTGCGCCTAGTGAGATCTGCCATATTCTATCAATTTTAAAGTTGTTCCTTTTCTAGGTGCTTCTCAATCATCTTGATGAACAAAACTTTTAATCTGCAGTTCTCAACCTTTGCATCTTTTAATGGGTGCTAGTTCTGTATTTCTTTAGTTCAGATTTTTGTTATACTTGCAGATACCCTTCCTTGTTCTGTACTTTTTTTTTTCCTACATTGTAAGGCTTTTTGTTGCCGCGATTGAGACGGCACAAAGCTTGATGCGTCAAATGTCATTTTATTGTACACAATCATTCCCTTATATATGTTTATATTGACTGCGTGTTTTAAACAGATTGGTTATTTAGACATATTTTACTTATACGGCAACACCTAATTGGTTACAATACATTACCTCATTAGTACGTAAATATAAAACTAAAAAACACATTCCAAGGAGCCTGTTGCCATAACAATACATTGTTTAACTTTTTTATGGCAGGGCGCCTGACCTTGTTTACTTTTGTTAGAGGATTGTTTGTCTTTGCACCCTCTTATCTTCCCAAGGTTTCTTGGCCATAGACGCCAGTGAACTTTTACTAATCAGTTGAATATTTTGTAGCACAAATAATATTGCTTTGTAATTCCTACTCAAGTGTCCTAATTTTATGTTTTAAAAGGCTATTCCATCGTATACAAATAACACTGGGCATTCCTGTCATCTGTAGAGCTGGGCAGTTGTACCACTAGACATCCTGAAGTGGCTTCTGTCTCTTTAGACTCTACAAGATGTCAGAGGCAAAGAAAATAGATTCGCATGGGTCTTAACCCTCTTCCCAGTCTGAGAGACAACTTAATTTCCTTTACTAAGAGAAATCAAAGAAACAAATTTCAAAACAAAGTGGAGCAAGATCTTGTTTTACAAACAGCTGGTTTGTTTTGGGTTTTTTTAGTTCCAAGTACACTGAGTATATTACAGGCGCTGCAGCCATCCCACAAGCTTACCCCATCCCTCAGGCCTGTCTAAGGCCACGCTCTTGAAGATGGATTCTTTATTCCCCAGGAGGAATCAGGATTGTTTAACCATGTCACAGCCATGCCTTTGTAACTAGTGTGCTTGGGTGTTTGCCGGATTGGGCCGTGACAGAAGCTGATCGGTGTGGGCTGTCATCGAGGAGAACTGGTAGAGCTCAGTCAGCTCTCCTGGATATCTTACCTGCATTTTGCATAGTTATTGTTCACATTTAATCGCAACTCAGCGATACTGACTTTGCGTGTTGGATGGTGTTACTTACATGTCTTGGTGTGAAATGAATCCATTACAAATCACTTAAGTGTACAGACCATATAATTTGTTTTCTATTCTTGTTATCAGTTCAGGGAAAAAGGACTCAGGCAAAAATGTCACAGAAAATGTGTTACTGTTAATGACATTGTTGCCTAGTTCTGGGAAGCGTGGAACCTGGAAAATCACAGATGTTGGTGTCTCATGCCCAAGATCTGAAATGATGTGTGTATGACAAATATGTTAGAAACAGAGCATCGGGTAAGGAGTACTGCATTCTAGTATTTGTTCATAAACGATTACCCTTTTCTTACATGTTGTAACACTCTCTCCTATCTAAAATGTAAAGCTAAAATATGGGAAAGAAGGAACGGTAACAGGAGTAAAGTGAAAGTGATATCATGAGTTGAGAAAGGCGGAGATTTAGAAGATCAGCAGAGAAAACAGTGGTCTGAATATGCACAGGTTAGAGCTAGGGGATAAGGCAAAAAAGGAATATGGTTATGAGGCTGTTCATGGAGGGATTTATCTCACTGAAAGCAATACTGTTTGTCAGTGTCTGTATTTGCTAAAGCTCATCAGCATTCATGATGATATATGGAAATAATAGTAGAGGAATACTTAGAGTCTGATACTTTTTCCTTTCAGCTGTTTTTATTTAAATGAATGGGAAACCCTAACATGTGGTAGACTTCTCAGATGAGCTTCTCACGAATTACTCCATAACTTAGTACTGGTGAAGTAGTACTTTCCTTAAAAGCAATTGTTTGTATGTATAAAAGTGTCAGCAGCTTGTGATGTACTATAGGCAAATTTTAACAGAAGTTAGCATGCTAAATTACTAGACAGAGTGGTATGCGAGCTGGTGTGACCTATTTCTGTATTTCTTGTAGGAATTAAAACTGAGGAACAGTTTAAGAAAAACTTTGACCCCAGCATTTTTTCATCATCAACTCCCAAGTAGTGGGATGCAGAAAATACCAGCTGACCATGAAAGAGAACAATAAACAAGATTTCTTTGTGTCACCTGTAACCACAGCTGTCAGGAATATTTTTTCTGCTTTAATTTCTGCTTCTTATTTTCAAGAGATTAAGATGTTGTTAATATCTTGACATCTACCACTTTATTTGTTTTACTCCAGTACTTAAGATAGAAATTTAATCTCTCCTTCTTTGTTTTGTCTAGAGTGAAAACCATATTTTATAAGAGACATGTTGTTGTGTAATGGATTTCTGTATGAATTTCAGGACAGACAATTGAAAAAGTATCTGCTTACCTACTGTAATATAATGTTTCATAGGTGGGAACCAAAGTAATAATGAGTTGAGAGTAAAACTAAAAATACTGTGACTGTTCTAGTTTCTAGAAGGTGTTGATTTAAGTTGCAAAATCCTAATAAAGTGTAATACTATTAGAGGTTTACAGGTTTAAAAGAAACCTCAAGCTATTACAAGGCAGATTGGAATTGTGCAGCAGCATTATCTCTTGCTTTTTTAATTTCCTATAATTTTTTAAGGACTGTTTTGGTTTGTTCTTCTTTTTTTTTTTTTTTTCCCCCCTTTTCCTGTTGCAGGCTTCAGACTAGTGAATACTGTAGGTGGAGGTCTGTTAGTGCATCTCTGACAGCGTTTGCATTTTTCCCATGCTTGATGGTAGTAGAAAAATGGATTGGGATAGAGCGAGCTCTTTGGGTTTATTACAGGGTGAAAATACATTTGAAAAATATTTTAAGTGTGAAAATGCCTTCCAATCTCCACATGGGATTAAATAATCCTTAACGAGAAGCAGGACCTTTGTTAGACACTGTATCTAGCTAATTAAAGAAATAACTTTTGAAAAAACTCCAGAGCACATGAATGAGTGAGCATGGCCTATACATTAAGATATTTATTACTTATTGATATTTAGAAGTTGCTAAATTAATCTCATTTAACTGACTGTGCATAGCCAAAACAGTGTTATGGTAATTATACTATATAGCTTGAGGGGTTTATTTTGCTTCAAAGTAAAATTTGAAAGTTCAATATATTTCTTCATATCTTTTCTTTTTTCCCCTGCAGTTCAGTGTTGCTGTGATTATTTCATCATGGCTACTTAGATATGCAGACCAAAATAATACACAACAGTGATTCTTCTTTTTTTTTGTTTTGTTTCCTGAATGTGAAGTTTATCTTAAAACCATAATATGAAAAGTCATGTGCATCTTGGAGGAGAAAATATTTCTTTAACCTGACAGTGAAAAGCAGTGACTAAGGGCTCCATAGAGCACAGGATTGTAGAAACACAAAGACAGAGAAATCTGGGAATTGGACCTGCACCCCAAACTCTGGTTAAAATCAAGATTTTATTTTTTTTTTTAATGTCCATGCTTTTGATTAGAAAGAATAACCTTTGCTTTCCCTTCCCCCTTGATTATTTTAACTGAATTCCACTACCTTATTTCTTCCCACAGCTCTGTGGGCTGGAAAACCCAGTATGTACTGAAGTGTGGAGTTGGATGTGATACTGTCATTTCTATATCCATATGGTTGTGGTTTCACCAATAACCAAAACCCTGTGGCTGTGGGGAGACAATGACTGGGCCAGCAAATCCGGAGAAAGCCACATATTGGAGAACAGTTTTTAAATACAAGTGTATGCTCCCTTTGCTGGACTGTCCTACTTTCATTTGACCAGTAGTTTCCACGAGGAAGATTCCTTGAACTCCTGGTATGAAAAGATAAGGTTGAAGAGCCAAGAGGAATAAGCGATGAAGTTTTTCTTATCTCCTGCTTGACCAGTGGGTGGAGAAGATGTACAGATGGGCACGGTTAGTACCCACTTCTGAGTTTGGTGGCTGCCTTGAGTACACTGCTGAGCTGTCTGAGGAGGCACCAGCTACCTGTCAGAAAAAACTTCCTGGCCTGGCCTGCTAAAAGTAACTGAAATTATGATTTAGATAAATCTGTGAACTTGTCATCCCTTAACTAAAAGAGATTTTTTTTTTTCCTTTCTATGGAGCAAGATATTTTGTTTTTGCAAGATCAAAGAGTAGTGAAGAAACCTTGGGCCAAGAGGAATATCTGTCCCTCTGGGCTGAATGGTGGTACCCATCTCCCCTCCCTGACACTCTCATCCCCAGAGGGGGACCTTTCTGAGGTGGGCAAGGAGGGGTTTGGAGACCCTTTCACTGACTCTTCATTTATGCAAACATCCACAATGTGGCAGAAGTGCTTCAGTGCTGTAATCTGAGCACGAGCACCTTCATCACATGTTTTCCGCAACATGAGGTGGGCTTGTCCGCAAGCTCTTCTGTAAGAGAGCACCTCGCTGTCATCTCCTGGTTACTTCAGTGTGCTTGGTACAGAGCCAGTGGTTTCTGACTAGCAGTCTGTGCAAGGGGAATTCCTCACACCAAACTTTTGAGGGCTGAGATAATCACTGAGACCATACTCACTGAGACCATTGCAGATCTGGTGTGTAGAACACTTACACTAATAGTTAATAATAAATTGAGATGTAGTGGAAAACTGATCACAAAGGTTAAGCAAAATTTGTGATTACCACAGCCTGATATTTCCCTGTTGAAAAAAAAATGCTGGGGTGAGGTTGAGAGTTTAATCTCATACAGCAGAGGTTAAACCAAGATGCTTATTAAAATAGAATATAATTAACCTGTTGCAACAATGCTGGTATCTAGGCTTATTGAAAAACAAAGCACTGTAACACAAAACAATGCAAAAGTAAGACTAACAACCTCTTGCTTATCCGGGGAAATGCAGTGCCCATACATGCTCATGCAGAGAAACTGGGTGATGTAAGGATTTTACTTTTCTTCCTGAGTGATTGGTACCAGAGGTCACGGTCAAGAGTTGCACCTGCATGAGGGAGAGGACAAGAGCAATGAGCATTCTCCCCTGTAAGGTGCTCCTTTGCTATGCCTGGAGGGGAATAAGCAGGTAATGTTAATTATCTATTAATACGCAAAGACTCTTCCTAGAAGGAAGAATTGCCAGGCCAAGGTAACACTTCTTGCTTCCATTTCTCATGCAGCATGAGGAAATCTGGTTGTCTGGAGCAGTTGAAAAGGCAGCCAAAATAGGAGCTTTTGCTGTTGAAAGAGTGTTTCTGAGATGTTGATGGGGGCTCTCTCTGCCCTGCAGTTAATTGACTGGCATTTCCAGCTGGCTCCTTTCCTGCCCTCATTATCTTGGCTTCCTTCTAGCCTTGCCTTGGCCTATTAATGCTACTACTTTTCAGGGTTTCTCTTCTTTGACTTTTCATGGCTATTTCCCTCTTAAATAAACCTCTGCCCTTTCTCAGAAAAGAAGGTCGGAGAGGAGCATGGAGACCAGTGCTGTGTCTTGCTCTTCCTCCTCTCATGTGCCGTGCTTCTTCACCCAGTACTGATGTGACTCCAGAAGTGCTGTGATGGACATTTAGGTGTCCTGGCACAGGGAAGTACCAGTGGTTGCTTGTAATGCTGCTTTTTGCTTTCATTTTCTGTGCGTACAAATGTTGAGTGTTCTTCTGAAGTGAATATCACTTAGCAAAGAAAGGGGCAATAGATGGTTAATTTGCCTTTTCTTTTAAAGACATCTCTCCTTTGTACACTGAGTGGGTTCTAGTGTTATTTGATCCTAAGAAAATACTCTGATGAACATGAACGGCAATTGAAGCAACTGATAATGTAGCAAGTATTTGGTATTTTTATTGATGTGTAAAGCAGAATAGTGCCTGTGATTCCCCTCCTCCTCAGATACTACCTACAGATTCAAGGTATCATTTTTCCAGTGCAGCTCTTGTACACTGGCAATAGGTGAAGTATGTGCAAAGCTTTGTGAGAGTGCGGGACAAGATTTCCTTTCTGGGATTGCAGAATAATATGGGCAGTCAGTGTTTCCAAGGCCTTGTTTGAATGCGGTTTTTGCAAGTGTTTTACTTTGGAAAGTCCTTACTTGTACCAAAGAAGTAAATGTTGGTCCTCTGTCCAGGTTCTTCTGGTACTGGTTGCTCAGATTACTTCTAAGTATATAAACCTGACATTTTACATTAATTGGGGCTTGTAAGAAGTCTGAACCAACTAGCTGTAATTTCATAATAGAGCTGTTTTCTGATGTGAAGTGTTTTGGCAAATACTAATTTAGTTTGGAAAATAAATAAAAATAATCAAGCAACTGATTTTCTGATATCAGCATTGCTTCATATAATGAGTCAAGGATTCTCTTGAATACAAGGGATTTTAACAGAGCCTAGCTTGGTATTAAGATAAGTGTTTATATTTGAATGCAAAAAGAAGACTTGCTCTTAAAGCTGCCAGTTTAATGGTCTTGTCTAATTGAATTTTTGTTTAATTCTTAGGAGGAAGAAGCAATGGCTGAGGTTAACTCAGAAATCATGCAAAATGGTACTCTTTGAAACCATTTTAAGATTTTATTTTCACATTTCTCATTAGCATTTTGAAAGTTCTACATGCTCTTGATTTTAAATTAAGTAAAATAATGAATGGCAAGTTAAATTTGTTTTAAGTTTGGGCCTGCACCTGTTGAATCATTCAGTCAGAAGATGTATACGGTTTTTATTACATTTATTACATTTAAAATCACTACTTCATTATTAATAATGATAAAATGCTATTAAAACATAGCCTATTGTGATAAGTCTTTTGAAAAGTTGTTATTGGATCTTTAAAAAGATGGGATAAGTAAAAGAAGTTGGGATTGTGCTCTGCTCATTTCATTTCAGTGTAGCGAAGCCTGATTCTGCTTTCAAGTAGGAAAATTGCTACTCATCTCTGAACAAGTTTCTAATACTATGGGAAGATCACTGGTGATAATGTTCCACTATCTACGATTTCTAGGACAGTACGAAGAACAAGGGAAGGACAGTAAGGTGGTGATTTTAATTACCTGTCAAATTAAACTCTTTGCTAGAGTCCTGTGATTGAAACTCATTACTGTTTGGTTGTGAATGTAAACTACAACGCAATTGCATTAGAAAGGTTGGCTGATAGATGTTCACAATCTGAGGCCTTTGGAAGGGAAAAAAAAACCACGTCAAACAGTTCAAGATGATCTTGATTATGATTGTGGTTTTTTTGTCTCTAAACCAAAACATGCTATTGGATTGAGTATTTGCAGCAGAAAAACAGAATTCTGTGTTGTACTGGAATGCGTAGTGATGCATAGGATTGCATAGGATGTGATGTACTGGAACCTTTGAGCAGGTAGACTGTCTCATTTTTTTTGTCTACATGGAATTGTGCTAGGTGTTTTCTTATGAGTTTGCATTTGACTTTGGTGAATGGACACAAATAATGAGTCATTTGGGATGTTTCCAAGCTCCAAGTTGGACAGGTCTTTCTGTGGCATAGGTGTGTGAAGCTCTGACTTGTACTCTAGTATCTTATACCCCGCTGGAGTGGCCAGCGCATTCTTAGATTTTTCTTTTGTATTATTTTTTTTTTTAAATGTAAGTGCTACAGAGTAGTGCTGGCTTTGCCATCAATCTATTCCATAAACCATTAAGAAATAGGTTCCCCTGGAGTGGCTCCAGGGACATATTACACATCTATAGGGATATTCACGTTTGTAACTACTCAGGGCACATGACTATTAGAAAACCTACAGAGCTCATTCTGCAAAAGAAAGCAATAAAATAGACTGTTAATCCTAACAATCCATGGAAGTGGAATGTCTTGTTCAGTTGGAAAGTCTTTCGTTGGTGTCAGTGGCTAAGGAAATAATCTGTCTGTGACTGTTGCCCAGACTCCTCTCTGGGTAAGGTAGTTCCACTGTAAGGATGACAAGGTCAGGTTTTTGCAGTGTGCAGTTTGAGAACTGTTGTGAGATCCTTGTTTGTGTGTGATTATCCTGTGGATAGGTGTTGCCTGCCATGTGTGAACAGCATACTGGCTTTGTAGGTATGATGTGGGATTTCACACATTGGTCATTTATTTGAAAAGCAGCAAGATATTGGCGAAGCCTTGTACCAGTACTGTTACGGAGTCACTTGCATGCTCCTCCCCTCCTTTTCTTCAGACCTGTGTCTTTGCTGACACCAACCTTTAGCTCACTGGTGTTTGTTATAAAAGTTTATGGAGAATCACTTAAAAAAAAATTTAGATTATGCCTTCATTAAATCAATTTCTAATCTCCTGCTAGAGCCTAGTGCCAATCCTTGTTATGGTTGTATAGGTATTTGAACTCCAGATTTCCTTCTTTTTAGGGAAAAATGTTGATAATATGCAGCAGCACTTAGGGACTGGTTCATAGGGCTTCCTTAGCAAGTGATAGCCTCATTAAGATGTGGTGACCACATTTTAACCTTGATCTCTGTGTCAATTCAGAATATTGATCAAAAGAAGTTGCACAACGCTTCTCTAGTTATAGCCTGCCAAAAATAATTAAAAATTTGTCACTGTCCTGAATAACTTTGATATGCCAAGCATATGTTGTGCACGTTATTTTTATTTGTAGTGGCTTTAGTGATGTATTAATTTACTTGTGAAATAAATAGTTCAAAAATAATGAACTTCAAATACTTCTGTAAAAAAAAGTATTTGGTTCTTTATGAAGACTACTCATTTAAAGGCTTTTTTCAGTCTTTAAACTTCTGGACAGTTTCTATTTTTTTTTTTTAAATCGTAAATATTTCTGCTTCCTCAATGGATTCATTCCTAAATCCAGCATCTAAAGTACTTCTATTTCAGTAGTCTTTTAAAATATGCACTTATACCAAGCTGATGGGTAGGTTTACAAATATAATGTCCCTAATATTCTAAACAGTCTCTGATACTCTCCACATATTTTAAGGAATTAAATTCTCCTATGTGGATTGGTTCATTTTAAGGTAGGGCTGGATAAAAGAAATGGTTCCTAGAAATCACAGAGGAATTAATAGCGTCTGAGAACCAAATGCTGAGAAAAAAACCTAGTATTTCCAGTACAAGGCCTATATATGGGATTACAGGAATGACGACAATAATTGCAGGAAAGAAAAGTAATAGAGCCTTTCATGGATATGAACCAGGTGTAGCACGAGTGATTGTAATATCTGTATGATGATACTTTTGTAGACAAAGCACCACATTTCTGTTTGATTATTAAGGTTTTCTGACTGATGCTTACGTAAGTGAGGAGCAAGGAAAAGACTGTGGCAAACAAATGAGACCCTTACCCTGGAAACATTTACATTCTTCAGCAGAATGTAGTCACATACAAATCTGGCTCGCAGTAGGTTTGCCAGATGCATTAATAATTAGGCCTCAAGTCTAGAAAAGCAATTAAGCATACATTTTATTAAAGCATTTCCACAGTCCCTTTGTAGTCCATTGAACGGTCCAAAAGTTAAGGGGTGCTTATACACCTTGCTGGATCAGAGCGCTCGGTATCTCTGTCTTACCCTACCTCTGTCCTGTTGTCCCAAAGAATTTCCCAGCTGCATGTCACTGTGCAAACTTCCTGGCATTCATCCTGAACGGTGCTGTGTCAGCTGTAGTCTTCAGTGCACAGCAATCTTGAATGGCTTATGGTAAAGCTGAAGAACATCAGCTTTCATGGTATAGTTTATGGGTATTCAGGTGTAGTTACCTTGGCTACTGTTTCATTTCCTATTTTTCCCTGGCATAAGAAAAGCTTGTTGTATTGTTTTTATTTGATAAATGATGTATGTTTTGTTGTTGCATCACTGTTGATGACATTGTTGCATCACTGTTGCAAACACTGTTGATGCATCATTTATGCATCGTTTACGTTTTTTATTTGATAAACGATATTGTATGATTTTATTTTTATTTGGCATATTGCTTCCAAACCCACTCCAGGAAAGTACATGCTGTTTCCCGTATTGTTTGTGTGTATTAGCTGTGCGGGATTATCTGAGCACCAGGTTTAGGTCCGTCTTGCATATTTAGGTGAAAATAAGAAGTAGAAAATATCTGACATTTAAGAGAAGAAAAGAAAATATGAACTTCTTAAATGCTAGCATCCACTGAGAAAAGGCAGAGCTGATCTTTCTATAAATAATTTGAAAACATTTCAATATTTATTTAATATGTATCTCTCTGAGTTTGTTCCCATGTGCTACTTTTCTGAGTTTTCTAGGGCTGAAAAATTGTACATTCAATGGAAATAGATGAGAGCACATGTTAGCATAGGCTTTACAGACCTGTGGATGTTTTGTAACCCAAGTGAGAACTTGAAGTTGTCGCTAAGTACGCAACACGCACTAATTAATGTGCTGTAAAGTCAGTTACTTTCTCAGTTGACAGTTTTCCAGGACACATGATAGAAGGTAGAGAGAGGCCTGTTTTTACTAGGTATTAGTTGTACACAGCAGTTTGTATTACTGTACGCTGGCATTCCCAGGTGAGTCCTGTCTCTACCCACTGCAGTCTTGATTCTCCTCTTTCTTTTATATTCTTGCTATGTAATTTTTACTAGGCTTTTGTGCATACTTTTTTAAAGAATACTGGAAAATAATGAAGTTGTTCCTGATTTCTTTGCTGTGTGAATGGTCTGTCTAATCATGAAGCTGGTCCATCTGAATCTTGATTCTAAAAGGGCTGTTCTTTTTAACAGCTACCCAAGGAAGACCTACATACAATCTCTATTAAAAGCTTTAACATCATTCCATTGCTTCATGAAGAATTTATTAATTTTATAAAGTATTTCTAAACAATGCATCAGTAATTTATGAAGCTCCCATCATCATTTTTGTAGACTGAGGGCATGTGGAAAATGTCATTTGTGCCACTGCAGTGATGCCCAGAAAACAAAAATGAATACGTCTAACAGGCTGTGTTACAGCTGTTTCCTACTGTACCAGTTTTGGCTGTACTTCAAATGTGGAAATCCTCTGAAAGTTGCTTGTGCTGATAAATGAAATCTCTGCCAAAAAAAAAAAAAAGAAAGAAAGAAAGAGGAATGTTTTGTACATTTTACTGTATGTTTTCCTTCATTTCCTGGAGTCATTCAAGGTCAGGCTTAATGAGCCTCTGAGCAACCTGACCTAGGTAGATGTCCCTGCTGTGTAGGGAGGTTGGACTAGATGACCTCTAAAGGTCCCTTCCAGCCTGAAACATTCTATGATTCTATGATTTAAGGACAAAGTTTAGTGCACCATTTAGTGCATTAGTGACTAGAACAGGGAACTTGGTACGCTTATTAGTCTGTAGCCGTTATTACAGCAATGTCAATGACTCTGTTGCCTCCGCCTCTTTTTCTAAGTCACAGAAATCCAGACAAACTGCCCTGTGTGACCAGGTGATGCTGTGCTGTGCCTCTCTGTGGTCCAAGGGGAGATCTGTGGGGCTCCCTTTTCCCAGCTGCGCTATACAGCTCCTTTCTGGAGCTCTGGGAGCTGGGCTGGCAGGAAGGTATTTTATGTGGACAAAGGAAGGACAATACAGTTCTGGTGTCAGTTGTAAATTGTTCTCTCTGACTTGGGGTGTGCTGGTTATTAGAAGACCAGCAACTGATAAATTTGGTATTGGAAATCAGGTGTGTATTTGTGCAAGTTTCATTTTTTTCATAGTGAGGAAGGGAAGAAAAGCAAAAGAGTCCTTTGGGACAATTAAACATCTCTCTTTAGTTAGCTGCCTGGAAAAAGTGTTTGAAGCAATTGATTTATAGACATGCGCATGCATTGGTTGTTGCCAAGGAATCACCTTCAAGAAGAAGGATGTATATTAAAAATCAAATGTATATGGTCCTTTTGCTTTGATTATTCTTTACTTGCTATGGAAGACATTATGGAATGACATGGAAATGCTATAACGAAATGATTTCCTTGAAGATCTGACGATTCTGAACTGAATTAGGGAAATGGCAGAGTGTAAACTATTAAACTTAATGCATTTGAATTTTAAAGGGCCATTGCACTAGTACTGTCATTTAAATGTTTTGTTCTCAAACCTAAAGGGTTCACTTTCAGTTGCTGGTAGGTGTTTACCACACAAAAGCTGTAACTTATGTGCAATAATTAGAAGGGTTATTCTCCTCCAGCCAAAAATGTAGGTACTTAGTTTCCAGTTATGGGCACTTCTTTAGCAACTCTGTCTACCTGCTCTCTATAGGCAAGTGAATAATATGCAACATTTACAACAGTTATTTTAAAATGTAATTTAGCACACTAATGCTAAAACTGTAGAACATTTACTAGTAAAGCCTGGGCTTTACTACTGATGACTTTTGTTGCTGTAAGCAGTAAGAATACTATCAGTTACCCATTTTCCATTAACGGGATGTTAGGGCTTCCTTTCCTTTGATTCACCCTGACTTGAAAACAGGAACAGGGAAGAAGTTGTTCTTAGAGCAGGTTTGCATTTGAATGTGAGACTGAAAAGAAGTATGCATGAAAGCCATCTGTGGGTAATTGAAAAAATACCTATCCATAATGGCACTGGCCACACACTTTAGCTGGATTGTACTAATAGAGGTTTTGAGAGAACAGGGATTTAGGTGAAACAGGTTTGGAAGCAGAGACATTTATTTTTCTAAAGAAAGATTGTAGCGTCTCAATTTGTATAATTTGTTTTACAAATTTAAAAGAAAAATCCAGGTGAAAATAAAGCCGATGATACAAGGATATCTATGAAGCTTCTTTTATTTTCATCATGCTAAGATACAATTCTAGTGCTTATGTTTTCTGGCTGGATGTATGTAAATAGATGCCTTGAAAATGTCCAGTATCCACAGGAATATCCAGGTAAGAACTGTTGTTGAGATGACCAAAATACCCATTCAAGCTATTCTTCAGTATCTGTTTAGAAGATTGTAAAGTGCTAACAAGGATCCACTTAGTGCAGAAATCCCTAACTATACATTAAAAAGCTTCTTAAGAGAAAAATTCTGAAAGTGCTCAGAGATGATCTTGCGTTCATGGCTGAATGAATATCCTTGGCACCACTGATCTTCAGTTGCCTGAAGGGGGAAATCAGGAGCGCTAAAGAATCAGCTAAAGGTGCTTGGCAGTCTATAGAGTGAATACTTGTGATACAGATGTGCCCACTGTATTTGTTGTATTGTTCGTAAGCATTGAAAATAAGCCATATAAATGGTATTTTTAGTGCAGAAAGTGTGTTCGGGTCACAGGTTTCCTGGATCATGAATTGTTTTGAATGTGACTGGGAGAGGTGGGTGTGTGGAATAATTTAGAGGTATTCATCCTGATGTACCCTTGTTTTTCCGGTTTCTTGTTGTTGTGTTTTTTTCTTTTAAAAAAGACCAGAGTATGTGACCAAGGGAAATGAAACTCATAGTCACCCACCACCTAGAGGCATGCTTTAAGCTATAATAATAGAGGTGTTTTTGTGTGGGCTGGCGCTTCAGTATAAGTCAGTGTAGTTTCATTATATTTGTACTTACTAAGGTGTTGGCGCATACATTGTAGTTGTAGGTTCTTCCTCTGCTTACCAGGATATAAACTGGAATTTTAACATACTTTCTCTTTTAATGACATGTTTTGTTTCTTTAATGCACTTTTTTTCAACATCAAGATTTTCTTCATTAGGGTCTACCAAATTTACTTCCATCTGTTTTTTTTTTCAAAGACATAATAGCAGAGAGAAGAATAGAAGTGAACAGGAAACGTCCTTAAGGTTTTTATAAGGTTATCTAAATATGGAGAAAAATAATCTGACATAGTTTAAAAATATGTAAATCTATCCAGAAGAACAGCAGAACTGAAACAACTCTGACAGAAAATAACACAGAGTATACAGTATGAAGGTTAAAGGCTTTATGAAAGGCTTAAACCACTCCTAGGAGTATTCTGTATGCACCTGCCCTATGATTTATGAGTTCTGCTGTTGGGAGATGCACTTCAGGTTTACCCCTGCTAGGGGACATTTTGTGTCAAAGCTGAAGCTGCCATTTATATATCTATAGGATATATATTATCATGTACATAGGACATATATTCTCACATACGTACAAATATATATACGCACACTCTTTTATACATCCATATGTCTACAAGGACACCAGAAGACCACAGTTCCCCCTTCTAGTAACATGTGACCATATTTGCCAAGCAACTTTTGACATTTTGGGTTTTAAACCTTGTCTTGGCATTCCGGGATTTTTACACTTTCTAGGTCTCTTGAAGGTATCATCCAGCCAAGCCAGCAAAGCTGGCAGCAGGCTGGCAGCCTGATTTTCCCGAGGGTGTCTCTTATTCAGGCTTCCTGAAAAGTTCTCACCTGGACTTTCCATGCCTTTTCTGGAGTATGCCCATTGCTTGGCCTTCTGTTGAAAACTAGTACAGCCCAGTTCATCAAACTGTTCTGCATTCGTATTTGAGACTGTGGATCCTCGTTCTGTGTTACAAGTCATGTATCCAGTATCATCAAAAGAGACTGTCCATTGATGTTACGGTGAACTTTATTAAGGGAAACTGCTGCTCTTTGTCTTGTTCTGACTTTTATACCTGATATTTTTAAATGTAAGTCTTGCAGTAATGAGCAGCTCCCTCCATCTACTGCTAATGCAATGTCATTTCTCATTAGCTTCCAACGTCAGAAACCCAAGTCGAGGTTGCTTGTAAGACTGAGCTAAAGAAATCCTCTCTGTATAGAAGCAATTTCCTATGCTCACTTTTTGGAGTTTAAAAAGTAAACAGCATATGTCCAAGAGCATGTGGGAGGCAAAAAATGCATACACTTAACAACTTGTGCGCTTCACAAAGCATGGACTAGATAGCTGGAGAAACACAGTGCTGATACTGATAGTATGTGCTTGACAGAAATTTACAGGGACATATATAACCTTAATAAAGTGCGTGGTTAATTAACAGTCTAATGGAATTACCCTAAAAGAGTTAATTAATACAAAGTGAATGTCATGTTATTGCTCAAAAATATTTTTTTCTCTATATCTTGCACACGGATTTATATCTGATGCAGTTCTTTTACTATTACTAGAAGATCCACTCCTGTATTTACATTTGTGCTTAACTTCAAGCTCACAGATACCAAAACAAACACTTTCATAAAACTGAGTATATGGTCAAGTGCTCATTTCAACTCTGCCTAGAAATGCTTTTTTTTTTTCTTCTTCTTCTTCCACTTTTTCCTTTGGTTTAATCACGTGAGTAAAACTATCCAAAGGGCAATTGGTGTGGTGTCAGTTTGGAACACCACTTTCATTCACACCCACTCAGATGTACTCCTTTTAGTAATGCCAGTGTTTGGTTTTCAGCCAGGAATTTTGTTATCAGTGAAAAAAAACTGCTTCCTGAGATACCAGGCTTGCAAAAATTATTTATTTTTTCAAAGTTACTTTATTCCTAAATGTCAATCACAGAATGTCTTTGTTTATAATCTTTTAAAACTGTTGGAGAGGCTCTGTGCGAATGTAGCGATAGGAGTGATTTCAGTGGTTATCCAATGTGGTAAGGATGCTTTTAGCTCCTGTTTTGGGAGGGTCTCAGAGCTAGCGTCAGCAAGCCCACACAGAGGCTCTGTGCCATCTGCTGCTACTACAGAAGCAAATGGAGGCTGGAGGCTGGATTAGGTACTCAGTGAAGGTTTTTCTGCTGTTGTTAGTTTAATGTCAGACTGGCCCTTCACACAGCCAAGCAAATCATTAAGAAATCCGCATGGTTTAGCAGCAGGAGTTGGGCAGACCAAAGGCAAAAATGATGAATCCCTCTTTGAACGAGCCAACCCCATCTCTGAGGGGTTTGTCCAGAGCGTCTGACTCTTCTGCTGCAGACCTTGTGGTAATCAGCTCCACCAGCGCCTTAGAAAAGCTGACTTAATGACTTTCTATATCACGTTCACTTGGTCTACATTAATGAGGATTTTTTAGTTGTGTTCCTGATATTTGTCTCTTTTAAGACTACTTTCAGTGTTTTAGCATCATGTTCAAAAGGCTAGTCAGACTTCTGTGCTTGCAGCCTCATTAAAATTCTGTTCTGCACATCCTCTGACTCACACTTTATAATCTATCAGAACACCTGTTTTCTTTACAATGGCCACAAGGCAGCTCAAAACACTGTGGTATTTAGCATTTAATAATGAGCACAAGATATGTATTTTTTGACACTTAAAATTTCCTTTAGAAAAGTGTATGGAAGAAATCCAGGTTTGAATGAATTATCTGAATTCTCTTGTCTTCCCTCTCCTTCTCCTCATGTTTCATTATTTGAATTTTGACAAAACTCAGTAATTCTGTAGCAAATGGAGAATTCCTGCACGGCAGTAGGCAATAGTCATGACTTGAACCGTGGTAGATTCCACATAGCAATTGCTTTACCCACAGTATCAGCAATTTTTATATGTGTTAGGGCAGGAAGTGATTGAGATTTGTATCTACATTTAAATAAGAGCCCTTCACAAGCAGTTCATTGTAACTCTGCCCCTATGAGCATGCGTAGAAGCTTAAGCCTATTGTTAACGTCTGTCTCTTGATCATTCCATTACTTAAATCAATAGTCGGCATTGCAAACAATTTTTCTTTTAGTTGCAGGCTTTTAGAATTGTGGTATTTAGCTTAATGTTAGCCATTTGATACAGAAGCAGTTTGAAGGCTCAGCATGGGGTGAAAAATGTGATCTCAAAGGGCGAAAGCCTGTCACTGTTATATAAGTGAAGAATCATTTCCCAGTGGATATGAAATGCTGTATCTTCCGTGCCCTAATAGAGGACATACTGCAAGTTGATTATTGTAATCCTACAGTGTTATCTCATCAGTGAGTGGATTAAGGGAGTTCTTTCTGCTGAGGGGTCAGAATAAACATTTTCATTTACTCCCTGCTGTGTCACAGACAAATAGAGGTGTTATCTAAGAACATCGTACCCCACGTGGTAAACAAAACTATGATAATGTACCAGTGATTCTTCCTGCTTTCCACTGTCCTATAAAATAAAATGCATGCTGAAACTAAAGTCAAGAAATTATCACCAAAAAGGAGAAAGGAATTGTTACACTTAATGAGGAAGCTTGCATTCCTCTCTAATTTCTCTAGTAACCTTGTTTCAGGTTAATAAAGTTTCAAGTGCAGGACATTGCGTGTCATTTTTAACAGACAAATGAGTTTACTGTCTGAGTTGGTCCAAGAGTCAGGGATATTGTAAAGTATTTCGAAGGAGTAAGTTGAAAAGATGAGAGAAGAAAATAAATCTGTAAGTGGAGGAGATACCTAATACAGGCAGATTTAACATTCTGTCTGTTGAAGAACAAAATTTCCAAGGAATACTATGTTTAAAAAGGCGTTGCGCTTTAGTTGTTTATGCCATATACTCTTCAAGGGAATTTTCATAAAATAACAAAGGAATAGCAGTTTTTCTTTTCCTGCTAAATGTTGCTTTTTGTGAAAGCTGATGCTCGCAGGATGAAACCATCTTCTCTGAATAAAATGATTGCAGGGCACACTTTATTACAGCAGCCAAATTGTGCGTGGCGTCAGGGCACTGGGACAATCAAGGGTGGCAGCAAATACAAAGAGAGAACCAGTATCACATTAAAGACCTGGAGATGCCTAATGCAGAGGGTTCCCGAGTCCTGTAAACAGGTGTTAGCTTAGCTCTGTGGTCTGAATCACTCAGTAGGTGCTGCAGGGTTTTTATAAGTGGAAGAACCATTCTCTTATATGACTATGAAGTTGTTAGCTTCTAGTAATTCTTAGAATGGATTTCTTCCCTATATGATATATACATCTAAAAATTATTTTAAAGATAAATGGGTAATATTCATGGACAATACATAGAGAAAAAACATGATCAAAATACAAAATTGCCACGGAATATTTCAGAGATTTCAGAATCTGCAGAGGGCATGCCCATATTCCTGTAAACACAACGTAAAATAATGGATAGATGTCATGATACATACTGAACAAAGTATAAAAAGGAAACTGAGCTTAACATTGTAATTGCCTTTCTATAGAGGAAGAAATCTTTCGCATATTATCTTCTTTGGGGAATGTACAGGATCATGACCTTTCACTTCTAAGATGCATGTGGTCCCCCATCACCTTCTTGCCCTCCAGGTAGAGATCTGTAGTAATGATCTCTTCCAGCAAGGCTGATTTAAGAGCCACCTGCCTGGTTTCTGTGCAGCTTCTCATTCCTGCCTTCTGACAGTTCCTGCAGTTGTGCAGATGAAATTGCACTGGTGAAATTTCCTGATCAGTTTATAGATGAAAGTTTGGGGGGTTTTGTGGGGGTTTTTTTGTGGGGTTTGTTGGTTCTTTGGGTTTTTTTTTAATTATTATTATTTTTTTTATTTTTTAAATTGTTTGTTTGGTTGGTTGGTTGGTTTTTTTGGAAGACAGAGCAGTTAGTCTGTTTAAGTCAGATCCTCAGCTATGTTTGCAGTTGTCTCCCCTTCTCCTGCCACTTTCATCAGCATAAATAGCTGATGGTGCTGAGCGGGGGAGAGCTGGCAGGACAGGCAGGGATGAGTGGGTGCGAGAGAAGGAGAGCAGGATCTGTTTACACTGAGTTCACTACCAGCAAAAATTACAGCATGAAACTGCACTCTCAGCAGACAATTTGATTACTGAGGCAGTGCTCCAAGCACATGATTTATCCATGTAGCTCAAAACAGATATGAATAGAGCTAGTGTGCTAACGCAAAGTAAGAGCTTCAAATAGAGGTTAATCAGGTGTGACAAAATAGAATAAAATATAGGCAGAATTAAACAAAATATGAGTGTTGCAGAAAAGAGTGAACTTAAAACACTAAATAGAATAAAACATAAAATGCTAGTTACATGACATACTAAAACCTGTTTGAATGTGGTTTGCCACATGACAGGTTTCATTATATCATTCATTTAACAAAAACAAAGAAGTTTTCTCCAGAGCCTAAAAGCAGAAGTATTACCAAGGTCAGCGTGTATTAGATTTGCTTGTGCAGCAGAGCATAGCCATGACTGCTGGGGTTGTTGAAGCTCTCAGGATGTCACACACAACTTACTGGGTAAGTGCTGAGGCTCCAGCAATGACTGGCACAATAGTTTGCTGGGTAACTTCTGTATCTGATGTAGGAATCAAAACCACACCTAAGCTGATCTAGCTGCCAGCTCTTGGTCTTCCCAGTTCCCATCAGAGCAATGCTTATGGAGTACTTGTGTTGGCATAAAACAAACCTTGTCAAGATATCTCTGTGTGAGATTTATGCAGAGTGAAATAAAAGTGTGACATGGACACCTGATGCGTGAGTCTTCTGTATGAAGCATGACACTTGGCAACAGAGATAGTGCTGAGCTCTGCAGACCTGCCAACTCGCACTCGTTTGGAGTGACTCAGTCATTTTTTCCTGTTGGTTGTGCGCAAATATCTAGTTAAATAGCTCCTGAAGTTAGAGGGGTTTTTTATGCAAAGAAACATTTTTCTGAAGTATTTTTTAACAAGTGCTTCTTTAGACATATGTTTTCCTTCTGTTCTTTAATCACACTGTTAGCCTTTCGAAACAAAATCTATATGGATTTTGAACATGAATAACTAAAAGAATACATTCTGCTTTTGTCTCCTTCTCTTATAGAAGCATAAGATGATTTGGATCTTCTGTTTTTGTTAAAGCTCACAGTTCCACTGGAGAACTGGAGACCTAGCCTTAACTGCAGGTTAGCTTCTTATTTTTATCACTCAAGTCTTTGTTATGGACTAAGAGGCAAGACAACCTTACATAAAGTTGAGAATTAATTGTTAATATAATTGAAATCGTAACAGGCTAACCAAAAATTACTGTTAGGCCAGACATAGCTATTACAGAAAAAGAAGGAAATGGAGAAGAGAGAAAGCTATTACAGGAAAAATCTCAGTAAAAAAAAAAACATTAAACAATGCAAGCGTCAATAATAATGCAATGAAAATTGTTGCACACACTGCTCACATCTACCCCTTCCTTTCTGGCATTATGCTACGGTTCCACTGCCACTCGGTCCCAAGGCTGCAGACTTCAGTCTGGGAGGAAGCTTTTGGTGAGTCATTCACGTTGCAGGAGAGGAATAGATTGAATTCACTGTATATACAGTGTCTCAGACATGGTATAGACTTGTTCATTGTTTTCTTTGTAATCCTTAGAAACATTTTTGCATGCCTCCCAGGTCTGTTTTTCTTTAACTGACCCCAGGAGCATTTTTTTGTGCTGGGATTTCTCACTCTGTGCCCATCTCTTTGCAGTCCTGCCTGTGCTGTGTGAGTTATGCTGGGGTCAGAAGTGCTAAATGCTGCCCAGACTGGCCACTTTTCATTACAATTTCATTTTAAATTATGGTTATTTCACACATGTATACAAAGCTAAGGAAAAGTAAAACAAATTAGGCAATAGCCACTTGCTTATTAAAAAAATCATTGTTAGAGCTAAAAGCAAAGCTCCAGCAAGGCCAGGACAAGTCCAGAGGCTGGCACAGCCAGAGCCCTGTGCTCCTGGTTAGCACAAAGCCTGGTGCTGTCACAGGCACTGGTAGCGCCTCTTTACTGGCATCCGCCGCTACACTCTTAAACAAGTCAGCGAGAGCTCTGCTGCCTGATCTTGATAGGATGGCCCATGGCTTCTGTCTCCCCTGCATACATTTATTTCAATTGATGGTAGTATTAATAATAACAATGTGATAAGAATATTTTTCACAGATTTTGGCTGAGGTGGAAAGTGAATGTGTATGTTTTCATAAACTCAAATAATTTGTGAAAGGAGATTGAGATTAATCCTTTGGGTGTAGTGAATGCAAAAACAGTAAAGGAAACCCAAGTTTGAAATAGCAAAAATGCCATGAAAAATTGCTATTGATCACCTGAGTGACTCTTTCAAAATCTATCACATTGAAGTTACAAAAAGAAAATCAGTCATGTTATGAGAAACATTATGTCAATACATTTGTATTTTATAATCCTAGCGCTGCCACAACTCCTTTGTGCCGTTTGTAGCTAGTATAGCCATGTCTGCACAGCTTGTTTAGGGGCAAATCTTTATCTTCCTATTTATTAGCATGGGAATTTCACAGTTAGGTTAGGAGTTCAGTGCAGCCAGTCAAGCTTCTCTTTCAACTAGTGATGATAGCAGTTGTGTCATAGGCGTATTTAACAAATGACTATATATATATAAACAAACTAGAAATAAGTAAATTATTTAGTGGAAAAATCTAAGCCTTAGAGAGTTATTGGTAGCAGCATGAGGATTTATACAGTTTACTATTTTTATTCTTTGTAATATTACTGCAGTGGTGTGGATTTCCGTGTTTAGGTGTTTTATCCTAGGGATAGCATGGCAACAAGTTCCACAGTGTAACAGTACGTTAACATTCGTTGTTCAACACCTACCTTACAGTTTATTCAGGTGTCCCAGTTTCTTGGGCTGGGTAAATGCGTAAACAGGAGTGTCCAACTGAACTCCCCACCTCCTTTGCTGTCGTATTTCCTTTACTAAGTACTGAACTGCACTATTGCCTGGGTGCTCTGACAGCACATCTCTGCAACGGGTTGTATGAGACTTTTTCATACTGCTACGCCCCCTCCTCCTCCCCAGGAGTTCAGTCTCCCGCAGTAGATTAGTATTATCTAGCAAGTATTACTGTATTTAAAAGGATAACCAAAGAACAAAAGAGGTGAAAATAAGTAAAAAAACCATGAATCTTGTATGTACTTAAAGAGTCTATTTAATAAAATTTCTGAACTCCTTAGAGCAATACCTATTATCTAATGAATTATTTTGAAATATTTTGTCATTTTTATGCTCTGTACACTCATGTATATAAATGTGGTATGAATGTACATGATTTTTATTTAGTTTCTTTTTTTCTCTAGAACAGTTACTACCATTGGCCCTTCGTTAAACACCTACATTAGTATGGTAGGATAGGAGAGTCTCAAACATCCATGGAGTTAAACTATGTCTAGATCAGTCTTAGAAACAGTTGTGGCTGTAATGGGGACATAGAAATTTGTTTAATTTCCTGAGCACAGAACCTTTTTGCAACAGACTTTCTTAGGACCAGTGGAGAATATTGGCTCCGTGGGGTTTGCTGATGATACTACCGTACAGCTTATCAACCAGCTTTTACCTGTCATTTGTGGAGGCTTTGGGGGTTCAGGTTTGGCTGGGTTTTGCTGAGGGAAAAGGTTTGGTTGGGGAAATATTTTTTTGTTTATGTTTTTGTTTGGTTTTTAACACATTCTCCATTCCATTCCATCCATTAAGGAGGAACATTAAATTGGAATTTTGGCTCATGAACTTTCAGTCATGCAAGACTTTCATTCTTGGAATAAAATCTCATACACTTGGAAATATTTGGGAAAAAAAAAAAAAAGAGAATATAGAAACTTGAACAGTTCCAAAATAAAATGGAATTGTATGAAAGACTAAAATCCATTTGACATAAAATACCAGGTTCCATGTGCCAGGAAGCATTAGGAGAGCATGCGAATGCAATTGGGTTTTCAGGCTTACCGCTAAGGTGTAGAAAGATCTGCAGCTACGTGAATACAAGGCTATTAAATACTTTTAATACCTACTAAGAATATGTTCCAGTTTTCTTTGACAGCTCTATAAAATCAAATGTGACAAATTCTTCTTCTTCATTTTTTATTTAGATAAAAAGTTCAATAATTAAACTTTGCCAAATGAAAGTCAAATTTCAGTTAGTGAAAGAGAGCAAATGCAGAAACAATCATTTATTACACAATATAATACTATTTCATTTTCATAGAAAGTGAGTTTCATTATCTTAAAACTTAAGCTATTACTCTTTCTCCAGACATTTAAATGAATAAATGTTTGATCATAACAGAAACACTTCTTAAAATTTGTTTTTAAGTAAAGGCTGGAACTTTCTTCTGGTGTGAGTTTCCTTTATGTTCTTTAGGAAAACCTTCCCTGCTAGATAAGTGAAGCATAAAAGAAACTGGCCTTTCCAGAGATTCAGTAAATTCAGTATTTTGCAAGGAAATGGCAGAAATAGCACAGAAAGTGGTGAGCTCCTGTGAGTTACCAGACAGGCCTTTTTCTAAGCATATAGATGATGGCTCACAAAATGAATCTTATCAAAGATTCATTTTTATTAGTGGACTTTTTTTTAAGCCACACAGTGAGGTTAATTAGCCCTACACTGCAATCCCCTACATTTGTGCTATAAGACTGTCAAGAAAGCAGTTGAAATTGAAAGAATTAGATACTGAATATTAAATGTTTTAATATATTAATGAATTACCTTTAACAGATCATAAGAGTGATGAAAAACAGAACACAGAGGTGCAGATTACTAGTATTGTACACATCAATGATATAGGTTTTCTTTGAAGTTACCTACTAAGAAAAATAGAGCTTGTTGCTTGAACTGCATGTTCTCTGAAAATAGATACATTCCTGACCTTCTAAGACTTCTCCTATTTTTACATAAGTAAAAGTAGCTTGAAGGAAAATCTGATTTGGCCCTTGATTTTCCCTGGTAAAAACGTTTCTTACGAACTGCTTCAGGACAGCAGTTGCTACTACTCAATGATACAGTAGGTAAATTTTAGCAGTGAGCCTATGATCCTTTTTTTTAGGACTATAATGATTTCTATGAGAAATAGCAACTTCTGCTTACCTTAGATTACACACTTTCTTGACTTCACTTCTTATTGAGGCAGCCACATAACTTAGCTGAACTCTATTGGCAAAACTTTCAATCAAAAATATGCTAGCACACACTTATTTTGTAATACTTCAAAATGCCAAGGGATTCCTTTCCGTTTTGGAAGTGATGTGTTTGAACCAGAATCAGTTTCTATATTTTTTTTTAAATATATCCTCATCGTATCCAGAGCAGTGAAAAACTGGATTATAGGCATGGTTGGTATCAGTTTGTACTTCCCTGAGCACAGCAACTTGTTAAAGCTGAGTGGCTCTTAAACTCTTTTTTTTTTTTTTTCCTAACAATTTAAACATTTCTCTAAGTACCTAAATCTTCTTGCCTTTTTTAATCTTAATAGAGGCACCATCAATACTGTATTTGTGAGATGTTTGGCTCTAGCCAGTCATTTTTTTTGCAGATTAAACAAACGAGTTGCGGCTTTTTCACCACTTCATAATATCAGTAAAGCACAACTAGATTAACACATGCAGGACTCACAAAAGTGAAGTTTAATTATTTGCAAGCAGTTTAGCTCATGTTAATTGGCAGCTGAGATTGTGAACTCTGTCTTCCCCAGCCAAGCAAGTCTTGAATCGAGAAGTAACTAATGGGCATTGCATTTACTGGCAAAGGAGAGAACTCCATGCTCTTTACAGTGAAGTTGCCTTTGGTCATGGACTTGGACAGAGAATGATTCCAAAGACCAAGCTGAGGAAGGTTTGCCATGTGTAAGGGAGTATGTAATAGGAACCTCTTGAGTTTGATACCAAAATGCAAGACAGAAAAGCATATGGATGTACTGTTACGTCATATACATCTATCTTCACTGGCTCTTGCTTATCTGTGTAATCACAGAAAAAGTAGTTATCTTCCATCTCAGGCTTCTGTCTGCCTCAGTGGACCCCTTGTATGTAGATTAAATCACAACTGTATTGGTTTCCTTTGTATCCCTAGTAGTGGTCTGTTATAGAAGTGATATTTAGAGTTGTAAATGGTGATATTTAGAGTTTGTTAAGGTAGGAGCAGTAATTAGAAGTTGAGGGCATGGCTACTGTAGGTGACATTGATATGCTTACATCAGTAAGCAAAGAAATTTAAATGAAATCAGAATTTGCCCCTGAATATCACTGTGAATATTGTGATGCTTTCATTATGAAAGTTAGATAAAGGCATCAAACATGTGAAGTGTAAGTTGCTGTCTCAGGGTAAATAGATATTGAAGAACTTACTCTTCTGTTGAAAAATTAAAAGCATATTGTATTGTTAGAAAAGGTGGTATCTATTTCCGAAACACCTTTGTGACTAACAAACTGCTTAACTTCAAGCTGAAACAAAGAAATTTCATAGAAAAAGCATAATGCAAAACTGTAGTTTCACTTGCCATGTTATCTTTCCTGTGTCTGTTTTATTCTGGTTTTTAGAACTCACCTTTTATTATCATTTTAATCATTTTGATCGGTATTATTATAATCACAAAATGTCAGCCTGAGGAAAGTGATAATCTAGTTATTATCACATTTCAATGTCACCTTTGTCAATTCATGCTTAGCTACCATTTAAAATTTTGGTATCGATCCTGTGATTAGATAACAATTTGTGATGTGGCCAGTATTTACAGGTGAGCGGTTACAAAAAAACAGCACTGCAGTCTTCTTGTTCAGATAACTTCCTCATCTGAAGTTATTCACCTGTGTCACCTTAAGGATTTTTTTTTTTTCTTTGAAACTCATTCTGGGATCTCAGTATTAATATTCTGATAGATAAATTGTTTTGTACCATTTACTAACACCGGTAACTCTCCCTGGCAGTTTGAAACAATTTTCTATGCATGATCAAAGATAGATATTGTTCAAACATCTGCAGCATAAATTTGTAAGTTAATTTTCAAGACACTATTGCATATTAACTACTCTAAATTTCCAAAACCTCTCCTGGAAATGACCAGCAGAGACATTAATTTGATGTTCTCAGTATCTGCTTAAAAAAAAAAAAAAAATCGTTATTTATATTTTATTCCACATACATTTAAAATGAGATAAACTTAGCAAGATTATTAAAAAATGTAAAGGATTATTCAATAGTGTTTTGCATTTTTTGTTTCAGTGCGATAAACTCCTAAAAAGAGAGACGAGGTAATGCAGCACAAAAATGGTGCACAAAATGTGACATCTCTTTAACACTGAGAGAAAACACTTCCCTCTATTGAGTGCTTTACACTAAATGCAAAATATTGACACAGCCCCATTATATCAAACAATAGACTTCTTTCAAAATGATACTTTTATAGAAGGGGTAGTATCATGTGATCTTATTAATATTTATGAAATATGATAACAGGAAAAAGGGAATTGGGATAGTGCTGCTATCTTTATAGGCTCTATCCATTTCAGCTTCAAAATGTTTTTCATTTCACACATCAGACACTAATTAGCAAATATCTAATTAGTGTTAGAAGAGTAATTGCTCATGGGAGTTGTTGAGGCTTTGAGCTTTCATGCATGCAAAAATAATGCCACTTTAGGTACATTTGTTAAGGTACAGTAACTTTAACTTTTCTTTTTCTCTGAACTGCATGAATTAAAATAAAAAGCAAAATTAAGTTCCAATAATTGGGGGTGGGAAAATGACTGTATTGATAAAGAGTGAGGCAAGATCCAGAAAACTTAAAATGTAGGTATCTGGAAACTTCTGCAGATGCTAGTAGATTCATTAGAACAGAATATAATATTAATTTGATTTGTTTCACTTTCCAGGTTGCTATTTACAAAACACATAGCTATATATACCCTAAATCAGTTGAACATACAATACAGCTAAGGATGGAATAGTCAAAGTGCTATTGGAATTTCAGTGTTTTGAAGTTTTATAGTTCAAGTATATCATGTTGATAAGTTTATTGTTACAATAGTTAATTATTAAGTTATGTAGGTTTTATTTTGCATTGTTCTTTTATGAGGCATGAATTCTATACAGACAAAATCTACCTTACTAGTAATTTTATCACACAGCAGATAAATGCATTTTAGCTAGAAACATAGATAGTGCTCAATATATAGCATTGTGCTTCTGTCAACATCGAAATTACAAATGTGAAGGAGGAAATAAAACCAGCTATTTTTCATTCCTGGTTTTTATTCCCGGCTTCGGCAACACTTCTAAGCTCACTCTAAAATAATATAAGCAGGAGCCTAATTTTGAAAATAACCATACTGTAGGAAATGTATGAAAATAATGTTAATGATAAAATACTTGTATACTGTTTAAATGTGCAACAAAATATTGAAGTGTATTGGAGCACTGAAGAATTAGTCTTGGTAGATTCTATTGAATTTGAAGATGCAACCCTTTTTGCTCAACTTCCTTAAAATTAAATGTCTGTATCAAATCTGGGTGCCTTCTATTTCATATTAATAAAAATATTTCAGTAACTGTTTACTATCAGTTTAATTTTAAGGATAATGTGGGTTCAAAATGTAGCTTTTAGATGGATAGAGAAAAAAGCAGTTTGTCTGTAATCTCCACTAAATCGATTTCCCTTTCAGAGAAAATGCCTTGTAATGAAGTTTCAACAGTCCTCAGCAAAAAGTTTTCTCCAAATGGTGCAATATTTGCACAATATCAACTTCTCGTACTATCCAGAATCTGGTTCCTAAGTATTCAAGAAATTGGGTAATCTGTTTTGTTTAAGGAGCTAAATGGAGAATAGATGTTAATAAATAGCATAAAGGGTGGATGTGCTTAATTTTGGGTTTGGTTTGTTTTTTTTCTTTAAATTCCAGCAGCTAGATCTGCATCGGGTTTACGCCTATATCCCAGGTTTATTAGTGATGCCTTCTATAGGTCAAAAACACCTGCCATACAACAGGAGAAGGGACTATCAACTGTTTGATCAAGTGTCAGCTTTTTGAAAACCTTATCCATTATACTGCTGAGAGAAGTATTTATTCCCCATATTCAATCCCAGTGAACACTTATTTTCAGTTTTTTATTTTATGTTGCTTTCTGTCTTAGCTTCTTTTCAAAACCACTGCATATTCCTAGATTGTGGGTCACTGAGGACAGCTGAAATTTTTAAACATCTGAATGAAAATGTGTGAAAAATGGTGCTTAGATTATAAAGAGTGTGTGAGGACTTGATAAAAATGTTGGAAAAAATTGGAAGGAGCCTTCTGGAAAATGAAGCCTATTTAGAAGATGGTATTTCTCTGCATTCAACCCATGCAAATGGAAAAATGAGTGTGTTTTAGGGAAGCTTCCATGCATGGCTTAACAGCATTATTGGAAATGGACTGATTTACACTGGTATGGTCTGCTCATGTTCCTTAGAACTTAAGGGGGCATATCAGCACATCTTTTTCGTCATCAAAATGCTGCACAAGTAGTTTGCATAATGGCAGTTTTCTTTATATTGTGACTTTTCTAATTTCGGTGACTGTTTACAATAATGATACTTAGCCATTCCATGCAGCTTGTAATCAGTCGGTTGCAAAGTGTTTCTATAGAAAAGGTTAGTGTCATTATTGCCATTTACAGATGAGAACATTGAGGAAGAGGGACGCAAATGACCTGAAGCAAATTTGAGAATACAACCTACTTTTCCAAACTCCAGTTTGTTTCTTTAGTCCCTTGTCCTCACTACCGTATTATCTGTACTAGAGTTTCTGAACCTTACTAAAATAATAAGGCATATACTGCTGGGTTTAGGCAAACAAGTCTTGTTTTGCAGGTTTTTCCTTGTTTTGAAGGCTGTAGTTGGTCAGGAATTGCTACACAGTAGATGGAATACGTAATGCTTTTGAAGCATTTTGAACTTACTTTTTTTTTAATGTGAATGTGTTTATTTTAAATTTAGTAGATATATGGAAAAACTCAACACAGGAAGGTTTTCTTGTGTTGAATAATGGTATTTTGTTGGGTTGTGGGTTTTATTTTTGTGGTTGTTTAAACTTGCAGAGATTCTTTTATTTCTCTGGAATTGCTCTTGTTTGACAGAGAAGGGCATGTTTGTCAGGACAAAATTTTGTCATACTTTTGAAGAATGTCTGTCTGTCTTAAAACCCCACTAGGAGGTTAAAGAAGAATCAGTTGGTAGTGGGTATTCTATAGGACTCTGTCTTTCTTCCTTCCTCAAAGACTGAGCTAATCTCTCTGTCAGCTTGAGTGTCCTAATGTATAACTCAACACCCTTGGGCTTTATTCCTGCTCCCCTTCCAAGTAATTGACATGTCAATAAAAATGCAAGAGCAATCCCCCCGCACCCCCCTCATGGGTAATACAGATATTGAGACAGGGCTGTTATCTTCTCTTCAAAGGATCTCTAGAAATGCCTTCAATTGATCAATTCCTGTATGCCAGCTTTTAGTTTGTGTCAGTCCAGGAGCAAGGGAGGGTTGTTTTAATTTAAGGCCAACTTTTTTGGTGTGATCAACATGAAATGTGCTTTGTATTAAAAAGTTTTATTGTTCTATATTGATTTTATGTAGCAGAATAATAAGAAAAATGAAAATAATCTTGTTGAATCATTACACTAGTCAAACAAACAAACAAAAATAATACCATCATTAGTAATGTTTTTCGGTACTTTTAAGATTTCTGATTTAAGCAGATGGAATCAAGGTTGTAAACATCAACTTATGGTAGGTTTTGCAGGTGTTTGACATCTGTCTCAGACATGTTATGGTATTTCCACACAGCCTAGTTAGCAAGGTCAAAAATCAAAGGTGCGTATATAAAACAAAAAAAATTAATTCTATAAATGCATTATTTTGTCTTCCAGAATTATTTGAATTATCCGTAGTATTATTCAGCTTGTTGAAATTCTATGTTGCCATATTATTTCTTAATCAAAAAGTGGGACATATTCCCAATTAACAGAAAACTGAAAAGGTCCAACCCCGATGCTTGAAAAAAGAGTTACAACTGAGTCAGGGTCATGAAATACCTCTTGTCTACTTAGTAAAGGTGACAAACTTGTTAAAGAATCTGGAGCAGCTGCATGTTGTTCCTGGGGAGGGATGTTTCCCTTTTCCAAAACTGCATGTTTTAAGTCTGGATTCAATTGCACAAATACATTGAGTTGCCACAATATGTAGATCACAACTAAAACAGGTAAATGCAATTTATTTAAGCATATACATCAGAAAGTGTAATTTTAAGTACCCTTTAATGAATTAGATTTGTCTTATAACATTCCTATTAAGTAGGTAAATATCATTGATCCTCATTATTTAAAGATCAGGTAGCATTAGCAAACACACACTATATTTCAGCAACAGATTTTCAAGCTTGTTAGTTCATTGTTATGATCTTTTCTAAATCAGTGGTAAGTAGTTCCTGGTCTCCCACATAATTTAATCTCTTTATTTTCTGTTTCCTCTTCTGTAAAATGGGAACAATAATATGATATGCAAATTCAATATAAAAAATTCACAGAATGGTTTTTGCCACTTCTGAGATCGAAAATGGTTATAGCCAACTGTGTTGTATGGGTTTTAGGAACATTTCTCACTGTGTTAGATTTCTTTTATGCAGTATAACCTACTGAAGTCGTGAAACCATCAAAATGTTTTTTATGGTGATGATCGAATCCCAAAGCTTCCCAAGACTGTAGGTAACTGTGCTAGCAACAACAGCTTTAGTTAGGCTATAGTTATTTCTGTTTCTTCTACAACCAATACAAACCCAGAATTAAACTCTTGCAGAAATATATATGGAGTTTGACAATATACTCAACATACAAATAACTTTTATTTAAGATATGCAAAGCAAAATTAAAAAAAAAAAATCCTAGGTCCATATTTAGACATATGATAATTAGATTTGCAAGAATCTGTATGAGTTTTAGGAGATAAGCTAATTTATTTTTCTCATGTAAATTAATACTTTAAACATATAGTTTCAGATAACGTTCTTTTATTTCAGACTGTAATGTAAATGATAGTGTATCAGTTTTATTATCCCTGGGTGTGTTTACTTGCTTGATCAGAAGTACAGCCAGGTGGTACCATCTTCTCACAACATTTTTACTTCCCTTTGAATGAGAATGGCTCATTTGAAGTTTGTGAAAGGCATATCCGTATGGAATTCGTAGGATTTCATGTTGTGATACAGCAAGGAGACTTGCTAGAAATTGCCTGTTTCAGGCTGATGATGCAAAACTAGACATCTGTTAAATTAACATCTATCTAACATTTTTGCCTTTCAGTCAAATGCATTCAAAAAATTTAAATCTTTTTTAGCTGTCAAAACAATCTGTCACAAGATATTTATTTTTTTTCTATAATGGGTTACTTAAGGAAAGCAGCATATGGCTGAGTGAGCTGCACCTATGCTGCAGCTTTCCCAGATCTCTGCTACCTATGAACTACTGGAAAACGTACATACCTAAGTGATTGTGCTTGAGAATTTAAATAAATAACATAGAGTTCTATAATTCTTAATCTATTGGAGCCCTTTCTAATTTGCGTTTCAAACAAAAAACAAAACACAAACTTCTAATGTTAATTCTGGTAAAAAGTGTAGAAAATGTTGCCCTGCCTTTTTGTCTTACAACAGTCCATAGGATGATAAATACTTCCCTGCAATAAATCACAATGTGAACAAGCTTGCATTCACCTAGAAGTTTGTTTATTTCCTTAATTGAGGACATTCATTACTCCTCACATAGAGGATATAATAGCACATTATCAATTACAATTATAGATAATTTAAATAAAAACCTGTAATAATAGATACTAATAATGACCAAAGCAAAAAAAAGCCTTCAGTGCAATATACAGTGCTGCATTATGCTGGATTCTCATTCCATCAAAATATGGCTTGTGTATCTTGCTGGCATTCTCAGTGGGCTTTTGTGAAACCCTTTCAATCACGTAGCAGTCTGCCATGCCCTGTCCTGCAAGAACACTGCTGCGATTTTCTCAGATTAAATTCAGAGTGAAATCCTGGCCTCATTAAAGTCCATGGGCCTGCTTCCTCTAAGTCAGTGAAACCTAAATTGACTGCTTGCTTCACTGTATTTTCTAAAAGACAGACACACTAGAAGTCCAGTGTTGAAGCTCTTTAAATTATTTCTTTCAGATGAATTTATTTGTATACATTTCTTCTACTTTTAGGTTTTGATTTCTGTATGCTTGAAATATGGGGTTTTGTTTTGCTTTGCTTGTTAGTCCCACAGCACATAAAAAGCATGTGTGGATATGAGAGATTTTGCTCTGGGAATTGTCAGTAGCTTTGTAGATGGGTGAGATTGGAAGTACTGAGGATGTGACATACTTCACCTCTGGGGAGACAAGAAATGTGTCACCCACAGCACTACAGCCCTTCAGGGAGCATCTTATGTTGCTCATTCATGGTGTAGTCTTGGATTTAGTTTCAAAGCAGGAAGAGCATTGTATAAAAATATTGCAACGAGTCACTGTGTTTCATTGGTTATTAATAGAAAACTTTTAAGTGCCCCGGAAGGAATCTCTGTGGGCTTCCATGTCAGTGTGATATTTTCAGAGAGACAGCATTTGAACATTGAGAACATATGGGGACAAAGACTATGGAAATCATTCACTTAAGTGTCACTTTTATCTTAGCTTTGTCATCTAATTTTAATACATTGAAGGCCATGAATATGTTTAATTGTGCTTTGCTTTAGATTAAGTTGTTATTTCTTACCACTGACTGCAACCAAAATACATGTTAATTATGATTTGGGGTTTTTTTAAAGCTAGCTATTTTATTTTTGCTTTGAGAAATACTCTATGTGTGTAACAGGCTGTAGAAACTGTCTTAAGGGTTTGGGGAGAGTTTAGAAACAGGTTTACTCCAGTGAAGACTTAATTACAGTGAGATAAATGATGCTAGTACCAGATGAAGAAAAATGAAAACTTGTAAGATCACATTTTAAACTAGTGTACCTGTCTAGAGCCCTGCTGACTTCAGTGGAGCGTACAGCATTTTAGGATTTTAGCACATAAGAATGAAAAAAGAACAAACCCACCCGTGAGCTTCACCAACAAGCAGCACCCTCTGTTCCCCTGCACCCATTCATAGTTGTTGTCCTTTCCACCTCCCTCCACTTACCCACAGTCCATTCACGGGACATTCACAGGTTTGGAGCAGGTTGTGTGAAGGTCCGTAAGTGCAAGCCCAACATGACAGCTCAAATAGAACAGGCAATGCTTGGATTGTGTCAAAATCCTTCTGTGAGTAGGGACAAAAACTTTGGTATCTGTTCCATACTCACCTTACGGTTTTTGTGAAGCTTTTAAACATTTCAGACCATTGAGATTCACACAAATTTGCATGCGCCTAGCTTGCGTGTTTCAAGGGAGGACTAACAGAGAAGCAGGTCTTCTCAGAGACACAGTGAAAATGTACCGATGTTAATGTTTGATTTCTAAAGCCACCAGTTTTCATTATAGAAACTAGAATTTCCTTTTTCCTCTTTATTATCGCTATTGTGTCTATTAGTCGTGAAATACTTTGATTGTATGATAATTTGAAAGTGTTGCTATGTTTAGCTGCAGTGGACTGTGACGAGCTGAAGCATGAGGCATCCCTTTTCTAGGTGGAGGTAGACTGGCTATGATCTTTAGGAAAGGTGATGATAATCATTACAGCTTCAGGGCTATACCGAAAGTCCACTACAGGAGCAACTATAGGTATTAATATGTTTTTTCTACACTGCTTGATAAAATGAAACCTGTGCTTCTATTTGCTATGCTAACAGCATTTTGTTAGGGAAATAGCCATATGCTAATCAATGGAAAGTTGATCCTAATATCCCATGATGCAAGCGCTGCCGGTCAGTCCCCGTAAGAGTGAGGAGTCACTGAAAAGTCTCCAGCTTACCCGTGCAGAGCCATACATGCTCCTTCCTACCCTGGGGTGGTGCTGTCATCCTGTCTTTCTCTCACCCTCCCCTCATAAGCCTTAGCTTGTAGCTTCCTCTTCATATTCCTCCCACCTCTGCAAAAGATACTACTGGCCAAAGGCAGTTAGCAAAGGCTTTTCTGAAGGCTCCTCTGGGAAACGGATGGTGGGAAGGTTTTTTGCCAACTTGAAACTGAGAGCGCATCATTCCTAACTGCAGCTGAACACTTACTGTTACCTACAGCTGGAATTACATGTGTTCTGAGCAGCGAGCTGCACCTAAGAGGTATATATATTTTCACTGGTTGGCTGCCCATAAGCATCAGGACAGACCATATAGGATGTGTTGTCCTTTAGTGACGGGCAGGCCAATCAATGGAATTTTTTTTGCTGACTACAAAATTGTTCTGGTCCTTTAAGGAAATGCTATTTCAGCTAGGGTAAAAACCATGCAAACAGTAAAGCCCAAGCACCTTCAGTGTTTAGGAGTGTGGGCAGTGTACCTCCAAGCATAGCTACAAAAAATCTGAAGAGTATTAAAATGATTTTAAAGTGCTTTGTCCTTAAAGTGGGTTCTGGGCTTTCCCTTTATCTGTCTCTTCCTTTTTTTTTTTTTTTTTCCCCTTCTAAAATGAATACTGTTCTGAAGAAGAAGATTTGGGGAGCATTGTGCTGGGAACAAAAGGACTCTTTCAAAGACTTGTTGCTCAATCTTGTTTACAGGATTTTTCTTTTCTGGGAGCCTTCTAAAGTCTTCTCAATTATTTGCTTCCCTAATATATTTGTGTTTTCTAGAATAAAACCTTGAGGAGGACTGTACCAAGTGCAGTGGTTCCCAGTCTTTTCTGGGTGAAACTATCTCAGAACACCGGCAATGACATTTCTTTCCCCAGATCTTTCTCTGTGTCCTCGCATTCTCACCAGGACTCCAGCTACCTCCTCACTTCTTCCTCTGTCTCAGAATTGCTGCAGCTGCTTCCATAGTTGTCTGTGCTGGGACTCCTGCTGTTCTCCTTGACCTCACCAGCCCTGCTGCTGCCCAACAGCAGAGCTAGAAAGTCATGATGCTAACTCTAAATGATTCAGGCTGACTCTAAATGGGGCCTTTTAAGGCATTTCAGAACAGTGATTACTAGCATATTTTCCTTCCAGCATTTCCTTTTCTGGAATAATTTCCATGCATTATGACTTCTAAGGCGCCGTGGCATGCCTTTCCTGTCAGGTATCCACAGTGTCATACAAACATCATGCCTTGGTGGGTGAGGAACGATTGCACTTGCGCATGTGGAATTAATAATAATTATGATCATAATCATCTTTGGGAATACATTAATATTGTTTTCTTACATATGTATTAGGTTAACACTTAGCTAAATAATCATAATTAGCAACTTGAAGATTTTGTGTAAACATTAGTTACTAAAGCCTTAAATGGGTCCTATGAGGTATCATTACCACCATTATATAAACAGAAAAAAATTGACCACATCAAAGATAATTGTCTTTCCCAGGTTCCGTCAATGAATCGCAAACTGAGATGCGATTTGATCTCCAGAGCTCTATTTCAGTCATGGATTTTGCATGCTTTAACACACTGACTCCCGGGAGTTCAATGTAACTCGTCTGAACAACAAAAATATTACTGTTTACATTCTATTTCCTACTCATCATACAAGAAATAAGTTGCCAGTACTGGCTCTGTAGTTCTTTTGAGGTCCCTATTGCAAATAATTATTTTTTCCTCTGTGTTTGGGATGACTTCTATAACTGTATTAGTAGTTGTAACCTTAGGTGTTGTTTTCTACTTTGAAATAAAATTACTGAAGCAAGATACTACCTGAAAAATGAAAAGCTATGTTGGAATGCTGTTGAAAGTTAACCCAAATGGCACAGAAATGTCAGACGTAGTTGATTGTAATCATGCTTCTGTGTAGAATGTTATTTTTGTATATTGCTCCGGTCTGTTTATAACCATTAAGAAGGGAATTATGCATAGTAATGTGTCTAGATTCCAAGGAAGTTATTTGGCCTGTACTCTCTAATTTTTATTTGTTGTTTGGCTGCAGGACAGCATATGGAGCCATTATCCACTTAAACAAAATAGATGCAACCTCCCTTTCCCCTCGGTGCGTGTGGTATGAGAGTAGGGAGCATCTGTCACCTGTGCAGGCAGGCTGAGGGGTGGAAGTTCAGGCAGGGCTCTCATTTCTGCCTTTTCCAAGAAGGGTTGGTTGGTTGTGTTTATTTTACTACCAACAATAACAACCCTTTCCTGGGAATGCGTAGGTGATGCAATGGCAGTGTCCGTTTGCACTGGTGAAGAGAGCATGCTCCTCTCCCTTCTGGCCTCTACGTGTGAGGTTCATCAGTGTACGATGGATGTTTAGAGTCGGGGTAGCACGTTTAGTGTCTGGGATGCGCGCGTGTGAAAGTCTGGCAGGTACAACTAAGGAGGTGAGCTCCGTGTACTTCGAGGCCATGGGGGAACTGGCTGAGGTAGGGTTCCAAGTGCTTTGCCTAAAGACTGAAACAGCCAAATACTGAGTGAGGTCTTTGCAGCCGGAGGAAAAGCATTTCCATGTTTACATACTGTCCTTTGGAATACATACTGCTTCTGCGTGTCCCTGTCTCCCTCTGTTGTTCACTTTCCTGCTCTTTTCTGCTGTGCTTTTTAATGGTTTTTTGGTCTTGCTGAATGGTAATGGAGTGGCCAACAAGGCAACCAAACAGTTTTATTTGATTGTAACCTAATTTAAAGCTTTCAGTTCTGATTGGACTTACATAAAAAGTAATTATTATCGTTCAGCAGCAGCGTAGTTACAAATCCACTGGAATCCTGCGTTGAAAGTTGTTAATCTAAAGCGCAAACTCTCCGCTGTAGTTGTTCGCGTTACTGGCAGCGATCGGCTGCGCTGGTGCCGGTGCCGGTGCGTGAGCACAGCTCGCAGCGTGCCCGGCGCTGGGAACATCAGCGCTCTGCTTCTTCGGGCGCGCGCAGCATCGGCCTTGTCGTGCCGGAGACTGTGTCGCGACAGAACTGCCGTCGGCGGTGCCCCCTGGCATCTGCTGATCCGCGAGCCCTGCCCGGCTCGCCAGGCGCTCCCCGCGCCCTCCGCGGCGGAGCTGCCGCCGGGCCCC
>VZZY01008930.1:3725-45237 GCA_013400335.1 Eurystomus gularis | reverse complement strand
GGGCTTCTCCCCGGGAGCGGGGCGGGGGCCGCGCTGGGGGTCCCTCCGGAGCGAGCGGGTCTTGCAGCCAAACACCCCCCGCTCCCTGGAAACAACCACCAGACCCCCCCAAACCGCCAGCAACTAGAAACCTGGCCCAGAGAACCCCAAGGTCAGAGCAAACCTCGGGACTGATCTGTTTATTGAGGTTTGATCCTTCCTTTCCTCGCTGCCTCAGGAGCGGGCGAGCGGAGAGGCGCAGGCGGAGGGGGCTCCCCGGGCTGGTGGGGAGAGCTGCTGCCTTCTGGGCCGAGCACCTCCCCCGGGAGAGACTCGCCTAGAAAGAGTTGCGGTGCTGCGGCCAGCGCTGCGCTGGGGGTGAAACCTCCTGCCTCCCAGCGCGGCGTGTGGCTGCCACCGGTACAGGGTGTTCAGCTCCAGCCTTGGTGGTCTGGGGGGGAAGCACCGTGTGTGTGTGTAGCTGAACAGCTTCAGCTCCGGCGTCCTCCGTACCTCCTGTTTTAGGAAGTACCGGGTTATCAAAACAGACCCCATCTCTGGGACACAGAGCACCTGGAGACCTGCCTGATAACAGGAGCTGCTTGGAGACCTCCAGGCAAGGTGTAGCTCTGCCCCCAGCCAGGCCGGCCCAGGTGCACCTGTGTTGTGGGGCTGGGCGGTGGTTTCCCTGAGCAGGTGTTCCTGCCAACGGGGGCAGTGATTGCTCTGGCTCCAGAACGTTCTCCCACAGCTGAAGGAAGGTAGGCTGATGGTGGAGACTTGTTGCTTGTCTGCTCTCCACTCCTGCAGTCTAGCTCTCACGAGAGGTGCTCTGTGCAGTCTGAACATAGGTAGGTCACTTCTTGGTATTTATTGTTTCTTGAGGGTGGCACTTAGCTCCAGAAATGGAGGGCTGCAAGTTGATTTTGTGTGATGTTATTTCAGTACCTTTCAGTCTATTTCAGTCTTTTTAGTCTCTTAGGTGTGTAAGAGAAACGGGTGTGTGTCTTTAGTTTCAGATGGCTTATCCTGGACTAACATTTTCTTCTTGCTACCTTTATGGTAAACATCTGTTTTGTCTTGTGTTTTTTAAACATCATCAGATGTTGAAAGTATTTCAATAATCTCCTTTCATTGCTCTTAAAGGACTTCCTGACGAGCATAAAGAAATGTGTCTGTTCTGGTGAATACCAGAAAATGTGTTGGAACTACTTAGGCCTTGAATCAGATGGTACCTGTGATGATAGAATGGGTTTGGCTAATTCTTATTAAACTGAGAAGCATTTTTAAAATGAAATTCACAGTATTGTATGTTTGTTCACACTTTTTTTGTTGTTGTTGTGAACATGTATTGGTTGATGTCAATTAATACTGTGTGAATTTGGTTAGCAGAAAATCTGTTAAGAGCTGAGACAAAAACTAGGTGATACGATAGAGATAAGCAGGGCAACAGAATGTTTAAAGCATCCTTTATGACTTATGCATTGCAGGACTGCAGTCATATCCTAAAAAAATAATCACAACAGCCCAGTGTTGCTTTACGTTATTATAGGTACCTTGAAACCTCCATCAGCAGAAAATCTGCTATGACTAAGGAGTAAGGTTATATAAAATTCCATCAGGGATCCGAACATTTTCCCATTGAGGTCAATAAACACAGTTTTAATGGAGAAAAATGGGACATTTTGGAAAAAAAAGAAAGGGGGAGAGTGGTACTGAGTCACAGGTAGAGGAAGTGTTTTTAAAACCCTAAAAAAGAAACCAGGAGGTTCAGGGAAAGAGGAAATGGAGGCTGTTGAGCAATTTGAGCATAGATGAGATAGTCTCTCTGCATTTTTTTCCAAGATTGGACCCTTTAATTGTCATGCTTTTGGTGGTGTGCATCAAGATGAGCACTTTCCAGGAAATGCGTGTGATGACTCCATTATATTGTATAGCATAGTTTGTATCTGTTCCCAGCAGCTTTCAGAGGTGTGGTTCTTTTTTTAGGTATTCACCATCTCAGATTGTACTGTTTTATTCCAGATTCCACAAGTAAGGAGCAAATAGTTGTAAAAAAGAGTTGGCTGATAAGTAAAGTTTTTAATTGCTTCTGTGATGGTCATAGGAGAGAGAATGTCAAAAAATGTCAATGGCTGTAGTAAACTAGTTGGCTGAAAAATATTAGAAGTAAAAATAGTCAACACTTCTTTTTTTGTTAACTGCTTTTTTTCACTTTGTCAGAAACTGTTTACTGGAGAGCTTTTGCTCTAATGTTGCTCTGACTTCATAAAGTTGGAGAGCATTTCAAATAACAGCCAGATAGTTCACCAGCGCTTTTAGTCGGCTGAGTGGAACAAATGACACAGTCTCAGCTGAGTTTCCATAGAATCAAAATGTGTATGTTCTAAAGAAAAAAAGATATAGGAACAGAAATGTTGAATGTTATTATTAAATGTTGTTTATTTTTAAATACAGCACGTTACTTATTATGGATGTTTTAAAGAGAATTAGCATACCTAAACAACCACATCTTGCTATTTAGAATGTGATGTGATTGCATCTCAGAACTGTGAAACAGTTGTCTTAAAACCAAAACCGAAATGTGCATTTACGTATTTTCCTTTTAAGTTTTAATGATTTCTAATGTAACGTCATCTTTGCTTTTTATAGAACTTTCAATATACATACGCTTTTTTGAACATATCTGTCACTTTTTAACAATTTACTTAAAATGCTATGTCTTAAAGTTCTTAAGACTCAATCACATCAAGTTGTTGCTGTTCTCAATATTCCAATCGGCACTTTACATTTACCAATTTTTAAAAAATCATTTTCTTCACTATGCATTCTCTGCTAGTGTGTGACAGGGATAATGACAGGACCAGCTGTTCTGGTTCATACCAAAGGTTCATCCGAACCAATATCCTATGTCTGATGAGAGCTGATGGCACACCAGGAAAAGTGTTTCCAGGGTGCTTTTACATCCCATCTCAAGCCTTTTTGGTGGAATTTTACTCTATATTCTGAACCAGAACAGACAGATAGTAAACTAGACTTCCATGAAATGACCCGCCCTTTTCCTTAGCCACCCATTTGCTTGACTCATAGCATAGATACAGCATGAAACTGGCTCACAAAGAAAATCCTTTTGACTCATGTTACAAGTAGGACTCTGCAATATGCAGGCAGCAAGCAGGGTCTGTTCGGCTGTTGTTATAGACTGTCATTATGGCGTTGTTTGTATAGCGTTTCTTACATCCACGCTGGTGTAGTAACTTGGTGTGAAGTTAACTGTTCATCACAGGTTTCTTAAAAATGTGCAGAAATGGAAGTCTTCTCTAGGGGTCTTTCAGCTGATCTAGTAAACTCAGAGGGCTTTACAATTCATAAGTGGATTTTTAGGTGTTCTATTATAGTATATGACTACTCCACTTGATCATTTCATGAAACAGTTTGAAGCATTTAATGAATTGTTGGGTGTTACTGCTAGAGCAGGGCCTTATACTTTAAGACTTTTGCACTATAAATGTGAAAACTGAAGTTTTGATGCAAAAATTGTGGATCAGAATATGAGTAAACAGAAGCAAGTATTGTAAAATACGACCTTTTTCCCCTTTTTTTCATTCTCTGAGAGATGGAGAGCCATTTCTCTATTTTCAGCTTGCCACTTGGTTCTTTAATAACTTTTTCTTTTCTTCCGCCCTCCCCTTCCCCCCTCCCCCCCCTTCATTTTTTGGTCATCTCTTGTTTTCCTTTCTTAGGGAAGCCTTCCTCATTTAAAAGCATTTTAGGCATCTTTGGCACATGGCACAGATCAAGCTCGGCTCCAGGCAAGTCAGCAAGTCTTTGGATTCTGGCGTAACAACAAAAAATTTGAGGAGCTTTCTAGACTTCACTCTGTGCTTGTACATTATCAAGGAAATAATGCTTGTGCCAAGATCAACTCATGAAAAAGCCATGGTTTTTTATGAGACCTGTTTATGAGAAAATGACAGCAGTGGCCTTTTAATTTGCTGATGTCCTTCTGCTTTGTGGCATCTGTATCGTAGATATAGCAAAGCAATGTATATAGCATCTGGAGTTGAATTCACAGCAGAAATAATCTCAGAATGGAAGTCAGCCTGAATATAGGTCAAGTTAGTGCATAGGAAACCAACACATCTTCAAAGCTGTGGCTCAGAGAAGTACTGGATGCTCAAGGGTATACTTAAGGCGTGAATGTTGCATATTAATTCAGAGGACTGGGCAGTAAAAGTAGGCTTTGTTCAGTTTTTAAGTGTGTTGCCCTGTACTCTTGAAATAAATTGTACACTCTGTGAAGCTGTGTACTCTATTGACTCAGTGTAGATTTGTACTTCATGTAGAGAACTTAAATTATGTAGTAGTGAAGAAAATCCTTTATGAGCTTTACAGCTCGTCTCCTGGAAGCTGGCTTTTGTCTTAGGAAGCAGAACATACCTATACAGTGTGAAGGAGCTCTCAGCCCATGTTACAGGAAGAAATCATGGCAGGCAAGCCTATACCTTTTGCATAAGTTATTCTTTCCATCCCTAATGTTAACTGAGGCACAGGAGGGTCACATGAACTGGCAGCCATTTAGGTACAGATGAAGGTAGTCAGTTTACTGCTGTTATAAAAAATGTAAATCTTTTGTGAGAGATACTTTAGGAATTGTTCGATGTACTGATGACAGTCTTAAAAGGCCTTAGCTTGTGTGATTGTATTCAGAGCTATAACTGGAGCAAAAATTCTGAAAAGAAATATAGTGAGCAGACAGTAGTACAAGTTGGTGCCACAGAAGTCTGAATTTTGAAATGTCGTTTTAATGCATATTCCTCTATGGTTTTACAATTAAGTACAATGGGGGGTGGGGGGGGTGGGGGAAGGAGGATTGAATGTCCTTTAAAATTAGTATTCCCAAATAACCAGGAACACGCTGATTGTCTGCTATTTTAATTCTGTCAAGCAAAATATACAGAAGTACTGATTTCCATTCATGAAATGAAATTACTGATTTCATAACATTAACGCTTACTTTATGAAATAGAGAAAAAGAAAAATTAACTGTATAAACAAATAACAACTGAGGTATTAGTTATTATCACTTACTGAGTTGACAGTTATAAGAATCAAAATGTATTTTCAGTAGCATTTAAGAAATCTGTATGACTCAGAGCCAAATTATAAGCTGCTTTTACTGAAGAAGCTTCTGCTGGTATCTTCTCTTTGTTTCCTTTGCATGACACTCGGCTATTTCTTCTACCATCTAACACCAGTAGCCATAGATAAATTTGTTCAACCATGCATGTAGTGAGTAAGGTTGTAGTGTTTGGACCAAGTGGAGGTCATAAACAATTTTAAGTTATAATGATGCTATCACATGTATTCAGTTATGCTTAAGAGGCAGTATTTAGGTGGTTTTATAATTCACACCAGCAATAGCCTCAAATATTTTCCTTCACCCTGCCAGGATGTTACATGTAGCTTGTGCTTGTGCAAGGTCTTTCACTTGTGCCTCTCACCGGTAGAATTATGTTTGATCATGACACTTCCCACAGCAATTTCATTTCTTGTTGTCAGTTGGACACTGGGAAGTTGAGTATAGACGATACAAGACACAAAGGATTTTCTTGTATTCTTGGCCTCTGTTCTGGCCCTTGTGCTATTCCGTTGTATTTCCTCTGAGCAGTGAACAGATTGCAGTCTAGGGAATGGTGGCTGGGGAGGGATTAAGGGCCTCCCAGTGCCATTCTACATTTATAGTGGTTGCAGTGTAAAAGAAAGATCTAAAGGTATTATTCAAACAAAGTTTGTGAGGAAAAGAGTGGTATATTTTTAAACCAACTGCTACAACTAAAAAAAAATAGATACTTTCAGACACAGTGTTTCTTCACGTCTAAAATAGAAGAAACAAAAACAAAAGGTTGGAAAAAATTAGTTTGTCTTCATGCCATCCACCTAGATAGCTGGTAAAGAAAAAGTATTTGCTGGACCTGAAACAGAAGTTTATTGGTAGGAGAAAGGGGTCAATTAGCTCTTTTGCATAGCGAGAGGCTTTCATGTAGCTCCGAAGGAGGTGTAGTCAATGAGTATTTCTGGTTAGTAGTCTCTTTAATAGGCATGAGTGCTTTTTTAGTCTTTTGCCGCTTTATTTCCCCATAAGTCGCGGTCATGATGCTCCATGTTCTAGATAACACTGTTGATGCATTTTCCCGGTAGGGGTTTGTGGGAAGGGGAATTCAGTATAATTGAAACAATGCAATATGTTGAATGTTCTTCACTATTGTGTTACTATGCAGGTTTTAAGTCACAGACATAGAGCATGCATTTGCATGCGGGCTGATGGAATCTTAGACCTAAAACAAATAGAATGATCCAGATTTTGAGTAGAGAAATAAGAGATCAAGAGATTTTCTGTTATTAAACTTGACTAGGCTTCCTCAGGTAAGACTGAGGGAAAGCTCTGATTAGTTGTTTCCTCTGTAAGGGCAACAGTGTGAAAAATGGGCTGGAGATGACATATTTTATATCTCTGTGCAAAATGACGTGACTAGTACATTTTGTTTTGTAGTTATTTTATAAAGTTCTGTGGTGTGGTTCCTGTGTGTTACTGGAATACTGCTTGAGGAAGCTTAAGAGGAAGCATATTTAACAGCAGTGAAATACGGTTTCTGCATTTGTGTTGTCAAAGACCTCACCTGTCTTGTAGAAATACGGCCAATTTGTAGAGTTATTAAAGACTGAGGCAAAGAAGGCATTAAGTACCTCAACCTTTTCCTCATCCTTGGTCACTGTTTCCCCCTGCATCCAATAAATGATGGAGATTCTCCTTAGCCCTTCTTTTGTTGCTAACATATTTATAGAAACATTTTTTTAATTGTATTTTACAACAGTAGCCAGATTAAGTTCTAACTGGGTTTTGGCCCTTCTAATTTTCTCCCTGCATAATCTCACAACTTCCTTTTAGTCCTGCTGAGTCTCCTGCCCCTTGTTCCAAAGATCATAAACTCTTCTTTTTTTCCCGTTTCAGCCAAAGCTCTCTGTTCAGCCAGGCCAGTCATCTTCCTTGCTGGCTCATCTTTCTGCACATGGGGATGGCCTGCTTCTGTGCCTTAAAGATTTCCCTTTGAGGGATTTGAGGCATGTCCAGCCTTCCTGGACTCCTTTGCTTTTCAGCACTGCCTCCCAAGTGACTCTGTCAACCAGGCTCCTAAACAGGCCAGGGTCTGCCCTCCAGAGGTCCAGTTTTGCTGACACTCCTCCTTCCACAAGTCCCCCATGAGAACAAGAGCCAGCGATTGTGAGACATCTCTCGAAGTCTCTAGCTGCTTCTAGAGTATTTTGTCTGCTTTCTGATCCTGCTTGGGTGGTCTATAACAGACTTCCACCATGATATCTGCCTTGTTGGCCTTCTCCCTCATTCTTACCCATAAACACTCAACCCTGTTGAAACCATCGTTAATCTCTAGACAGTCCAAATGCTCCCAAACATACAGAGCCACTCCACTGCTTCTCCTTCCTGGCCTATCCCTTCTGAAGAGTTCGTAGCCTTTCATTGCAGCATTCCAGTTGCACGAGTCATCCCACCGTTTTTCTGTGATGGCACCTATGTCAAAGTTTTATTGCTGCACAGTGACTTCCAGCTCCTTGTGTTTGTTGCCCATGCTGCGTGCATTGGTGTAGATGTACTTCAGTTGGGCTATTGATCCCATCATGGGGGGAGAAGCCCTAACTCCTTTGTGACAATTATCAGGCACTTCTGTTTTTTCTAACACGTTGATAACTGTTGCATCTTCGCTGCCACATGGATCTCCATCCTTTGCCTTCACTGAGATAGCAGAGTGAAGAACCACACTAGCACACTGTCCAACAAAAGTTGATGTGCCACGCCCAGGCTTATCTCTAGTGAGTCTGGTTTTATTCCTTTTCTGCTTCAAACCTAGTTTAAAGCTCTTTCCATGAGCCCTGCTCCTGTGCAAAGATCCTTTTCCACCTTTGAGACAGGTGTACCCTGTCTGTCACCAGCAGGTATGGTGGTGTGTAAACTGACCTATGATCAAAAAGCCCCAAATTCTGCCAGTGACTTCAGCCTCAGAGCCAGGTATTGAACTGCTGGCTTTTTCTGTTTCTTCCCTCATCGTTTCCCGCAACTGGAAGGATAGAGGAGAATGCTGCTTGTGCTCCTGATCCCTTAACCAGTCATCCCAAGGCCCCGAAGTCTCTCTTGATTGCCATCGCACTTCTATTGCACCTTCATCACTGCCTACCTTAAAAATGAATAATGGATAATAACCTGAGGGCCATACCAGGATAAGAAGCTTTCTCTTGACATCTTTAACCCTTTCCTCAAGGAGGCAGCAGACTTCTTAAGAAGTGGGTCTGATCTATTAGGCCTTCTATTCCCTTCAGAAGGGAGTCTCCTATGACAATGACTCATCTTTTTTTTTTCTTTATGGAAGCAGTTTTGATGAGGGTGTAGACTGACTTGGCCTCAGTGACACCTCCAAGCTAGCTAAACCATCATCCTTGTCATGGATTGCTTCTACTTGCAGAACCTTATACCCGTTATGCAGGGGCACCGGGGAGGGTGAGGTAGTCACAGAGAGGATGCACCTGCTGTGCTGGGCAGGAACTTGTTGCCATTACTCCCTGTTCCTTGAGCCAGTGTGTTCAGGTGGTCAGAGAGGGGATCGGGAATCCCCATGACACATGTCTTGTCTGCCTGTTGGCCCTGTCTCAGGGGACTAGTTGATCGATCTCTCCACTCCCACTCACCAGAGCTCCCAGAGTGCTCTTGCTAAGCAGCTGAAACACAAGGTCAGTTCTTGAAAAAAAAAAAAAGAATTTATTTAGTATAGCATTTAAGTTTATACTTATTTTTAGGCACATAATCTTGTATCTTTCATGAAAACAAACAAACAAACTGCATGCATGTTTTCAAGTGTTCTGTTGACCTTGTGTGTAAATACAGGGTTTTGATTGCATTGTGAATTTGTAGATAAGCCGTTGAGAATGAATAAATACTTCTAGGACTACATATGTATGTGTTTGCATTCTTTGAAAATTGTTGTCACGAATATAATCTAGTACATTGTAAGATACCTGGAAACTGCTTATCGAGACTTCCATGACAATAACAATTTACCAACAGGGGTAAGAAATCACAAAATGAAATGGGAAATAGACAGGAGTGGTCTCTTCCCTAATTGTTACTGTTACTCCTTTTACATAAACAGGTAGGCAGAGTGAGCTCCCTATAGGAACTTGGGACTTTTTTTTTTTTTCTTTTTCTTTTTAAAAGGTAGTTAAGCACTTGCTTTAGGGTATTTACTAATAATACTCTGGGAGAATTTGCAATAACTGAACACATGGATCTCTAGTTCTCTTTCCTCCCCTTCTGTCCCCCTGAATCTTCAGGTATTTTTTATTTCCTCCATGTCTGGAGGAGAAAACAGGAGGCCTTTAAAGCAGCTATACTGTTTCCTTACACCAGCACAGCAAGGAGAAATACTTGATGTAAGCCATCGCACATAGTGTCCTTTGCTAGGTCAGGTTAATGCCGTACCGGTAGACATACGGAGAGAGGTTTGAAAGCCCAGTGTTCTTATGAATATTTTTCTCCTGATTGGTAAATTTTACTCTAAGCTGATGTAATGAAGGTTGCTCAAGAAGATTAGTGACAATCTGATTTTAGTGGATCTGTATTTAAGTGTTGCCAGTCCCTGGGGGACAAAAAATAAGAGGAGAAACACTGAAGCAATCACAAATTCAGCAGTAAGTGTGGGGTTTGGAACAGTTCTCAAGCTTAGAGAGTTGTTTTTCAAGTTTTACTTTACAAATACAAAAACTGGATTCCATAAGCCCAGAGCTTAATATGACAGTTTGTGCTGAGATTCTGGAGGTTAACAGTCATAGAAAAAACACCAATTCCTGTAAAATTTGTGGTATAATAGTGATGTATAAGTAGTCAGAGTTGACATTGGCCACTGATTCCCTGATAATCAGTTGTGAACTCATCTTCTTAACCTCCTCTCTGGAACTGGGTAATCCTTACAAAAGAAGAGATTGAGTTCTGTAGAGCAGTTAAATGGTTGTGGTTTTTTTTTAAACTAGCTAGGCACCTTGTATACAGATACCTGAACATAGCACTGTGTGACTTGCATGAGCTAACACAGAAGTGTGCTATACAGCCGAGATAGAGATTCAGATTTCCAGAACCTTATTTCACTGCCGTAGTCCGTCCTTTTCCCTGATAAAGGTGAGATGCTACGATCCGAGGGGAGGCCCAAGTAGGATGCTGCAGCAGAGAGAAAGTGTATGTGCTTTTTCAGGTTTGTTTACATTTCTGCCACCCTCTTAACCTTACCTCCCCGCGCAATACCACGTCTGATTGTGGGCTGGTGCTGGCTCTGCAGACAAGTGGTATGCCTTTTGACCAGCTGACCAATTGCCAGTTGGCTAAAAACCTACTTACCTTTAGCTTAAAAAGGTAAAAGCAAATTACAGAAGCTGTCCTAATGTTACAAATGGTATATATAGTTAGAAAAAACCACACACCAAACAAACACACCCCCCTCAGCTTACATGAACACACCCCCATCTTACATGAAAAGGGAAGAAACCCTACTTGTATGAGGACTTAGTGTGGACCTTTTCTAAATGAGTAGGAATTCTTAATTACGTTTGAAATGTGAAATTCAGTTTTTAGCCTGTAACTGCTTTTTTAAAACTTGAAATTTGATTGTATCTCTGATGTATTCTTTTAAAAACGTTAGTTCTAGGTCATGTTTTTTCTTCTACTACTGAGTGCAACTTCATATAGAAATAACAAGATAAATAGAAGAAAGTGTCTGTAATACCCCTTTTCTTAAACACAGATTTATCAGCGCTAATATGTTGTGTTGGTATGAAAATTCAGTTATCAACATTAAACATTTGTTCAGTCGTTTGTTTATCAGTGGCAGTTTGTTAGTAGTTATAAGTAGAATTCCATCTGCCAGTTAAACTATATTGTAAATTGATGTAGAAATTAGCAGCTTCTGGTTTTTGGGGGTGGGGGGAGGTGTCTTTCCTAATGAATATATGAACTTAACTGCACATAAATGCTTCTTTGGAAGATGGTTGAGGGGAATCTCAGGTATACTGCACACAAGTGTGCCAATCAGGCGAAAACAGGCACACGTTGTGATTATCTCAGTTTTCAAACCTGGAAGAGACAAGAATGTATTGCTAAATGAGAGAGGCAGTATGTCATGCTCACTGGGATAAAAACAGAAACTGCCAGACACTTTGGCTTTATTCTGTGAATTCTTTGCTTCAGAACTCTCCTATCTTTTCTTCGTGCTTATTCTCCCTTGCATTCTCATTCTTTCTTTTTCTCGCATTGCTGTTTCGATCTCTCTCTTATTGTTCTCTCCCTCTTTTCCTGTCTTTGATGCACATACGTTGTCACATTTCATTGACTCTCCCCTCTTCTCTGTTCTTACACTTACGCCTAGTGGTGCTTTAGCCAGAGCCTGCAGCCTCTCAGGCGAGTTTTAGTCATGTGTGAAGCTCAGTTTGATCGAGCGCTCCTTTTCTGCCTTTTCACTCTTGCAAAAGATTAAAAGGTGGCGTCACATCGCTCCCCTGCTCTTTCCCGCAGGAGGGACTTTAAAGGGACAACAAAAACTAATCACTTTCAATAAGCGTTTTCTTGCAAAAAAGGGACTTAGCGGTGCAATTTGAGGCTGGTGGTGAGGACTGGGAAGGCTAGAGGATGCTTCATACTGCTAACAAGGGAAGGAAGCCTTCAACTGAGGCAGGTAAGAAGTGCCTGAATCCGAATGTTTTATGGAGTGGCTTGGTCAGAGCGGTAGATTTTCAGTGTTTTGTAACTGAGGCAAGCAACTGCAGCGAGAGGCAGCGTCGGTGGTGTATCAGATTCCTTTTGTTTAAGATGCGAAGTATATGCTATAAATTGAATTAGAAATGGGCTTGTGAAGATGCTGTATTCACACTGAATGATGTTTTTCCCCCCTTTTCTCTGTGTATCAAAATAAATCAGAGAAGCAGCTTTTGTGAAAGCTGGACTTTGCTTGAGGTTTAATTCAGTGCTTAAATCTCGGTATAAGAAAAGCTTTTGAGCCTCACAGCCCTCGAGGAGCTTGGCATTCTGCAGTTTGCTTGCAACAGCTGAACTAAAAATTAATTGTACTTATTTACTGTTTATTTAATAAGGTAAAATCTAGCATTGAGTTTAGGTCTAGGTGAATATGGTTTGTTTGCCTGGCATTTCATCAGATGAATAGCTATACCCTTTTAGGCATACTGTAAAACCTATTTCGTGTTTATGTTTTGTAAATTGAGATTAAGTAGCATCCTGAATGAAATACGTGACTAAAACTCATAAACTGCATCTGTGTTTAGTAAAGCAATCACCAAATTAGAGTAACGGATTTATGTCAGTTGTCAAATGGAGTTAACTCTGAAAGTGCTGTCCACAAGTGCGCTTGGATTACAATAAAGGGCTTTCTGTTTAACAGTTATTGAGGAGCTAGTTTATCAGGCAAAGCCTATGAACTTCTCTTGTGATAATATAAAATTTTATAGCTCAAAGTGTTTGTGGTTTTGGGAAACGTGCCCTCTTATTCTCTATGAAAATCCATTGAGGCTCTGTAGGGATTCCAGAGGCAAAAATATTTTTAATCGCTTAAAATGTTACATTCAGATAAATGTCTTTTATTCACAACTGGAATATTTAGCTATTGGGACTTCTGTTTCTGCTCTTCACTGGCTTTACTACCTTTCTCTCTCTACATTTCTGCGCTTACATTTTACAGTTGCTCTCTGTATGAGCAAACTAAGACTAAAAAGAAGGAAGGGATTCTGAGCAGCAGTGATGTTCTGAATTTCATTGTCATACTGAAAAGTGAACAAGCAGCCAAGGATAGACCATTATTAAGCATTTTAAGGAAAACAATATTGCAGTCATCAGACTTATTTGTAAAAGTAGAGTACTAATAAACTGGCTCTGAAAGCAGGGCTATGAAAAGCTAACTTTATAAGCTGTCATAGAGAAAACAATGTAGATTTTAGTGTTGCAGACCTACAAACAAGAATACTGCAGAAAGAAATTAATGTATTTACTTGCAAACTTTTGTCTTTATGCAAGTTTGCCCTAATGACTCAATCCTGCATGCAGATATACCGATGCGCAGTGCTATGGTACCTGGCAAAATTCAGTGACAGCGCTTTCTGTGCGTGTTTGCAGTAGCTGATTTTACAAGATAGGCAGTGACAAGCCACCACATAGCTGAGTGGGATCAGGCCCCCAGGGAAGCCTGCTCTCCCATCAGTGCAGAGGGACTTCACGTGTTTCTACTTCTTCATCCTCATGTAAAGGGATGCATTTTTTTTTTTTTTCTGAGGAGTTAAAATTAGACAGAACTTGTAAATGTTTCACTGATTTGTAGTGGATGTTTTTACTTAACTATAGTTTTGTTGAACTTGTTATTATTATTTGGCATTGGAATTGCCAATACACCTCTCTTTCACCTTTCAAAATGTTTCTGTAGGTTCTTCCAAACTCTTTTTATGCTTCGGATCTGCTGAAGCACGTGTTGAATCAAACTGAAATTAGGAGTAACTGTTCTGACAAAAAAGAACGTTCTGAATGTCGCGTGGTGTTTTAAATTATATTTTGTGACTTAAATAAAGTGTGTCTAAGTGTAAATGGTAGATGACTTTTGATACGAATTAGTCATAAAGAATTTGTTCCTTATAACATATCAGAAAACTAAAAGGTTGAAGACAAGCTAACTTGAACTGTTTGAGCCCAGATTGCAGAGTCTGAATTGCAGATCGTTTGTCTCCCCTTGGCATTTGCTAACTCTGCCCTACTAGATGTTAAATGGGTGATTAATAGAAATAGCAGCATTTTACTGATATTCCAGTAGATGTTGCTGGAGAGCAAAGTAAAGATTACTTCATAGAGAGAAAGAAATGCAGAAAGATTACAAAAGCCAAAGCAAAATCTCAAGGCAAATGGTTATACAGTCTGTTGGTATTTTAATAATAGGAAATCAGTAATTTTTTACATTTGTCATCCTAGGTTCTATTCAATCTGAAAATCTGAAGAGATACGTGTGCTGAAATGAGGCACATGTAGAGAAAACTGTCAGTCATTTTTTAAAGGTTTTTAGTTTTTACTTGCCACTTTTAACATTTTATGACTAGTATTAATTTTGTTGCACATGCATATTTTCTCAGAGGAAGGGCTGAAAATATCTCTAGAAGTTTGGGTTGTTTAGTTGTTTTTTTTTTTTTTTTTTAATATATTCACAAATACAAATGTTTAATTATAAATTAAGAAATTAAATGCATGCAACCTCAAAATTGGAATTCCAGAGCAGTGAAGTTATTTTCCTTTGAGAGCAGTAGGAGCTTACTAGATCAACACATAATTAAAAGCAAAAAACCCCACCCTCTTTCTTAATTTATACATTTTTTCTACATTTATTTTTAGATATGAACAATTGTGAGTTACCATCTTCTTATATGATTAAATTCTGAGAAATCGTATGATGGGTCTCAGATCAATACATTTTAGAGTAACTAATAGCAAATACATGGATAGAAAACTGTGATGTCCTATGCTAAAACTACTCTTCTATTAATTATTCTTATAAAATGATAAAGCAGTCCCAAAGGAGTGGAGGATTCTAGTATACAGGCACTAATGATGCAATTTCAGGCAACCACTGACCTCTATCTGTGGGAATATTTATTTTTGGAGATGATCATCAAGCCTAACTAATTTCAAATTCAAAACAGTAATGTGTGGTGTGTTGTTTTTTTAATCCTAGTTTTTCGTGTAATGTACGATAAGCATGCAAAACTTAGGCTAGTCATAATAAAAACATGATCTCTCTGCATGCAGCTGGTTTGTACCTATTTGTACCTTAAATTAAAAAAAAAAAAAAGCAAACCCAATAATTAGTTGAATGCCTTTTAGAGAAGAAATTTCACTTTTCAGCATTAAAATTGTGTTTCACTGAATTTTATAATACATAGCAGCATGGCTTTATTTAGTTTGCTACTTACTGTGTAAGAAAATTTCAGCTTCTGCTTGTAATTGGAAAAAAATGCAGATAGAAAAATGTGTGAGATCTCTACAGTCATCTCCCATGTCGTTTGCCTTATAGATGATTGTAGCTTGGGTTTAGTATTTTCATGGTTTTTTGCAGATGTATGCACCAAAATTTCTTTAATCTAAGAAGCTTTAGGTTGATTTTTTTTTTTTTTTTTTCCCCCATACAGACTTGCTATTGCCAGTAGGGATTTTTCATAATGTTCTGTTTCTTTACTTTATTGTTGAGTTTGTGTATGCATACAGCTATGTACTTACTAAGGTAATTCCCTATTCTTCAGAAAACTGTTTGCATAGTTTGTGTGGAAGAAGTGAAATCTTCCTGTTTCATGAGTATGGTTTTGGAAATGTCAATGCTATATATACTTATTGAATAGTTGTGTAGTTTTTTTGTAGTTTTTTCTCAAACTTAGAAGTTCCTAGGGGTTTAGAGTGATTAGCGTTTGATAGTGAACATTGTGCATCTCAGCTGGGCATGGCCAAAAGTTCATGAGCACTTTTACATTTTTACAGTTCTGTGTCATGCAGAAAAACAAGCTTGGCTGTTACTAGTCAGAGGATATTACCAGAACTATGTTTTTATACCTTCCCCATTTGTCAGTTCAATGAAATGGTACTTAATTAATTTAGTTTAAAAAATCGTAATATGTCATCACTTTCTAGATGTATTTATTTTATCTAGATTCTAGATAGACAAATTCTGTTTAAAGGCTTATGACACAATATAGCCCTAAGGAACAAACTTTTACCTTTGCATTTCTCAGTTCTCAAAGTCATGAAGAGAAAAGCAAGCATACTTGTATAGCGGGATTCTATTTATGAGTATGCTATGAAAAGCTCAGAATAGCTGAAAAGGGTGAATAATTCTGGCCACTATTGGTCTAGCGCCACGTTTCTCAGTAGCAGCAGTATTGTATTTGTAGGTTTGTCTGTGGGCTTATGTATGTGTAAACAAACACACAAATATATGTAATTTAATTTAGGCCTATTTCAAATCTTAAAATACATACCTAGTCTCACGTTATTGGAATACAGGAGGAATGGATGTCTAGGAGTTTGCAGTAAGTGACTTAAATATGAAGTCATGATGAGTACATAGGAAAACGTGTTGCAGATAATAGTAATTTAATGACTTATTTGGGAAGCTTCTTGTTTGTGATATAGCTATATTAAAATTTGATATAAGGTGAATAAAAATAACTAAAAGAAATAGAAGTAGGATTTGGCGATGAAGTTATCTTAAGGATGTTACTTCTAAAGGAAGATGTGTGGATGTATACATTTTCCTCATTTAGACTGGAGTAACTCCTGAGTAACTTGAAGTACTGTATATAAGTTCTCTTTTAAATATATTTTGTATAAAATATATTTAGCTAATGCAGTTCTTACTCTACGCATACAATTTTTGAAAGATACAGAGTTCAGTTGCTATCTATAGCTTACATGGATTTGATAAAATTCAACCTGTAGCTCATGGCTGGTTCCATACCAAAGTTTTATTCTGTTACCATGTGCAATATGATTATAACAGTGTAAAATGTTGAATTAAAAAGCTTTATCCCCCCACCTGCAAAGTAAAAGAAAAAAAGAGGGGGGGATGTTAAAAAAAGCTTTTTAGCTAAAGCTGTTTTGAAGTAGGACTTTTTTTTTTTTTTTCTTTTTTCAAGATCATTCTCATAAACTTCTCTTTGTGAGATTCCGGAGGATAAAGTTGTACAGGAGTATTTTATATGTGGTCCTTCTCTATAAAATATCAGCAATATTAGAAAAGCCCTTGTATGTTTTCTGGACACTGTGATATGAAATGAAATACAATTTTCAGTTGGAAAATGTGCCTTTAAAATTTCACATGTTAATTTTGCATATCTTTGTGGTAACACAGTATTATCAAGTAATGGCTCATAACCATGTCTGTTATGCTAACATTGTTATGGAGGATGTAGTGTTTTCTGTTCCCCCCATTTCTCTTTGTTATTGGATTAATGTCTATTTTGAATAGGTTGTAGTTGACAAATTCAACTCCTTCAGCCCTTTCTGTTTAGTTTAAATGTCAAACCCAACGCAGGTTTTTGTACAGGTTTTTCCTGGCAGCAATGGAGGCAAGGAAGCTGCTGCAAGATGTTATCGTTTGGTGAGGGGAAGAAGTGTTGATACTGAGTTGTGAGAGACTTGGCTCCTCCATACAATAACGTGTATTTTTTCAATAACTAGGAGCTTCTGGTTTTGCATCGCTCCCTCCTCACCAGGTATTCATGCTTAAATGAAACCTGGGTTATCTCAATATTTATATGGATATTTATGGTTGTAGCTTAATTCTGTACGTAAGAGATACAGAAGACAATGGTGTGTTTGGGTTGGAAGGACACGGAGAGTAAAGGGAAAAAAAGTAGCAAGAGATTCATCATGTCTAGAAAACACAGGAAAGAATGTTTCTAAGAACAATTTGTGATTAGAAGAAAAACTAACAGAGTGCTGCATAGAGATTTCTCTAAAGTCAATCTATTGTGACATTTCTCTAGTATGTGTACATGCACATAAATAATGTATATGTACTATACATATATACATACAGTCTCTAGAGGTCAGTAGAATGTAAGGAATGGGCAGACGTTCAGTCTTCTAGTACGAGAGTTCAAGATTCAGCATATTGGTTGTTGTTACCTAGAAAAGATGAATATGTTTCTAATGAAATTTGGAAGTGAAGTAATTAATCAGAGTTAACAAAGTGCTGAATGAAAGAGAATCATGTCTGTCTTGTTGCAGAAATGAGTGTAAATTATTTGTTTTCGGCAGATTCCTGATAAATGCTCATTTACTTTCTAAGCAACTTGACAGAAATCCAAACCATGATGATTCTATTATAGTTCATTATATTGCATCTCCTTCCCACCTTTTTTGAGAGGGTTTTTTAGAATGACTGAAATAAAAATTGGTCTTTTGAGACAGCATATGTTGAATGCTAGGCAAATCAGGGCTACAATGTGGGCAACACAATTTCTGTTCATGTTTAGCCAGTTAGCCTTGGCCAGCCTTAGTAAATTAATGGTTTTATCCTTGTTCACCGCCTTCTTGAATTAAGTTTTCTGAATGAACTGATTGCTTTTTGTTGAGGATGCTATTTTCTTTCTAAAAACTCTTTTAATGGTTTCTTACTACAAGGTGCAAGTTTGTGGTGGGTTTTTTCATTTTGTTTTGGTTTTTTTGTTTGTTTTTTTTTAATATTCCATAACTTGATTTTGGTTTGGTTTGTTTTCTGGGAAACTAAGCAGATGCAGAGCTTTTGTCACTAAAGGAAATGATTTGAATTCTAATTTATGCTGCAAGTGAAAAGGAGTTTTGTGTTTCTAGTGGTGTTTTACAGATCTAACATCAAAATGTAATCCAACTATAATTCTGTGCTAAAGAATAGTTGAGAAGGTAGGAAAGGGTTGTGTTGATGAAGTGTGAGTTAACACTGATATGCGTTGGAGTAGGTAAGCGGGGTGTGCAGGGTTTTTAATTTATTCTCTGTTCGATTCACAATTATTGTGGTTTGGGTGCAGAATTTTGAATTATAGATGGAAAAATATCAATGTAGACTGTTCTGAACAGTACAAGTATGTGAGCCAGCTGAATGAAAAAGTAGATGCTTTAATAGGTTTACTGATTCTGGAACATAGGCAAGTATGTTGGTTTATGATTCCATCCTACCTGGAGCAGAATGATAAACTGGTTCATTACCTTATGGAATTGATATTTTTAGTCAGTATTAGACCAAAAAGATACTGCAATCTAAGTTTGCTGTAGGGAACACATAAATAATAAAATTTAGTAATCTGATGGTGTTGTGCTAGCAACAACTTTGGTTAGGTGTTGATTCATTCATAGAGGTGATCCATGGTGGCACGTGCTGGGCGTGTTTAGTTTCAGTACTGTCTAGATGGTGGGGTTTTATTTCATTGTTTTTACTAACATTATATTTCTCATTATCTTTGTAAGAAACATCTGAAAAGAAAATAAAATGTTTCTAAAACTTACTCATACTCACTGAGCATTAATTCTTCAACCACTGATCAAATGTTTTCAACTTTTAGTCCCAAAAGAAAACACAGTAGTTGTTAAGAAGTGGAACTAGATAGTGTGTATCCATAGCACACAAATCTTCTTCAATTTGATAAATGCTTGTGCTGCAACATAGGTCCTCTTAAGGGGTACTGGCACGGGAAAATAAATGTACTAATGTAGCTTTAGCACTCTCTTTACACCATGGTTACATGGCTTTTAGTGTCTTTCAAGGTGCTTGGAGTTGCTGCCTGCACTCAAAACCTCTCTGATTCTAAGCTTGGGTAGTGCTACAGTGACACAAATACATTGTTGTATGAACATTGTAGTTAGACTGTTAAGCTTTTGCGTGTATACAGGTCCTTAGAAATTTCTGGCTTGTACACTATTTTTCTCTTCAGAGACACTATTCATGTGGCATTTGATATCTTTCTTCTGTTCATGCTGTAATTATGTTTTGTATTATAAAATATTGATAATGACAATTCCTGTCCTAGAACTAGTTAGGTCACCACTTCCCTTTTTACTTGACTTCTAGTTATTTCTGTTAGTTTGCCTGGAAGCAGTGCTTCAAAAATCTCTGTGAAGTCCCTAGATACTGTGGAAGGCATCTTTCAAAACAGTGTGTGGAATTTTTTTTAGTAGTGAGCTGAACTGAGCTAATTGTTGCAGAAATCATTCTGGTTTTCTTTCCCCACTGTTCTTTGAATGTACTGAAGACTTTAAGCGTTAGATGTGACAATTCAAAGATGATGTGGAAGTGGAGCTCAAACTTCAGCATATCTACTCTCGGAAGAGCAGGAACACTTTCAGCTCTAAATTTGCACTAAACATATGCTTTTAACATAAACTGTGGAGGTAATGAAAGACATACTTATGTTCATTATTAATATATTATTTATTCTGATAAATGCTGAATATGCATGATCCTTATTGAAGTCTGGTGGCTCTCCACATAAATGCTGCAGTAAAGTATGGAGATCGTCTTGGTCCTGGTGTGTAAAGTTGCAATATCTGAGTATCTGAAAACATCCCCTCAGAAAAGAAGATTGGATAATGTGTCTGCATGAGAGAGGTCTAGGTGCAGTGTCTTCGCACCTCTAAATGTAACTGTTTCTGATTCTCCATTACTTGGGTTCGTAGCAACAGGCATGCTGAGCTGGGATGCTGCTGAGAAGGCAGGAGACTTGCGGGAAAGCCTGTGTTCTCAATCCATTGCAGAGAAACACGCAGTCCATTTGGTGTTCCTGTTTGCACAGTCAATTTGGTGTTCCTGTTTGCACCTCCTTACTATTTTTCAGGGAGTTGGTGAGGCTGTTTTAGTAAGCTGGTGAGTTCCCTCATACTCAGTGAAGTATGGGACAAGATGACATTTTCAGAAAGAGAGCTAGGCTAAGCTCGTTTCCCTTGGACACTGATGGATTTTGAGAGAGGGACTTACCAGGCAATTTATATCGGGAGAACCACTATGCTGAGGAATACCTGCTTGGTTTTTATTTTAAGCACAAAAACACTAGTATGGCTCCTCAGCATTTTATATTGTGGCCTTTAATACAGAGTTATTTCATGTGCTGGAATGAATGCTGAAGAGCCTGATCTCACAGTTTATCTGTATAACGCTGAAGACCAACTGAAGTTGATAGAAGCAAAAGAGAAATAGTATCTCTGTAAATGGATATTTATTAAAGTTCAAAAATGTGGCAAAGTTGTCAGAGCTGTTGAAAATAAATGGTGAAGAATCAGTTTCCTCTGAAATGACTGCAGAGTTTTGGTTTTTGTTGGTTTATATATGTATATTTTATTTTGCTTACCTATTGTTTATGTGGTTATGAGCTCTCAGGCATAAATTGACTATGTTATAACAGCAGTGGTCCATGTTTTTAGATACAGTGGCTCTTGTCTAACTCACTGAGAACTGTATGAATGTTTGTGGGAGCATAATTGAATCTCAGAATTATCACATCTAAAAGAAAAGATGCATCCATTTTCATTGGGATTTTTTTCCCCATGAGAAATATGAACAAAAGAACACTAGAAAGGGGGATTTTAGATCCAGCAGTGCTTATAGGTGTACCTAAGTGAGGCATATTTTTAGTTTCAGGAATGCAAGGAGTGGATTGGATCTTCTGTGGAGTGTTCTTTATGTCCCTAGTCACACAAGAGAATGGGGAATAACTGGATACAAAAAAAATATAGATAATAAATTCTGTCTTAAAAGGACCTCAGAAAACATTCAGCACATTGGCCTTTTTAAAAACACTATTTTAAATAATTTTTTAGACTAGTTAAGATGACAGTGGGCAAAGTAAGTATGCATTTTACACACTACGCTTCAAGGCGTGCTATTGGAAAATGATGGGTGCTTTTGAATCTACAGCCAGGTAGACAATCGACTTATAGGTAATCATAATACTAATAAATTTTCTACATGATTATCTATGATTGTGGAGAACTTCATTTAATGACTTGGTCTCTTACAGTTCTGTGTTCACTGTTCTATTTCTTTGTGATGAGATGTATGCTTAGAAAACAACAGAAGTGCTCGCCTTCTAAAACAAACACCACGGAACTCTGAAAGAATTATGTGTGAACCTCAGTAATCAAGACATCTGGATGTAAAGAAATATGAGATGACAGTAATAACCAGTATCACTGTAAAATTACAAATTATTTCAATTTAAGTGGTTTCATTTTTCTACTGACTTCATCTTGAATGAATTCTGCAGTCTTGACAGTTGTTGTGGATTTGTTAATACTAAATCAGTAATTGTTGGCTTTGAAGAAGGATCCAGCTTCTTCAACAAAGGCTTATTAAACTGTAAAATATGGATTGCCTTTACCCTAATGGCCTCTGAATCCTATTACCATCCCATTAGAGAGTGTGGGATTTTAGTAATTCTGTTGTTGTTTCCAGTGGGCAGCAAGTACAATGGGGAAGGGCAGGGGTTAATGCAATTCGTCTCCTGTAATAGTGTAACAGTGGGTCCTTTATCATTCAGTGGGAGTCTTTTCTGTAATGGAAGGAGAGTGGCTTCAACCAGAACTACCCTCCATTACCCCCCAAAACCACCAAAACCTGTGGAAATTTCCTTCATTACCTCCACTTTGTAACAGAAGAGAAATGAACGTGTTGATAAATAAGCAAGTGCCAACTAGGCTGCAGTGTAGAAAGGTTTTCAATAACTGTCATTATGCCAAGAGGTATATTGAAATACCTCTTCAGTCAAGATCATTATATTTTTAATTATTTAATTGCATTGATACCGTAATATTTTGATTGGTTTCCAAAAACATGAAAGCACCTTATCCCTTTCTCATAAATCTGCAATGTGAAAAGTGTAAAGCAAACAAGGAAAACACAAGTGGTGTAAGTGGTAAGAGTGAAACTTTGGTACATGGAGTGATAGTTGCTTGTATTTTTTTATCTGTATAAACTACCTCCAGTGATACTGCATTTTAATAGAACAATGATTTCTTAAAAGTTCACGGTAGAAAGGAATGCGAAGATTAATAGTTACCAGGCTGGGGTAGAAAAAGTCATGGATAGAGGTTCTGTCTGCCCTCCATAGTGAATGAGGCCAGTATGTAACTTTTTCAGAACCTGATACGGTTTTTTGTTTGTTTGTTTGTTTTTAAATGTATTTCACAGAGATTTATTTGACAGCTAAATTCCAAATGCTAGAGGCAGCTTGCCTGTGATTTCAGAACACGATCAAAAAGGGGAAGATTTCAAATAGATATTGCAAGATAAGTTAAGAGGGACTTGTCAGTGTAACTTCTCAGGTAAACAGTATGCGGTGTGTGGAAGTGCATACCATACTGAGTTTGTTTATAAAGACAAAAGGGATTATTATTCAAGGCAGTTACTTTACCTTTTATTTATTTATTTATTTATTTATTTGGTAAATACTTGCAAGGATTGGAGTCTTCATAACTGGATTTTCTTTTTCTTCGTTGTTTGTGTTTGGTTCTTACCGTAGCAGTGCCTGTAAATAGAACAGTTCACTTTATTACAAATAGCTGGCATCTTAAATGCAAGTAGTGAGAAGGGCTAGCGAAGGATCTGCTAGAAGTGGACTACTTTTCCTTAAAGTGCAATCAGTAATAGTCCTGTGAGCAGCTTTTTATGTCTTATCTGTGTTTATTTATACTTCCTGCATTTTTGATAACAGACCCCAAGAAAGCAAAAGAGAGAGACCTTTACAGAAGCACGTGATATTGAGTGCTCTATAAATATTAATTAATTTATCTTTGCAGTATTCCATTGGTTAAGTTTATGGTGCCTTGCAGTTGTTACATATGCATGCTTGTTCACATGTGGACAGGCATTTAGATATGTTTTCTGTTGCTGGTAATACTGAGTCTTGGAGAAAAGGGACTGGATAGCTCCTTGTCTTTCTACATTTATCACTTCCCAGAATGGAATAGCACGTTGGTCACCCTTCCTATGAATGTTGGAAAGAGAAGGCCTGAATTCATGTGCTGCAAGAATTGCTCCTCAGTAATCTGCTCACGTACAAAATGAGGAACCAGAAACTCAGTTTCTTCATTGTGGAATAGATAGGTTGACTTCTCTTTTGCAAGTAGTAGTGAAATTTAGATGCCTTAGTGTGTTACATAAGTATATCAGTGTCATAGCTGGAACCTAATCAACTGATTTGCCAGCAAACTGTTTTCCCTGCTGAAAATACTCTATCCTTGATTTACTTTGGACAGAGTCTGTATGTCTCAGTAGGTCAAAGTCTTGTTGTCTTAAGTGCTGAACAAATATGTGGCAAGGTATGATCCATGCATTGTTGAGTTAATAATCTAATTATAAACTAGGTACAGAAAGATGTATCTGAATATTTTAAGGGTTTTCTTCCTACTTATGAGGAATTTGAAATAAGAGGCTACTAATGGAAATGTGCTTATAAAACTAGTTTCTTCCACTAGATCTCAGAATGAATCTTTGTTCTAAACTGTAGGACCTAGATGATAATGATGGAATGAGATAGTATATATTGCATTTCTTTATTTGAATTTTATATAAATTTTGGATTTTACTCCATCCTTTCAGAAGATACTTGGTAAAACAAAAATTCAGTAAATAAAGTACCAGTACAGTTCCTAATTAATTTGTATACTTTCAAGTATACAAGTGATGGAGATAAACAGAGTTTGACAATACATGTGTTGCAAAAAAACAAACAAAAAAAAGTCTTTTTAATCACAAAATTGTAACAGAGGGCAGTGTTACAGGACTTTTGCTCACACTTTTGTGTGAATGAAGGGGATGTGCACAATGATCATCCCAAGAGTAAGGAGGCTTTGATTCTACATTGTGTGGGTGCAAAGCATAATGCATGCACAAGAAAGTAAGGGGAGTGAAACGTGGCCTTTGAAGACTGATTTTTTTTTCAGGGTTGTAATGATAAGTAAATATATGAATTAACTGACTGCTCTTATCTTTGGACCCTTTAGGTTTGCTCTGTTTGGTTAACGCTGTTTTGTGTACCCAACAGTGTGGTCCAGCCGCTGTGCTACTTATGATGTAGACTAAAACATTTTGCTTACTTCCTATCACACAAGCAAATTTTTAGTATGAACCCTTGTTTCACACTGGATTGTGTTTTGTAGTGCTACAGCTTGTTAGGATTATAGCTAGCAGAAGGTCTTTTTTACAGGAGGCTTATCATTACAACTTTTTTGTTTCAGACCTGCACTATTGTATTTTTGTTTATGTGCTTCTAAACTGCTGTCTTAGAATGTACTATAAATTGGAAAGTGCTGGCATGGATTTAAGTTTTCTGGATTTTGTTGTTTTTTTTAAAAATGTTGTCTTTTCATTTAAATACATTGTAATTAAACTGATGTTTTTAAAAAGCTTTAAAACAATTACGTTTTCTAATTTTGCTTTTTGCATTGGAGAACTGACCTTGTACATTAAGTACTAGCATTAATCTGCCATCAAGATCATATTATTCAGACATGTGACGTATGCCAGAGAGGTAGAGGAGGAAACAACAAGCAAGTAAAATGTTTGTGCCAAAGAGCTGTATTTTACATTGACAAACAACATCGGTCTCTTAGCCCAAATGTAATTATAAGAGAGCTGAACCTAATAAAGCATGCAGTATTTTCATTTTAATCTGTAAAATAGAAATGCAATGCTTTGGGGAAACACCCAAGGAAGGTAGAATTAGCTAAACATAGAGGTAAAGAATTGCATAGTCATGAATGTAGGTTTAGTGGTCACTTGTTAAACACAGGGCTAATAACCTAGGAGAAGGGTTGCAATCTAGTTTCTGTAACGTAATAAAAAAGCTTGTCTGACTATCAAAGATCATTGTTTCTACTTAGTAATTGTTCTTTTGAGTTGAAATGTGATCCTCTATGGACTCAGTAACACTTTTATTTTACTTGAATTTGGTGCAAAAGGAAGATTGAAATCTAAAAAAGTAGTCTAGTCCTTTCAAACCAAAATAAATTTTGACTGCTGAATGGAGCTTTTTGCAGCAAACATTATTTTTTTCTGTATGCTTCTGTTACTAAACAGCTCTTTATTTCAAATGGCAAAAAAAGAGCTTTCAGAACGTGGTTTCAGTTGTGCAGGTTTGAATGGAGAATTGAGAACTAAAATGTATGAATGCTGTGCACAGAGGACTGTAACCTGCAGTGTCCATTTATGTTTAAAGAGATAGATTATGCACTTTTGTGCGTACTTGGTTCAGTAGTTTTGTTTGATAGAACATTTAAGCTAAGCGAGATGATTTGTTCTTGTTTGGGTCACACATTTTGTCTTGGTCACATCTGAAATAACTTCCTTAGAAGAACTAATTTGGGAAGGATAGAGCCTTGTTACGGGAAGGCAAGTAACCTGAAAGGTTGAGCTTAATGTTTAAAAATAACTGTAAATTAATTAATTCTTTCTTGCAATTTTCTGATACTGGTGTACCACATGGGGGAAAGCAAAGGAGCTAACTGAGTCAGGATTAGCTTTGTTCTAACTGCAATCCAGCAGATATTTCTCTTATTTTTCAGAAAATGTCTGCTAAGCAAGTGTCAGGAAGCCTAGCAGTTTGAAAGGTTTCATTCTTCTCTTACCTCCCACTCCCCATTTTTTCAAACAGCAGGAACCACAGTTTCCAGTTGCTCAATTTAAGAGTCCATCCGGAAACGTTCGAGAAGAATCTTTTTTCCAGGGATGTTTATTTGAAATGCATACATTTTGAGGGTGGAAATTAACCCATACATCAGTAATTGTATTGTTAAATAAGAAGTGGTGACTAGTTCTTGAGATTTTTGTGTGTGTATGTTGGTGTCCAGCAAAGCATCTTTTCAGTGATGTGCAAATAGTAGTCCTACTGATTTCAAGTTAGTTGCACAGTGCAATTGGGCCTTTTAGATTATTAAAGCTGGCATGGCAAGGACAGCAGTCTCTGTTCATGTTCTTCCACGTCAAACTCCAATACTTTTCAGTGGAGTATCACTTTTTCCTTGTGGGGACTTCAGGATTGTTGACCAGCCATACTTATCTCAAGGTCAGCTTGTTATATTTCTTGCTAAAATGTTCTCATGAGTTTGCATAAGCAGTGAGCCTTTTTTGACCTCACTAGTGGAATTGGTATTACTCACAATGATCTGAATTCATTTAATGTTGTGAAATGCAGTATCCTTTTTCCAAAGAAGGAATGCTTTCTGTGCAATCTTGGCATTGTATTTCAAATCCCTACTAAACTACCAGCTTTGTAGAATGTGTTTGCAATACCTATATATTGAGCTAGAGCTATCCAGGTATCAATAATTTTGTGTAGTGGCACATGCAGAGTTTTTAAATATTTATTTCTTCCTTGCCTTCTCATGAAAAAAGAACCTTTCATCTACATTAACAAAAAGCCTATCTACATCAGAATATCTGCTTTTTTAATTAAAACAATTCAGTTTAATTTGTGAATGAATGTATATGCTGGTAGCTCTGGCATTTGTGAGAGACACAAGTGACACTGTCTGAAACAGGTATCTGATTCCAATTGAATATCCTAATCTGAGTCTGTAAAAGCCAGACATTGCATATGGCTTTTCTATGCTTGATGCCAATGTTCTGACCATCAGAATGCAGGAAGTTGAAGAATCACTGTTGGTTCCACCGCCCTCTGCTATAATCCTTCTCCTTGCTCCTCCAAAATATATCTTAAGCAGAAGTACTACTGCAACTAATACGTCATTGTAAAACAATATCCCAATAGGTTCCTTTTCCATCCTTAGCAAAAACATCAGCATAAGTTTATATTATCCACTTGCAAAATAGTTCCATGTGTATATGGAGAGAGTGGTACATACCAATTAGAAACCAGATTTATAAAAGGGGAATTGAGGGAATTGGCATTTTCTTTTCTCATTGAAGTCTTCTAATTCGAAGTGATTATCCCACTCAGCTCTATATGGAGTTAAATCCCACTTTCAGTGTTTGCAATATAGCATTTTCATTCTTTGTTGAAATTTCAAATGCATCTTTCAGCTAGTACAGAATCAGTTTGTCTTTCTATGCACATAGTATTGGGATGATCTATAGTCGATTTTCCCCCTCTGTCCTGTGTGCTGACTACAAAAGAACATAATGTATCAGTGCCTGGCTCAATACTGTAAAAAAGAAAACCTGCAGTTGTACCAGCACTACAGTAAATTTGAAGGGAAGGTGCTCTTTGTTTTTGTCTTGACCTGCAGGGCTTAGTAGTAGTTTCTTCTGGTACGTGTTGTCACTGCTGCCGGTGTGTACTTGGCCGTCAGGAGATACTCCTGTGCTGCACTGGATTTTTACAGAAAGGCTGGTTTAAAAGTTGGGAGCCGTACTGCCATTACTGCAGTGCATTTCATTTGTATTGCTACCAGGTTTTGTGTGATTGGTGTATGTATTAAATGACTGCTGTGATCCTGATACAAGGTATCCCTTGTCTCCCAGACACAGTTTAGGCAAGGGCCGGGGGCAGGAAAAGGAAACAAACCCCAGACACGAGCCCTTATGCTGGGTAACAGAACTACAGGTTTCTGCATGTTGTGGTTGTAGAGAAAAGCTTGATCACATGCCTGATTCTAAGATCTGAAGAGCTCCAGAATTATTTTTCTCAAACTTTGTTTTCTTGTGAGTTGTTTTTCTTTCTTCCAATGCTTTGGTAACACTTTCATACATATCCAACTACTAACTGTAGGACCTTGCTGCTTTTGTGTAAGTAAAGTGGATTTCACCTTGAAAAAGTAAACTCATTAGCTATTTTGTTTGTCTGTTTAGGGAAGTGTATGCTTCTAAGGTTTTTTTGTTTTGTTTTGTTTTTTTATTCAACTTCTCTAATATCGAATTAGCAAAAATAAAAAGGTATATTAAAATCATTAAAGAGAGTGAGTTCCTGCTTTTACATGAGCTCAATTTTCTTTTCTGCTAAGTCTCCTGAGATCTGTAGACCGTCAGTGCCAAGATAACATTGGCACCATTTTCTTATTGCCATGGTGATCTTCAGCTCTGCTGAATACTCAAGGGAGACTATGGTATTTTAAAGCAAGTTGAATTTTGGTAATTAAAAAGGCTGGAAGGAATAATCTTTCTAAATTTTGCCAGCTTGGGTAAATAAGGATAATGAATTATGTCTGAATGTGAAAGTTATTAGTCTGCTTTACTTGATTAGTACGGAATAAGAGTCAGCTAAAAAGATGCTGAGAGCTGGGGGGTGGGGGGTGCTGGTAGTATCTCCACTGTACCATCAGTGTTCGGAGTCTCTGAACTGAGATCTTCAGAAATTTCCCCCCAAGAGCGCCGGGGAGCAGCTGTGGCTGCCTGCACAGAAACAGGCTCCCCTTTGTTGGAGGGTGCCTGGCAAGAGGGCTGCCGCCCTGCTCCTCTTGTCTGTCGTCTGTGCCAGGAATTCAGGACAGCAGTACATTCCAGAAGACTTTCCAGTTAAGTTGGACTCCTCCTTTGTATGCTGTTTTATCAAATACAGATTTTACACATTACTGAAGGCAGTGAATTTTTCAGACTTCGTTTTCTCTGTGGTGGCCTAGTTTTCAGCTTTGTATGGTTACAGCATGAGTCAGCACTTCGGGTTGTTTTATGATGTTCTCAGATAGTCCCCCAGATTTATTTTTTTCTGGTCCTTTCTCTTTTATGACCTTTTCAAGCATACTGAGCAGTGCACAAAGGCAGTGTAAGGCATACTGACAGGAAGAATAGTGAGACACCTGCTATGCTAATACATTTGGGTTTTTAAAAAGAACAAAAAAGTTATTAAATCTTTGTACTCACATAATTTCAGCCTGTTATTTTGGGTCAAATTTAACCCTTACACCATAGTAGTTATTTTTGTGAAGCTGTGCAGTGTCTTTAGCCTTTGTGTAAAATATGCTTTTGGCAATTGTTTAAACTTAATTCTATTTTTTGCCAAAATATCCAAGGATTATGTTAATTGTTTTTAACTACCTTTATCCATATGTGTTTGCTCATTGTTATCTATCCTAAGTTATCTGTTTATACTGCTTGTGATTTGGGGGTAGGAAGACATTTTAAATAGTTCATAATATATACTTATTTTAAATTCTAAATACTTCCATAATATATGGGATTTAAATTTAAGTTGTGAAGTTGAAAATGAGAGTGGGTTTCTCCTTCAGTGTACAGTCACATCCGAAAGGCATCCATTGTGCTATTAACTGTTAAAAGAGATTTCTGTCTATTTTGTATATCACAAACAAATTTTCTTACCAGGCCAGATTTTAAAGCTTGTTGAAGCAGAGCTCCCACTGTCCTGTTAACTTTAGAAATGTGTAAGTGTAGATACTTCAAAATGGAATCAGTGGGCATACTGCTTTTCATAGCAGCTAGTTTAAAAACTTTGGGTGATCCTAACTGGAGTCGTGTGTGCTGACTCCCTAGAAGGAAACTCCTTTTCTGGTGTGTGAAACAGGGAACATAGAGACCTGATAAAGTCATTGCTGGACCACTCTTCAAGATAACTCTTGTATGTCTCCTCCCTGCAGTTCTGTATTGATACTAAGAGGTAGACTGTGAAGAAAACAGATTTGAAAGATTTGGGATTAAACAGGAAATTTGTGTGTGGCATCCGATAATTACATGGATGTTTACTGGTTTCCTTTTCTGTATGTGTCAGTAAGAATAGCTGTATTCGGGGGATAGACTATTACTTCCTTCAGTGATCTTTGTATTGGAGCTGTGAAACAGCATCGCTACCATGGAAGCAAAGGTTTGGCAGCTTTGCATGCTCTCCAGCATAGTCAGCTAATGAAGAAAAATACTGCCTTTCTGGGGGGAATACAAAGCAGGTGTTGTGCATGTGTACATACACCCACCCTTTATCCCCCAGTTCATCTGTAATCCTCCTGATTTGCATTGGACGCTATTGCCTGATCCTATTCTGTGCCAATACGTGTAACAACACAATTTCACTTGTGGAGAGGTAGGTGGATTTGGACAGCTCTGTATCAATTCCTGAGGACACAGAGTAACTTTCCCCAAATGGTTCAGTCTCTAATTAGTGGGCACGGAGCCTTGCCAAGAAATGTATTTCTGGCAGAGCTCCACTTTCCCTGGGTGGGTCAGGATTTTCCTGATTATTATTGCCATGCTTCATATGTGATTGATTTTATTCAATGGATTGTAATCTTCCAGTTTGATTTTTTTCACGTTAGCGTATAGTGAAATTAATCTTTGGTGGGGTAATCTTTTCACATTTTCTTTGGTTGGTTTGTGGTTTTTTGGGGGTGTGAGGTTTTTTTCCTTGATTTTTATGTATTTTAAAATGTTTTAATGAAAACAATCATTTAGGCAGATTAGAAGCCTGCCAGCTTCTCTAGTTACTTGCATTGGTATTTTATTGGAAGATCACTGTTGAACCATGCTCTAAATTTACCTTCCTTTAAGAAGGATAACCCTGTTACTTACCTGGCTCTGAGCACAGATTACAGTAAATAAATAAGCAAAAGTATGTCTAGTTATTTTTAGCTTAACTTACACTTCTTTTCTTCTTACTTCAGTTAAAGATAAGTTGAGAACTGCAAATAGCCTAAATTAGTCTGCAGCATTTATATCTTAAGTTTCCTGCTTTGGAAAATATGCAGGAAAATGATTATACGTGGTATTCATCTAGAGGTTGATGAGTTTGTTATAATTACGAAGGTAGATGTAATGAGATGAAAACATCTCTTTCTTTAGGCTCTCTGAGGAATTCCTTCTCTCCATATTGCTGTTGGGTTAACTGTTTTCTAACCAAACAGTTCTTCAGCATTTGCTTCTGATATTTTGGGGAGTTTCCTCAATTACTGGAGGAGATTGATTGGCAGCTCTGGTATTAGCATTTATAGGTGATAACTAATTAAATTCTACATGCGCATGGGTGGATAATAAAGACCCCTTCACATTTCATTTATTAAGACAAATCTCCAGCGTAATTATCATTTTACCATTATTTAGCGTGCTTAATAATTCTTTGTATGTCGAGTAATCTTCTAGCTCCTTCTGAAATATAGACTGAACTGAGATACAGTTATATCTCAACTCTTCATCTTGTACAAAGTTACGATTTAGTATATTTAGTTTTGGTTTATGCTTACTTTTGTCTTTCAGAAAGTGATTTTTTTTAGTGGTTTAAGCTTGAAGTTTTAAAAATAATTTCATAATTCCTAGAGTATCTTCAAATATTTAATAGGCACTATGTAGTATTTAGGTGAGGAAACTGGAAGATCCACATGGGTTCAATTTATCACTTTCTTTACAGGGAATAGTGTTAGCAAGGAATCTGTGAGAATGAGACTATGAATATTTACTACTTGATAAGTAATCCTGAGTTGCCTTGATATCAGTGTAAGAGTAGATTAGAAATTGTTCTCTTTTTTTCGTTTGGTGGTGATAATTTGTATTTTTTTTTAAAGCTCCCACATTCTTTATTACTTCTCAGTGTGATATTAATTTTGCTGATTGATATTGTCTGTATCCATGAATCTTAAAGTCTTTTAGAATTATTCTCAATTACAATTTCGGTGTAACTTTTAGACCGTGAATTGCTGCTGTTTTGTCTCCAGAGTCCTCCCTTCACCAAAGGACTCTGTACGTGCATTGATTTATGTCTTAGTAATGTGTATGTTTTGTTTATATACAGTTATCCAAATGTAATCTGCACAAGTGCTTATGTTTGAGAACTGGTTATGATACCCTCATTTTCATGTGCGGAGAGATCTGGACAGATTAAACTGAGACTGGCAAAAGCTTTCCCTTGTTGTGGTTGATCAGCTTGAAATGCCTTTATGATAGGGTTTGCATATATATTTAAGGGCAATGTATACACATAGTCATACCTATGTCCTGAATGTGCAGGTTCGCTTATCTTTGCTACAGTTAAATCTTTTGCAGTTTCCACTCGTCTATATTTTTATTATCCTGTTTTCTTTTTTTCTCCCATGCTGCTTCTCAAGTCCTTTCAAGCTCAGCTGCTTTCTGATTTTTCATCTCCTGGGCATCAACACCTTAAAGTAGAGTGGAACAGATTTTTTTTCCTTTCTGTCCATGCCTGTTGTTACTCTAGTTTCACAAAGGTTTGGTTGACTTCTATGTGGTGATACTAATTTCTAAAGGAATGCAGGGTTTGGGGATATCTTTCTGCTATTCTCTACTGTACCTATGGAAGTGGTAATTTTTGGAGTCTCTTACATTGACTGTTTTGGCATGAACTTTTAAAACAGCAGAAGTTTCACACACAATTGTAGAATGACTCTGTCTAATGGAGACAGAGATGACTCTGTCTAATGTATTCAAGAATTCAACAGAAGAAACAGCGTGAGTTCTTCCTTCGCAAGAAATTGTATTTTCCCTTAACTGTATTCCTAGATGCTGCCTTCTCATTTTTCTGAAGCTTCCCAGAAATTTGACCTAGAATGGAATGTTTCTGACAATCTTAACTATGTAGATATTTAGTGATTATTTACCTTCTGTGCTTATAGTAATGCCAAGCCCCAGTCTGCAGCCAAAGAAAGGCCTTCTGACACAGAAGGCATATGTACATTTTTCATGGCAAGTTGAGATCACTACCTGATCCAAACTTTTATTAAATAAATGGTCAGAAGAAAAGCAGGAGACTAGTCAAATGTCCTGGTGCGTTTTTAACTTTTTTTTTTTAATGTGAGACAGCCGTTCTTGGGTAGATCAATTTCTAAATAAAATATAAACAATATCTATCTTTTTAATTCCTTGGCTTTCTAACATCCCTTTTTCCTTGAGTCACTCTTGATATGAAGTGATGATACGCCACAGAAAAAGAGAGAAAGTCATTTTTCTGTGATCACTAAAAAAGTATATGTGTCTTTGCTTTACAGTGGTGGAATGAATGCCCACTCAAGTTAGAGATAATGCATTTACAGTATGTGGAGATTTTATCAAACAGCTCAGCAGTGCTTTCAGTTTAGGATGTGAGTAGGAGCATTGAGAGTGATTTTGCAGTACTAGAGTTCATCTGGGGCTCTGGAGGAAAGCATAGCAAAAAAGGATGTAGCGTCAGTGTTTGAACTAGTCTCTCTCTCTTTCATCTTTACAATCCTTGAAAAAAACTAATTGTCAATTGGATAGGGGTGGATGTAGCTGTGAGAGCAACTACACAGGGCTGCCCACACTATACAGTTTTTTGTAGCAGGTGAAAGATTAGCGTGGCTTGATTTATCTCATTTTCTGTTATTACAGCTACTTTCTGCCTATATATCTTACAATTTTTTACCTTGGATGATATTTTGTTACAGGCTTTGGGTTTTGTCAGTAAATACTCAAGATTTAGGATGGTGTTGTAGGCAAGTATGTGTGTATGCACTGATTTGTATTCTGCCTCATGGACAAAGTCATATTTATGTTTCTTCAAGTGATAGGGTTGATAGGACTTACCTGTTGCATTCTGGGTTGATATGTAGAAAACTTTTTTTTTTTTCAGTAGACTGTTAGTTCATAAATGCCTTTGATACAACTTTGCTCTCACATTTTGCGTTAAGGTTCCTAACTAATTTCTTTAAATTCCTTAGTTGCTGAAGACCAGGTTTATATGTGTGTTTGAAGTTACAGATAACTTGTTTTGTAAAATGCTTAAGCATCTAAATCTCATTGGTGTTGTTTATATTTTTTGAATGTTGTCACCAAAAAAGAATGGGGAAAAAAAAAAGCATGCTTAAGAATTGGAGGCAACTATAGTGCAAGAAAAGCTTGTAAGATACTCCTAAATAACAGTGCAGAAACAGTTAACCCATCCTCTATATTTTATATGGTGGAGAGTAAATGTTTTATTTTTCTCTGTAGTTCCGTATCTTTTTCAGAGACTCTGGTTTACTCAAAATTTCGTGACGGTACACAGATGTATTTTGTAGATTTGTCACTTTGATCTTTTAATCATTGTTCCATACGGTTTTGTCCTTGTAATTTAAGGTGTTCTGGTGGCAAAAGTTTTTGGATTGTTAAATAATTTTTAAATTAAGTCTGTCCTGTGAGAACCTGACAAGCAGGGATTTACAATAAGTCTGCATTTCTCAAACTCCAGATTTGTATTGTTAGCTAGCTATGTGACTTTTGCTTCAATGTGCTTTTATTTTTGTTTTAATTTAGTATTTTGCAAGAAGGACATTTTGCAAGAACTTTTAAGGATGGCTTAAAATAAACTGAATGCTGTGAAGACCAGGCCATTCGCATAGCCAGTAAAGATGAAAATTTCATTGGAGAGTTCTCCTGTCCCTGCCAAAGTGACCTTGGTTGGTGGAAAGATGACAGAGTGCTTTCCTGGCTGTGCCTGACAGCAGTGCGATAGCAGCACATTTGACAAATCGCTCACATTAAAATGGGGGGCACTTTCGGCAGCACTGGCGTCCCTATCCATCAGTCCTGATTACTACACAAACGTCAGCCATGGCACAGAGCACATTTGTCAGAGGGAGTAAAAAGCAGTTGTTAGTAAGAGCACTACCTGTCATACTAATGGACTAAAGCTTGCTACATTCTGACTTGCAGAAGCCAGCAGATTTGCAAAATGGCTTGACCAGTACTTTGTGAAAACACCTTCTGTTTGCGGAGTGCAATGGGGTAATTAAACAGGGAGAATTACCAAGTTTGAATATGGATTATTAAAAAGTTTCTTGAGCACCTTGGCTACACGAAGCGTATTGGAGAGACTATTATCCGGAATGGTTAACACAGTAGGGAATCAAAATGCATACTGTAAAAATTCTTTGAAATTCTTAATTCAGGTGGTTCAGGGGTGTGGGGAGTATGCTGATTGAGAAACTATACAATAAGAATTCAAAAATAGGAGTAGTTGAAGAATTGGATAGGAAGTGATATTTTCAGTCATAACTACTTATTCTTGCATCTTTCACCCATTTTTCCTGAGGGTTGTATAAGCACGTCTGACCATTGGAAAGTTAGAAACTTTATCATAAGAGACAGATTTCCTTATAGTAAAAGATGAACTAAATATGGAATGAATGTATTTAATTGGAAAATGGGTGTACCTTAACTTACAGTGCTTAATTTCATCAAGAAGTATGTTTTGAATACTTATTTCATAAATCAGCATTGGATATGAGCCTGCACTACTTCATTTTTCACCTTTAGTCTTTTTCAAAAACTAAGTTATTTTTCAACAGTGGTGGAATAAACCTTAGCGGAAACAAATGCATGTAAACCTGAACCCCATCCAGCAGGGTGGATACATCAAGCTTCAGATACAGGGAGTTAGTGCATCCATTTTGGTCTGTATGGCAATAGAACCATCAGTGAACACTGATTGGGTTTTCAGAAGGATTCTGTCTTGACTGTAAGAATGTCCATAATCCATAAGTAAATATATTAATACCTTTAAACCAGATGAGCAATGTAGTGATTTCTTCGTATCTTGGTTATACTTACATTCCCTAGTCTAAGTAGTAGTAGACTAGCAGAACATTTACTGAAAATTTCTTGTATCATATAAAGTAGAAGAATTTTCTGTGGTTGTTGATGTGACCGTGGTTTGCTATTATCTGATTTTACTTTCTATATAATTCATAAAGATGAATGCCCCTGAAGATTGCTGTATCATAATTAAGGAATTCTACACAAAGATCATAATTTTATAGTAAATGAAATTACTGAAAATAGTGGCTTCTATATAGACCACCTGCTTTTATCCTTATTGAAGAGAGTAAGACTATCTGATAAAGAAACAGCAGAAATCTGGTATGACTTCTGTGCTGTAAAATTACTGTTCCAGAGAGCTTATGAGAAACAGAATTATTCTGCTTTTCACTCAGTTCGTCCGTATTCAGTGGATGATAGGTTTAATAAACCTCCAAATAATTATTCTAGAAAGAGTGAGTCATTTAAGTTCAAATGTGCTAATATTTGAACTGTGGGATTTTGGGGAGAATCAGTACTTTATATTTTGGTAATGCCAATACTGTTTTCAACACAGCTTTTTCTATAGAAGAATTTCTACTTCATACTTCAAACCTTTTGTCTTCACATGAAAAAGAATGCAAAATACACGATAGAGAATACCTCACAGTGAATGAATGAAGTAATAGTGAAACAAAGAAGTCTGAAAAGCTATTGTTTGCTAATTATTTACCTATGTGGAGTTTTTGCAATCTCTGTTTTTTCGGAAGTTTCACTTCACAGTTGTCCTACCCTAATTATTACCAATTTAAACAACAAAGGCTTTTTCTAAACACTGCAGATGCTAACAAAAAGTTAGCTTCGAAGAAGGCTGCATTTGACTTTTCCATTGCACGTAGGTTCTTGTGTGCAAAACTTTCTTAGGTATTAGTTTACTTCCTGTAGATGGTGAAACTTGAATTCATCAGAAAAGAGAAAAGGAAATTCATGTGAGGTGGGAAACATGTTAGTATTTCTGTGGGTATCCTTAAGCTACTTTAGACTTAGTGTTGTGGATTAGAAGCTCAGTATACCAAAGTCATTATATAGTTTGGTCCAGCCAACTGACATCTCTGAATCAGTATTCACATGTAATTGATGTATATGCTCTCTGGTTTGAGTTTCAATTTCTTTTCCGCTCGGTAGAAACTGTTTCTTCGATTGCACAATAAACTCACCTTCCCTCCAGGACTTTAAATTACAGTGTTTGATGCAGTGCAGCATTTGCTACCAGGTTGGAGCAGTGGGGAGATGAGTTGGAAATGTGGGCATTTTTAGTATCAGGTGTGTTACCTGGGCGCATCATTGCTTGCTTTATTTATGGTCATCCTGCTTTGGGAAGTATTAGCATGCTCGCTTTCACTGTCTCAATGAAATTAAGAATGGGGATTACTAGAATCAAATCTTTTATTAAAAAGGTAATTGCAGTGTGTTTCAAACGTTAATGCTGCTAACTCTGTGTTTAGTTACCGAGATTGCATTGTAACACAGTGTTGTAAGCCCCTCTTGCAGCTGCAGGTGTTGTGGTAGTAATTCCGTACCAAAACCTCCAAACAGCTTTTTTGTATGTTTGTTTTACTGTAATAATCCTATTAAAAATAGATCTTACTAGTTAAAAGTAATTACTTAAAATTATTTGGAACCTATGAAATTAAATGAAAGATTATCTAGATATTGGGTATTTCTTGCTGTGCATGAAAGGTGTCGATTTCTATGCTTTTATTTAATAAAGCAGTGGCTTGAGGAGGTAAACATTCCTTCCATTATCACAGCTTTATTGCTCTGCCATTCTCTTTTTTTTTCCCCTAGATGTAAACAATTGTATCTGAATTTGCATTAACAAATGTAGGCCCTGTTTAGTTCAGCAAGCTTGATAAAGAATGTCTCTGCATGTTTTTTTTATTGGAATTTGCACACAACCAAGAACATATGACATATAGCGTTCACTGAGCTAATAAAAACCTGCACTTAGCTCTTTGAACTTGATCTACTTGCAGAACAGAGTGAAAAGTCAGCTTGTTTTTAAATTTTCTGGAATATTGAAATTTCTGTAACATTTCTCTGCCCAAAACACACCAGTCTGGGGAGGAAATGACATTCCCAACAGTTTCATGACTACTTGGCGTGAACTCTGAGCAGTCTATCAGGTTCTCAGATCAGCAAGTGCCTGTGGACAGTAAAGTGGAGTTTGCATTTTCTGGAGTTTTTCCTCTCTGAAGGCAGCATGGAACAATTTATAAGGCAAATTCTGGCAGGCTGTCATAGAATCTGTTGAAAATAATGAACTGTGACAGCTGGGTTTTCCAACTAACTCTAATCTTCACCAGTGAACTCCTCTAACAATATTTTCGCTGCATTCCACTGCATATCTGTATACAATTCAAGGGATATATGAGGAGCAGCTAGCTTAATGATTGTTCTGTGGGCTGTTAAAGAAACCCTGAGCATTATAGCATCATTATGTCTCAGAAGTTAATAAGGGAGGGGTGTGGTCAACAGACCATTCAGAGGCTTTTGAAGTAAGTTGACTAGTGCAGCAAGGAAATGGGATGAGAGTCTTTGCTTTGAATTTTGTTGATGTCAGGTATTCATACAGCAGAACAGGCGTAGAGCTATATGAAACTGGTAAAGGGGAATGCTATGAAAAATAGTGGGATGCTTAGAAATGTTCTGCTATGGTAAGGGGGATGAATTTTTTAAGGTACAAACCTTTGTGTTAATGAAGCTGTACTTCATCTTATTAGTGATTATTTTCTTTACACATAGTTTATGGATATTGTCGCTTGCAAACTTCCTCCCAGTTTTGTGTGTGCTTTATATATTTACATACTCTTCACAGGATGCAAATAGGATCATCCATTTCCACACAGTTTATATGAATAAAGGTGTTCTTTAATTTAAATTCTCTCTCTTGCACAACCAGTGGTAGCGTGCTAAAACATAAGAGGCTGTGTTCATTCAAACGTCAAAACAGGAGAATTAGGCCTTAACTGATCTTCCTTACTCTAAATCCATACATGTGTCTGCTTTTTCAGACTTTTCTATTTGTATTAAAATTTCAAGGAGACAGAAAGATATTGAATGTGTCAGAGTTCACTGCTAAAAATCGATATTTTGTAGAGGACAAGTCCTTTTTCAATATGCTGTGTTTTGAACAAACACTGGTAGAATCATAAAAATTTACACACTTCTCTTTGTATATAACTGTGTTGTTTCCTTGAAAGGAAGGTCCCTCTCTTGGAGGTCTCATTATTTAGGTTAGTCCTTTACCTTGCTAGTGTACTTCTCTTTTATAATAGGCTGCCTGAAAATAGTCAACATATTACTGTAACTGTCTCTGTAACTGTATGAGTTCAGATCCTCTTTAGGTTTTGATTAAAAATACCGCTTGCTTCTGTACAGAATTTCATGCTATGTTCAAAATATTCCATAAAGGACTGTTAAAGCAGATAGAGAAAATTCTTGAGACATTCCAACCAACAAGTATATTCTTTAAACTAATTTACATACTTGTCCTTAGTGACATGATATTAGTTTGCTGTTTCTTATGATAGTGTAAGTTTATACTTCATGATGACTTAAGGAAGTGGATAATGCTTTCTTTTTCTTGTACAGGTTGACCAACCTGATTATCTAATAGTAAGATACTATTTCAAAGGGGGTAAAAATGACAAATGTTTATTTGTCTGTATTTTTAAATGTATGTATATGAAGGTATTTTGTAAAATAAAAAAAAAGGAAAAGAAAAAAAACAACACCACAACAAAAAAGAAGATTCAGTGACAATTTTACTCTATATAATACTGTTCTAGTTCAAGTTTTATAGTATATTTTGTGAAAAAATGGGTATGGGAGAGGCAAGGAAATCTTCAGATGTGACGATTGCTTAAAGTATTGTTTGCAGTGGTGGAAGTGACAGCAGTTTCCCCAGGAAGGAAAAACAATTGTACAGTTATTTTATTCTCTGTATGTATATATCTCAGCTGCTGGAGAGGGGCTTGAATTTGGTTTCATCATTTTTGTTGATGATTGTTTTGTATTTTATTTATCTCTGTATTTTGAAACCTGCCAGTATCTCTGTTGTTTGTGGGGGTTTTTTTGTGGTTTTTTTCTTGGTTTGTTTAATGAGATAGCATGGAGTTTTATTTATTTTATTTTCACAAGATAGAATGTTATGGTCAAAGTTAAATTAAATTTTATTTGAATACTGACTTCTTAAATATTCAGAATTATTATTCTGTTCATCATTCCTCTGATGTGAGTTTGATGAACTATTGGAAATGTGATGAGATGTCCATTGCTGTGATGTACCTAGCCAGCTATCGTATCCTTACTGAATTTCTACTGATAAAATCAGAGATTCTGTGCAAATATTCTGAAACAAGGTTCAAGGAATAATTCCAGAAAAGAGATAGTTGTGATCTTATGTTTAGTATAAGAATAATATTTTAATAAGCTACTTGTTGTTGAGTTCATGATAACTCTTTGGTGCAAAAAATATTTTTTTGTCTAATGAAAAAAACCCTATTTCCTCCTTTCTGGTTAGTTTTTTTTTCTAGACTTTTTTTGCTGTTGTGATGGGTGTTTTTGTTATAACTACTTCTAGTGAAGTTACATGCATTTGCCCATCACAGAAGACCCTATACTTGTCTGTAGCCTGTCCTGTGTATATTTATCCTGCAGTGCGATCTAAGATTGCTAAATTTAAGTTTATTTTTCTGGAAACAATAAGGAAATAAAATGTGATTGTTATCTTAACAGAGCAATATTCTGTTAAGGATGGAGAATTACCTCTATGCTTGTTTTTCTTCCATCTGTTAATTACTCTCTATTAGTTCTTTTCCGTATTGTGTTGTAAGTATATGTGGAAGAAAAGAAAGACAGCTAAATATTTCCCTCTGATACAGATACAAAGCAGTAGTAGTCCTTATTTACAGAGCTTTCCAAGTCTGTACGATGACAGTAGGAACTGGTGGGTGAAGTAATCTTTCCATGGAATTAAATGACAAACTTTTACCTAAGCAGATAAAAACTTTTCATTTAATGGAGTTAGAAGTCATTGTGAACATCTGTGCTCCTTGCCAGTGTTTCAAAATAATTCCTAGTTCCTTCCTTTCCAAAATAATTCCTTAGCTCCTTCTTGGATTTGCAGACTGTGGTTGTAGTAGATAGGTGCTGGTGTGCAATATGGAGTAATGAAAGAATCTGGAAATGTGGCATAGAAATTGAGGTTACTCTTCATGAGCAATGCCAGAGTTCAGGAGTGAGACAGCTGATGCCTGAGCTTTTTGATAGAACTGTAAAGGATGTCTACAGAGACAGGTACCGTAGGGGGTACTTCATTTGTGAAAGCAGTGGTGCAACTGCAAGGTGGCTTTGCTATTAATGAAGAGGTATGACTAGGATTTTTTTCTCTCTCCATATGATACTACTGATTTTGAAATCTCACTAAATGAAACATT